>CAIGQQ010029614.1:956234-1011748 GCA_903798035.1 Danio albolineatus
CAAACAAATCAATAAGATAAGTCTGAAATATGTACAGAATCTTATCAACACAGGAAAGTGAAGAAGAAGACAAAATATGCAAAACTGGCAGGGCGGCCCCGGTGAAGTGAGGTGTGAGAGACATATACACTATGATAAAAACAAAAAATGCTTGTTTCTAATCCAAATAAGTCAAAACTCCTAAATCAAGAAGCATTTTCTAGACTAGCAAAGATTATTGACTTGTTTTAAGAAATAATTTGCCGAAATGAAGTGAGTTTTACCTTAAAACAAGCCAAATAATCTGCTAATGGGGTCAGCAAAATACTCCATTTTCCTTTAAATCATTTTGCTTACCCCACAGATTATTTGGTTTACTTTAAGTATAAAAAAATCACTAACTTTTGACGTGTTATTTGTTTAGTGTTTTGTTTGTCTAGAAAATGTTACTTGATACAAAAAAATTGAAACATTTGAACTAAAAACAAGTGGGGTTTATTTTTAAATTAAGTTTCGAGAGGATCATGTGCTAATGATTGAACACAGCTGGTACCACATGAGCTCAGCACAATGCACTAATCAGACAAATCCTATATAAATTACCAAAAATTTCTGCTCCAATCATCTTCGTCTTGAAGAATCCCCCCTTCCACCCCAACTCCTCCCCTTCTCTGATAGGGCGGCACGGTGGCCCAGTGGTAAGCACTGTCGCCTCACAGCAAGAACGCCGATGGTTCAGCCTCTCCCCGAGCTAGTTTCTGTGTGGAGTTTGCATGTCCTCCCCGTGTTCGCGTGGGTTTTCCCTGGGCCCTCCGGTTTCCTCCCACCGTCCAAAAAACATACAAGTAAATCGACTACTTTAAATGGCCTCTTAAGCCAATTCTAGTCAGATATATCTCAGCACGTTCACAAGCGGGCGGAGTTCTCAAGACTTACCTGAGCTCAAACTCTCCTCTCGCCCTTTAAACGGGAGGGAGCCCCGGGCTCAAGGATATTCTGAGCTCAGGGCTCTCTCCCGGGACAGCATGCCAAATACGCTTTTTCATCAATCATCAGCGAAGTGTGAACTCTTGAAAACAAAATATCGAAGTAAGAAAATAATTGACTGCAGAATTTGGTTTACATTCACACATTTCCTGGCCATGGTCATCTGTGAGACACGTTTAGTATCATGAATTGCATGATAAATGCTGATGTTATTTATGATGCAACACAGGCTCATTGTGAATGTGTACCTCTGTATAAATAACTGGAGAGCGTAAATTATGTAGCCAGAGGTATGTATGGCTGCATTTAGTCTTTAAAACGAACGCTACGGGGTGGTGTGACACCCTTGATGGCTTCTGTTTCTTTTAGTGCTATCGACTGACTGCTTACCTACGTGTGGATGGCTTTTCCACTAATACCAGTGTTCCTAAATGCTCGCCGTGTATGTCGGCGGACTTGAGACACAGAGTTGATCGCAACGACAGAGTTCGATTCAAACGAAGAATGATTCCAGAAAGCAGGTAAGACAAAAACAGAAGCCTAAAAATAAAATAAACAAGTAAATAACAGGAGGAGAATGTGGTGAGATCTGAAAAAAAGGGTAAAAATCAGACGGACGCGAGGGGTTTTCTTTTACTGAATTGCTTTAGAAAACACTGTCGGTTGGGTTTGGGGACGCGGGTGGGCGGGTCAATCGGTGCCTTTGAAAACACTGTCAGTATATTGGAAAGGCAGTTGGCGGGTTAGTCTGTGCTTTTGAAAACACTATCGGTTGGGTTTAGGGAAGTGGGTGAGTGGGATGATCAGTTGGCTGGTCAGTCAGTCAGTTGACAGTGGCCTCTGGTGGATTACGTGAGAACAGCAGGCGTGAATGAAACTCGCGGGAGAAATTTAAGATCTGAAAAAGCATACACAGTGGCATCTGGTGGACTCACAAAAAGAAAAACTGCCAAAAAACGTACCTCCTGGGACGTAATTTGTGATCTGCAGAAACTTATACCATGGTACTAATCCATAATGAGCCTGAGCTGCTATTATCGGTGATTCATCTTATGATTAGTCCAATGAGAATTATCACTTACTGGATGACTTTCACAATATACTGTAGGGGTTTCCAACCTTATTTCATATGAGAGCTGCTTTTAAAAACTAAAACTGACCGAGAGCTATTTATGTCAAGATCATTGACAATTTATTAAAATACCTCAATTTTAATACCTTAAAATCTGAAATTGAAATCTGAAATTAATCAAAGACTGAAGCTCTTCAACAGAAAACAGCACTTTGATAATTGAATGCACTAAAAAAATGTACATTTTAGGTCACATTGTAACTCAAGGTACAATTCTCCCTGTTAAACCTTTAACTGAGACTTTTAACTCAATAAACTTCTAATATGCTGCTTAATAAAAGAGAGTAAGATGCTCAAAAAAGGAGGTTTGCTGTTTGTTCAAACAACTTCCTTAAATTGAGCTGAAACAACACAAATTCTTGGATAGTTGTTTTTGACAAGCCAATTGTATTATGTTCAATCCAATTAAATAAATAAACAACAATAAAACTTTTAGATTTAACTTAATTGCAACCCAGCATTTTTTACCGTGTACTCACCTTTTACTTGATTCAAATGCTTATGAGTTTGTTTCTTATGCTGAACACAAATGAAAATATTTCAAAGATAGCTGTAAAAATGTAAACATTGACTTCCATTTGTTTTTCCTACTATGGAGATGTCAGTGGTTTACAGATTTCTTAAAAATGTAATATTTTAATGTTAAGTTTGGCAAAGTTTTAACATCAGTTGTGTCTTACAGTATGCTACTTCATATTTGATTTCCCTCTAGTCTGTGTCTCAATCTAATCCTAGAAAAAACCTGTCAGCACACACGTTTCTCGAGTCCGTCAGTACTTTGCGTCATGCTTGTCAGCGCACGTCAAATGTAACAGGATCTGTTTCATTATCATCCAACCGTCTAAAGTACTGAATGTAATGAAAAATCTAAACACGGCGTGTCACCGAGCATGACCTCTGACCCGGTTTCTCTTGAACTGCATCTAATGGCCTTGACCCTAACTCGTAATGGTCCCAGCTCAATCAAAGTCCAGTAAAGTTGTGTCATCTCTCCGTCCTGGTTAGGACACAGGTTAATTTGAACTTTTTTCCCCATTAAACACAACATATTTTACTTTAAGTAACTTTTAAAATATGCGGAAAAGGTAAAGATGTCAGACGAAATTATTCAAATAAATCATTGACTTCTGCTGTCTTCACTGGTTTCAAAAACACAGATTTCTTTACAACTTAACCATAGATTTTCTGCTTTGCCTTTCCACAATAGGACGGTACTATATGTGTACTATATGTGTTACCTTATGTAATATGGTGTGTTCATTCATTCATTCATTCATTTTCTTGTCGGCTTAGTCCCTTTATTAATCCGGGGTCGCCACAGCGGAATGAACCGCCAACTTATCCAACATATTTTTTACGCAGCGGATGCCCTTCCAGCCGCAACCCATCTATGGGAAACATCCATACACACACATTCCCACTCATACACTACGGACAATTTAGCCTACCCAATTCACCTGTACCGCATGTCTTTGAACTTGTGGGGGAAACCGGAGCACCTGGAGGAAACCCACGAAAACACAGGGAGAACATGCAAACTCCACACAGAAATGCCAACTGACCCAGCCGGGGCTCGAACCAGCGACCTTCTTGCTGTGAGGCGAACGTGCTACTCACTACGCCACCGTGGCGCCCATGGTGTGTTCAATTAAGTTATAATTTTGTTGGTTTGTTTTAGTTGTCTTTGCAACTACATGAGAATTAAGTTCTTCAGCCTTTATACTGCCCTATTAAATTGCGTTGGGGTGAAAAGAACGTTTTGATTTGTTTGACCATCATGGTCACCACCTTAGTCCATTTCATCCTGAGTCTTTGTGAGATGTTCAAATGATATTACTATAAAACGTTTTATTCTGTTGTGATTTCCTTTTCACTCATGTGTTCGTCCACAAATATGGCTGACCGCAACTCGCCATGATGTACATTCTCGAACTCTGTAGCAATTGATGATTAGCTCCTGTAGAAGGCAGGGCTTCATTCATCATTACACATTTCCCCATTCAAAACTATACTAGTGACACGTCTTGTCTATTCTATTGACCTTATTCTACAATCTCTGGCCTAGTTCAGGTCTGGTTCTCGTCAGCCACGATCCCTACACACACCCCGCTCTACCTTTTCGCTGTTTGAAAATTTGGCATTGCTGCTGCCGCTGGTGCGTGATGCAGGACTGAGCATGACACTTCCCCTTTTGGCATTGTAAAGCCCATAGTGTCTTCTTTCCAATGATTCCTAGTTTGTGTTTGTAGCTTACTAGAGTCAGGAACTGTTACTATTTAAAGTTAGGTAGGTGTAAATCCCCAAAAGTAAGTGCTGGGTAACAGGTTTAACCATAGATTTTCTGCTTTGCCTTTCCACAATAGGACGGTACTATATGTGTACTGTACCTTGTGTAATATGGTGTGTTCAATGAAGTTATAATTTTGTTGGTTTGTTTTAGTTGTCTTTGCAATAAACATGAGAATTAAGTTCTTCAGCCTTTATACTGCCCTATTAAATTGCGTTGGGGTGGAAAGAACGTTTTGATTTGTTTGACCATCATGGTCACCACCTTAGTCCATTTCATCCTGAGTCTTTGTACACTCTCAGAAAAAAATGGTAAAATCTTGTACCAAAGAAGGTACAAACCCTTGTCACTGGGGCAGCACCTTTATATGGGACAGAATTGTACCTTAAGAAAAGAAATAAATTTGTACCTTTTAAGGTGATGATTTGTACCATGGGAAACCAAAATGTACCTTTGTTTTTAAAAACCTGCAGATACAATATTGTAGACTTTGTGAAAGGTTCCACCACAGTGACAAGACACTTTGTACCTTAACAGTGTTAAAAATGCTTACCAAACATTTATTAAAATGCCTTAAATGTTTAGTTTACAATACCTATAGTTTTATGTTTTACCAGTTTTGTATTATTGTATTACAGAACTAAAAATGTATGTTTATAAGTATCTTTAAACATTTACTTTTTAATGATGATTCTTGTTTTAATATGGAAATTATTCATATAAATCACTTTGCCTTTCCAGTCATATTTATTTTCATAGATACTGTAATAAAGAAGGAGTGGTACCTTTTATATGAGAACAATATAAATATATATTATTAAAAGGCATATAATGATGAAGGTGATTGAAAAAGGATAAAATGAGGAAGGTATGATGAAATTTAAATTAATGGCTATTTGCAGTACTATGTTTTGATTTTTGATTTATTTATTTATTTTTTGTTATAAAACGCAAATGTATAAATGGGGTCAAACATGTAGTATGTTAAAGATGCCAAACGGATAAAATATATGTCTCATGTAAAAAAGAAAAGATAAGTAAAAAAATAAATACATTTAAGTTATAGACGAATGATGTGTGATAATGGGCTGGGAAAATAATAAGCTTGTGCTTCATCCTGCTCCATTTTCAACCATGTTGAAAAGTATTTTTTTGTTAAAGATATTTTATGTATGATATTTTTTTGCTCGAAAATAAATCAAATCAAATCAAAAACAACTGTGCACCTTCATTTCAGTTGTACCATAAAAGGCACAGAACAGTATCATAAGAGGTCTTTACTGTAGCATATAAGGTACAATTTTTACAAAGGTAAAAAACTGTTCCTCAAAGAACATTATTTGTACCACCGTGTACCTTTTTTTCTGAGTGTGTAAGATGTTTTTCAAACGATATTACTATGAAATGTTTTTTTCTGTTGTGATTTCCGTTTTAAATTGTGCACTCATGTGTTCATCCACAAACACGGCTGACCGCAACTCGCCATGATGTACATTCTCCAGCTCTGTAGCGATCGATGATTAGCTCCTGTAGAAGGCAGGGCTTCATTCACCATATTGACCATTACACTTTTCCCCATTCAAAACAATACAAGTGACACGTCTTGTCTATTCTATTGACCTTATTCTACAATCTCTGGCCTAGTTCAGGTCTGGTTCTCGGTCGGCCACGATCCCTACACACACCCCGCTCTACCTTTTCGCTGTTTGAATATTTGGCATTGCTGCTGCCGCTGGTGCGTGATGCAGAACTGAGCTCTCATTGTGTGCACGCGTGTGGGAGCGCTGGTATGCGGGCCCTTGGCGTGTGGTGCGACGGGGCATGCGTGTGGCCGCTGACGCCAGTCTGCCCGCCTGTGCCCGCCTGTCTGTCTCAGCACGCCGCTGTTTGGACACACCTGACCGAGGCTGGAATCACCCACATGGCCGCCCCGAGTTTTTTTTTTTTTTTTTATCTCTTCCTCTTTGCTCGTACTTTGACTCTTTCCATCTCTGTCCTTGTGTTCTCCCCCTGCTCCTTAGTGTGCTCTTTGTATTTTACTGTCTCCCTCTTTCACTAATTTTTCTTTCATGTCTGGAGTGGTTAAAGAAAGGCTTCATTTAGCTCTCGCGTCTCTTTCGGAGCCTTGTGAATCGTATCATGTGATTTTGGGCTTCATTCAATCAGATTTGCTTCAATTGCTTATGCCAGTACCTTCAGGTTTTTTGTTTTTTAAGAAAAATGCCCATGGATAAATTGGAGAATTTTAGAGCTTTATGTAAATGATTTATGTTTGACATCACAAGGGCCACAACATTAACCCAGTACAGAAATTAACAGTCATAATTGACAACTCACATGTGGATTATTGACCTTTCGGTCTTCCACATGTTTGTATATTTCAGGTTCACTGCAGAAAAATGCCTTTTTACTTAGATTTTTTTGTCTTTTTTTTGGTCTAAATATCTACAGATTCTTCAATCAAGAAGCAAAAAAAAAATCTGGTTTTGTTTTAAGAAATAATATGCCAAATTGAAGTGAGTTTTACCTTAAAACAAGTCAGATAATCTGCCAGTGGGTTCAGCAAAATAATCCTGTCTTTCCTTTTGACAAGATTACTTTGTTTACCCCATTGGCAGATTATTTAGATTGTTTTAATTTAAAAAATCATGTAATTTTGACATATTATTTATTTAAATAATCAAATGTTTGCTTGTCTAGAAAAACGCTTCTTGATTCAAGCATTTTTTGGAAACTTAACAAGAAACAGGACTAAAAATCTTAGTAAGAAAAGTATGTTTTTGCAGTGAGAAATGTCAAGCTTTTGTTAATTCTGTGGATTGAAAATCAAGATAGTGACTTCTCGGCTTTATTTGAATAAAATATACTGACTGTAAAGTAATTTAACGCTATGAGGTCAAAGCTGAATTTTCAGCATCATTACTTCATGTTTTCAGTGTCGCATGATTTCATTGAAATCATTTTAATACGAAGCTCAAGGAGTTTGTTATTATCGATGTTGAAAACCATGGCAAACCATAAAACCATGATACGCTACCATTTAAAAGCTAAGGGTATTCAAGGAGAGGGAAAAAATATACTTTGTTTGCATTAAATTGATCTAATAGGACAAGACTTGAAATAAATGTTCAGTTTCGTGATTTTGAATTGCTTTCTGATCAGTGTAATCGCATGCTGTAACCAAGTCTACATTATAATCCCTCTGTGATCACTTATTTGTTTATTTTTTTAGCTTGACAGCATCACATCTCTATTTACTTGAATTCTATATCTTAGATATCTCCTTTGTGTTGCTAGATTGGGGTTTCAAGCCATTGTATAATAATGTAAAACCCACAGATTTCAACAAAATTCGCACTCAAAATGTATGCTGAGGAACTGAACTTTACTTAAAAAAGGAATTAATACAGTGCGCAGCAGAACAGAGGACACCCTATTTTGAAAATGAATACTTTTATCCATTTCTCAGTGAATATTTTGGTATTTTGGTGTATTTAAACAAAACAAATTTATTAAATGGATATATTTATTCAAATAATATTTTAGTCACCAAACATAGTCAGAAATTGAAAGAAAATACAATTAAATTCAAGCAAAATATTGAAAAAAAAATCACAACTTCCACAATTTCAACCAAATTTAGCAAAAAATTGTTTTGCTTCTCTTGATTTTTCCTCTTTTTAAATTTGTATTTAATATTTTTCTAAAATGTACATTTGGCTGTACTAGATTTTGGACTGTTATTGTAAGTTATTTTGTTAGATAAGTTCCAGATTTGGCTTCAGTACTGACTAATCTAATGCATATGCACAAATATAATATTGTAAAGCTTCCTATTAAAAATATGAACTTAAAAGAGATTTGTGAGGGGTGTACTTTTACAGTATATGCTGTGCACTGTATGTCAAAGAAATTATAAATATATATATGATGTGGCAACAGAAATACTGCAATGGTTTTAACTGCTGTTTAGATCCACTGTAAACACTGTAGGCCAACCATAGGACATTTTAATGACTACATTACATGCTTACTTTTAATGAATTTTAATACAGAGAATCTTCACGGAGCTGTAGAGATCGTCTTTCTTGAAATACAATAGAAAAAATGTAGTCACAGCTTTTGCTCTCCCATTATGGTCTGTAGGACTTGCCGTCTATAAACAAATCCTACTTTAGAATGATGACAAAAAAAAAAAAACTTGATTTGAAAAAATGATTTAGGCCTCTATTAAATTAAATGTAATTCAATTTTGTTCATTCAAAACTATTTAATTAAGTTGTTGATTTCAATAACTAATTTTTGATTGGTTTTAAGTAAATTAGATGCACTTTGAATCAAGCTAAAATGGTTAATTAAAGTCAACTAAACAAAAAAAATTTGCACGTTAATGCTCCGTTGCCTCTGCACCAAAGGTAGTTTACACGTTTCAGACTCCAGTCAGGTGGAAGCAAACCACCAGATCCGGTGTTCTATACGTCAATTTGCACAGTAAGTAACATTTTATGTTATGCCAGACTGTTTATTATAGGATATACTTTGTTGACTGCATAGACATAAAATGGTCTCATTCAGAACGTGTATTTTGCTCTTCTTTTTTTTTTATTCCACAATGACCAACCATCACCTGCATCGAGAGTGCGCACACTCACTGTTTGAATTTCTTTCTGTCACAGAACATATTTAAGATGCTTTTTGTGAATTTCAAACATGATAAATACTGATTAAAGTTATGTTAAGTTACTAACTGTTAGCTCAGCCCTCTATAAATGTATCGCGAATGTATTGTTACAATAATCAGGGCCAACGCGCCCATAAAGGCGACCCAGGCGGCAGTATTTCTCAACCACGTTCCTGGAGGAACACCTGCTCTGCACAAATTTCATGTCTCCTTAACCAAACAGTTTTTTTTCGCAGTTTTTATTTTTGTGAAATCACCAGAGGGCACTGTGTACACCTTTTCAGATCTCAAATTTCTCTCGCACCTGCTATTCTCATGTAAATCCACCTGAGGCCTCTGTCGACTGACTGATTGACAGATCGACTGACCGCCCCGCCCCCCTTCTCCTTCTCTAAACCCAACCAATAGTGTTTTCTAAAGCACCAATTGACCCACCCACCCACTTACTTCCTTAAACCCAACAGACGGTTTTAAAAAGAAATCCAGAGAAAGTGTGATCCATCAGATATTAAACTAACAAACAAGTTCAGGTCTATGGGATAGTTGATTTGCTTGCATAATTGATCCATTTATTCCAGGATATAATTCACTGTCAGATAAAGAGCGACATTAAAAAAAGACACAGAAGACCTCAGGGGGTTAAATGTTGAAAGACTGTGTTTATGTTTAGCTCCAGCCCTAATAAACACACCTGTACAAAGATACAAGGTATAGTTGAAACTTCCAGGCAGGTGTGTTAAGGCAAGTAGGAGCTAAACTCTAGGACCGAGATTGATGACTCCTGTTCCTGAGTGACTTTAAACTAGAGAGACTATAATGATATTAAAATGCTGACAGACTAGAGCAACATTAAACTACTGTCAACCTGTATCAGCATTAAACATTGAAAGTCAACAGCAACATTCATACACTGAGACTACAGTGACACTAAATTATCGTCATTAAAATACTGACAGAAAACAGCGACATTAAACGCTGACAGACCAGAGCATTTAAATACGGACAAACCAGAACAACATTATTGAGGGAGTACAGTGACATTAAACTCTAACTGATACTTACATGGTTTATGCAGTTTTCGCCAAATCACATTTAAGACTTTAAGACCTTTTTAAGACCAACATAAATAAAATTTCAGACTAAAAGAGGGCTAAACGCTAAGATTTTTTTCTAATTGCCTGGTTAGGCCATAAGCAGGTTCAAATTTAGCTATTTCCTTATAGACACATACCAAAAATGTCTCAAAAAACCAAACTCTAGTTGTAAACATAGGCATTTCTTTCTCATTCATTCATTTTCCTTTGACTTAGTCCCTTATTTATTAGGAGTCGCCACAGCAAAATGAACCGGCAACTATTCCAGCATAAGTTTTACACAGCGGATGTCCTTCGGGCAGCAACCCAGTACTGGGAAACACCCATATATTCTCACATTTACACACACTTATACACTACAGCCAGTTTGTTTGTTTAATTTACCTAGAGCGCATGTGTTTGGACTGTGGGGGAAACCAGAGGACCAGGAGGAAACTCATGCCAACATGGGGAGAACATGCAAGCTATATACAGAAATGCCAACTGGCCCAGACGGGAATTGAACTAGCGACCTTATTGCTGTGAGGTGACAGTGCTAACCACTGAGCCATCGTGCCGCCTGCTTTTCTTTCTCAAAAATAAGAAAAAAATATAATAAACTAAATGTATGCACAGCAATCTGTCCAGGTCAGTGTCCTCAGCAGCTACACTTGAAAAATTGCTGTAATAGTATTACTGGAAATTTTGGTTGTAACTGTTAAAAATTGCCAGTAATGCTGTAAATTTTACAGCATTTATTACAGTGTTGCTAGGAATACACTGAGAACATTTAAACAAATGTTATTGTACAGAAGATAATGAAACCATGTTGGTAAATACAGATGATAAATACACTTTCTGTAAGTTGTATTGAGATGGACTGTTGGACGGATGTCATCCAGATTTACCAGGGTATAGGACAAATAAGACCTGTTTAAAATTAATTAAGACCTACAACAATTTATGGTTTTTTAAGGCCTTGTTTTTTGGAATTTAAGACATTTCAAGCGTTTTTAAGACCCAGTGGACACTTTGAGACTAAAATAATCAAATTCTTCATTCATTTGTTTTCCTTCAGCTTAGTCTCTATGTCAGAGGTGCCACAGTGGAATGAATTACCAACAATTCCAGCATACTGTATGTTTTAAGCAGCTCTTTCAGCCACAACCCAGTACTGAGAAACACCCAAATACCCAAACACACACACAACAGACAATTTAGTTTATTCGATTTACCTATAGCGCATGTGTTTGGACTCTGGGGGAAACCCACAGAAATTTAATAAATATACACAATCCACCATTATTTATAATTTATGTTGCGTGGGTGTTGAGATCCAGATCTTTTAATGATTAATCATGCAGCTTACACTGAATTCAATGATGCAGGCTAAACAAGTAATGACAGAAAACACCTTAACCCACCACATCTTCCACCACAATAACCTACCAAAACGTCTTCTGCCATCATTATATTTTACAGTAAAACCTAAATGTTTTCATACATGTGATTTCTCAGAGAGACGATCTCTCTCTGATCCTTACAAATCTTGGTTAATCTACCAGTAAAAAACAATTATTAATCTGTCGACGTGTGTTCCTATCCATGGGTTCTGATCCATACGAATCATGGATCAACTGTGATCCATGACACCCCAACCGTTTACTCTAATGCCCTTTGACACTCTAATTAACCAATACTTGCACTCGTTTTGCACATTTGCACCAGACACGTTCCTACAATCATCCCATTAAAAAAAAAACACTGTGCCTCATACAGGTGAGTGGGCTTGATAAACCACTTATAATTAGCACTTGTTGTGTGTATTGCCACTTCTTGTTGAATCGCTGAACGCCCTTCAATTGTAAGTCACTAAACATCTGCTAAACAACTAAATGTAAATGTGGTTCAACTTTGCAAAAGCTGCAAATATAAAGAAATATTTTCTTGACATATTAATTTCATTTATAAAACTAGTAAAGTTCAGTTCCTCAGCATTTTGAACTACTGTAGCATTGTATTGAAATGTGTGGGGTTTACATTATTTTACATTGGCTTGAAATTCGCATCCCAGTGTGGTAACAAGAAGGAGATCACTGATATACAGTACTGCTAAGTAAATAGACGTGATGAGGTCAAGCTAAAAAAAACAAACAAGTAAGTGATCACAGGGGGATTATGAATTAGACTTGGTCACGTCATGCGATTACACTGATCAGAAGGCAATCCAAAGTCACGAAACAGAACATTTATTTCAAATCTTGTCCTATTAGATCAATTTAATAAAAATAAAAGTATAATTTTTTCCCTCCTTGATTACTTTTCAATGGTAGCATATCATGGTTTTGTGGTTTGCCATGGTTTTCAACATTGATTATAACAAATTCCTTGAGCTTCATATTAAAATGATTTCAATGAAATCATGCGACACTGAAAAGAGGAAGTAATGATGCTGAAAATTCAGCTTTGACCTTACTCACTCATTTATTTTCCTTCAGCGTAGTCCATTATTTATTAGGGGTAATCCAAGCAGCCGCAACCCAACACTGGGAAACACCCAAACACTCTGGCATTCACACACATACACTACAGCCAATTTAGCTTAATCAGTTCACCTATAGTGCATGTCACTGTGAGGGAAACCGGAGCACCCGTAGGAAACCCACACCAACATGGGGAGAACATGCAAACTCCACACAATGTGAAATGCCAAATGACTCAGCCAGGACTCGAACCAGGGACCTTCTTGCTGTGAGGTGATCGTGATACCCACTGCGCCACCATGCCGCCCACGTTGATAATAAAATAATCAAATAAAATAGTCAAAAATCAAGAAATAACGCACGTCTTTAACAAAGAAGCACATCTCATTCAGACTGTGATGGTACTACAATGCTGCATAAGCATTATACATTCATAACTCCCTAAAATATTAACACATTAATTCATTCATTTTCTTTACGTCCCTTTATTAATCTGGAATCACCACATCGGAATGAACCGCCAACTTATCCAGCACGTTTCACGCAGCGGATTCACTTCCAGCTGCAACCCATTGCTGGGAAACACCCCACATTCATTCACACACACACATATTATGAACAATTTAGCCTATCCAATTCACCTATAGTGCATGTCTTTGGACTTGTGGGGGAAACCGGAGCACCCGGAGGAAACCCATGCAAACAGGGGCGAACATGCAAACTCCACACAGAAATGCCAACTGACCCAGCCGAGCCTCGAACCAGTGACCTTTTTGCTTTGAGGCGATTATGCTACCCACTGCACCACCGTGCTCCTCTAATATTTAGACATATAATATCAAATGTGTATTATATACACTGTAAAAGGAATGCTGGGTTCCCACACAATCAATTTGTGTTGGGACAACATGAAAAAAATAAGTTATTTTGTTAGTTTTTAACAAATTTAAGTGGATTAAACATAAAACCATTATGTTGTCCCAAAAAGACAGATGAAACATATTTTTTCAGCTCAGTTTAAATAAGTAGTTTGAACAAACAGCAAACATCATTGTTTTGAGTATATTAGATGAGGCACATGAATGAATACTGGATTATATAAATGAATGTCTCACATAATTGTGATATTTGTGATTAGCCTAACAATATGTGCTACAGCCAATGTTTAATGATGACCTTTATTTATTTATTTTTGTGAACAAGACAATTTTACATAATTACATAGTCCAAATATTCATTCATATTCCAGCTAAACAATATAAAACTATTAAATAGCGTAATATACAACAGCAACCCAGACAATATATCACTTTAAACTATTAAAATGTTATTAAAAGTCTCTTTTTCTAACTTTTCAAGGTTAAAAGTTGTTGGAAGAAGGATCAAGGTCCCATATTGCAATACAAAAGCCCACGTGAAGCCCATTATACATATTGTTTGTTTAATATCTATATTAAAATACAGTCAAACCACAGAAAGACATTTAAACACTGTACATTAGAGAGACTTTAAAATACTGCAAAAGCAACATCAATTTTTCTACATGTTATACAATCAATGTTTAATAATGACCTTTCTTTCTTTCTTTCTTTCTTTTTTTAATTTCTTTATTTATTTCTTTATTTATTTTTGTGAACAAGACAAATTTACACACAGTCCACATATTCATTCAGAATTCCAGCTAAACAATATAAAACTAGTTAAATAGCATAATATACAACAGCAACCCAGACAATATATCACTTTAAACTATTAAAAATGTTAATAAAAGCCTCTTTTTCTAGCTTGTCAAGGTTAAAAGTTGTTAGGAAAAGGATCAAGGTCCCATAATGCAACACAAACTCCCATTTGAAGCCCATTATACATATTGTTTGATTGATATTTACTGTATATTAAAATATTGTTGAACCACAGAAAGACATTTGGAGATACTTTATAATACTGCGAAAAGCAACATTAATGATTTTTTATACATATATACAACCATTAATAATGACCTATTTATTTATTTATCTATTTATTTGTTTGTTTATCTATTTTTGTGAACAAGACAAATTTACAAAATTATTCAGTCCAAATATTAATTCATAATTCAAGCCTAACATTATAAAACAGGGTAAAGGAATGTTTATCACACACTAAAAATGCTGGGCTGTTTTAACACATTGTTGGCTCAAATATGGACAAACTCAACATTGATATTTTATAACCCAATGGATGGGTTTGTCCATATTTGACCCATTTGACCATTTGTCAAAGTGCAAAAAACTATAATAAATATCCTGGCCCAATTAATTACGTCAACAACCACCATTTTACTACTGTTCTTATGACTGTTTAATATAATGCTTTAATTCCCTGAAAAAGGTTTATTTCCCACAAACGTTTCCATTATATATTGGTTATTTAATTTAATATATATTGGTTAGGTAAATAAATGTGTACATAAATCTAAACAAAAAGAGATTTATTTAACCCTGCAACGCATTCAAATCATGACGTGTTGTTTGATCACACGACTTATTTAAAATGAGCTGAAACCACACAATCCTTTAGCTTTTTTTGGAGGGACAACTTAATTGTTTTACTTTCAATTTACTTACACTTGTCAAAAAATAATATGTTAACTTAATTCCTTCATGTAGCCCCAACACAAATTGATTGTGTGGAACAGAGCATTGTTTACAGTGAGTTATATTTATGATTAGTTCATTTTATTATGTTATTGTAAATAAGTACATACATACACTACTGGTCAAAAGTTTGGGGTCAGTTTTTTTTAAAGAAACTTATTCTGTTCATTATTCTGCAGCATTTGTTAAATGTAAAAAGTTAAACTGGTAAATACTTATATTTATTTTTATATTTATAATTAATATATTATATTTATTTATTATTTATTTTAAGTAGTTTCAAGTTAAATTATTACTCCAGTCATTATTGCTTTTATTACTATAACCATTAATAATAATATGTCCCCCTCACTTTTAGAGCCAGATCATTTAGAAACAGGTGATTAATAATTATATGAACGTACTACATTGAAAAAAAAATGTTGCAAGCAATTTAAATTAAAAAACAAATTAAATTTAGTGATGTTAAACTTAATTTGTTTGTTTGAATTCAGCCCAAACAAGTTAGTTACCTTAAAAAAGGCAGTATATCCAATGAATCATTTTTTCCGTGTAGTAAATAAGTTTAACATTGTAAATAATAATAACAATAATAATAATAATACTCCAAATAAATAAATGTTGCAAAAACCAATTTACCGCAGAATAAACACCAAAAAATAAACCATTTCGAATGTCAAACCCCCTAATCTATCAGCTTGTGCTGCCATCTAGCGGACAGCACATCTAGATCAACATTGTGACTCTCCTGCCATCTAGTGTTTAGATCTGAAACATTCCCAAGACTGTCGTTCTTCATTATTTGCAAAACCTTCACAGTATAGAGCTGATCTAGAAAAATGAAGCTTGTTGCTCTTTTGAATCACTTCACAAAGCATATTTTTGTAGCGTAAAACAAGCACAGGCTACAGTGAGTTGCAGACTTGTATAGAGGCTGTAAGCATCGCTCTGTTTAAACGCTTTGAGAAGCACATCTGTTGTGAATTGTTCTCCCTCTGGCCTCTCAGACTCCTTCAAATGCAGCTCAACTCCTGAACTTCCGACATGATCTGGGTCAATTCCTCTGCCCTCACCCTCAAGGAAATACACTTCAGCCATCTAATCACGGCTAAAGAGGCATAACACACACACACACACACACACACATCTCAGGCTAATATCCAAGGGAGAACACTGAGAATCAAACTGAGCTAATTAATATTCAAGGACGAATATGGTTGGTCCAATGCTACACCAAAAAAAAGGATTCCTGAGAATGTTTACTTCCTATAAACGTTCCCAATACACAGTGCTCAACATAAATTTGTTGTTTTGAAATTGAATTTACTTTTACTAATTTCTCATTGAATATAAGTTATATATTTTGGTGCATTTGAACAAAGATTTATTAAACAGATTTATTTATTAAAAATATATTTTAGTCAAACACCTTTAGAAACAGAAAGATAAAACATTTAAACTAATTTGAAATTACAATTGAAAATTACAAAATTTCTACTAAATTTTAGTCATTTTTGTTTCTCTACATCTTTTTTCCCCTTAGTTATCGGTTATTTAATCATTTTACCCTGTTTTGTTTGATTAGACAAAAGTCTTGCCACTTAACAGAAATAATGTCCAGTATAGAATATAAAGTCATGCTGCAGTGGAAACAAAATGAATGCATGACTCCCATGAGCTTGGAGGACTGCATCCATACATCTCTGCAATGACTCTAATAACTTATTAATAAAGTCATCTGGCAAAGAAAGCGACTCCCAGAGTTTATCAAGATTCTTTGGGTTCATCTTCAAAGCCTCCTCCTTCATCTTACCCCAGACATGCTCAATAATGTTCATGTCTGGTGACTGGGCTGACCAATCCTGGAGCACCTTGACCTTCTTTGCTTTCAGGAGCTTTGATGTGGAGGCTGAAGTATGAGAAGGAGCGCTATCCTGCTGAAGAATTTGCCCTCTCCTGTGGTTTGTAATGTAACGGGCAGCACAAATGTCTTGATACCTCAGGCTGTTGATGTTGCCATCCACTCTGCAGATCTTTCGTACGCCCCCATACTGAGTGTAACCCCAAACCATGACTTTTCCTTCACCAAACTTGACTGATTTCTGTGAGAATCTTGGCTCCATGTGGGTTCCAGTAGGTCTTCTGCAGTATTGGTGATGATTGGGATTCAACAGATGATTCATCGGAAAAATCCACCTTCTGCCACTTTTCCAAATGATCAACTAGAAGTCAAGTTATTATTTGTTGCTCTTACAACTGGGATCGACGACAAGACTTTTGTCAAGTACACTCTCAGAAATAAAGTTGGGGTGGTACCTTTTCAAAAAGCACACCTAAGAGGTCCATATTAATACCTCAAAGGAACATATTAGTACCTAAAAAGTACAAAAGTGTTCCTCTTAAAACCATTAGGTACTTACGTATACTTTTGAGGTACCAATATGGACCCTTTAAATACAAATATGTAATTTTGAAAAGGTACCACGCCAGTGACAGCTTGGTACCTTTATTTCTGAGAGTGTAATGTATACATTTTTCAGAATGTATGTAAATCTTAGCATATAAATTAGGCATTTTTTATCCGATATTCCAAAATACGCACAAAAATCGGTGGATTGAAACACATTTTTTGAAAAAAAAAATAGTTCTACTTTCTTTCTTTTTTAAAATATGCTCAGTCTTGATTTGTTTTAGGCACACAAACCTCTCCTTGCCCAAAAATGATTCCATGGTGATGGTGTGGTCTGTTTCAGTGATGATGTCATCTCCTAAATGGAGATTGTGACAGCACATACTCACCCCTCTATGGCATGTGGCAGTGTGAGATTGTAGGAGCCACAGGACCGAACTGAAATCTTCATCGCAGCCCAAAGACTTCACAGGAATTACTAACCAAACCATGGGAGTCTTACTGGGATTTAAAAAGCTAACACAGAAAAGAAAAGCCAAATACTGTAGATCCCCTAAAATGAAGTTTAGAGACAAGGTTTTGTACAGTATAGATGAAAAAAGTAGTCAGTGTGGTCCAAATGTTTAACTCTCAATTAAAACTCTCAAATATACTGTATAGTTGAAGTCAGAATTATTAGCCCTCCTGTTAAATTTGAATTCTTTTATATTTTTCTCCAATTTCTGTTTAACTGAGAGATTTTTTTCAACACATTTCTAAACATAATAGTTTGAATAACTCATTTCTAATAACTGAGTTCTTTTATTTTTGCTATGATGACAGCACATAATATTTGACTAGATATTCTTCAAGATACTAGAATTCAGTTTAAAGTGACATTTAAAGGCTTAACTAGGTTAATTAGGCAGGTTAGGGTAATTAGGGAAATGACTGTTTAACAATGGTTTGTTCTGTAGACAATCGAACAAAAATATTACTAATAATATTGCCCTTATTATTCTTCAAATATTAAGAACTGCTTTTAGCCAAAATAAGACAAATAATTTCTCCAGAAGAAAAAAATATTACAGGAAATACTGTGTACAATTCCTTGCTTTGTTAAACTTTCTTTAGGAAATATTTGAAAAGGAAAAAAATTCACAGGAGGGTGAATAATTTTGACTTCAATTGTATATTGAGTGTCATTTACTCAGACCATTAAGGAAACTTAAATACTCTACATTTTGTCATTTTAGTGGTAATTCGTAAGAATTGTACGAGCTCAGTCTTATGGAAATGTACGATTTTAAAAAGGAGGCACCCAACCCCTCCCTTAAACCTAACCGTCATTGGGGGATGAGCGAATCAAAGGAACTCATTTCATTTCATGAATTGCACTGCTCGATTTTACAGTGTTTCTCCGCTCTTTGTTTACTTCTGTGTGTTGGGCACAAGAGTTATCCGTTAATTCTGATCAATCAAAATGCAGCTCGGGAAATTCGTCTAGCCATGGATTTTGCTGCGAGAAATGACTGAAAATGCTAGAATGTATAATTTTGTCCAGACCAAAGGAAATGTACTACAGATGTGAAAGCACCCTTAGAATTTCAGGCTTTATATTTCAGGCAGTATATACACAACACCAACCCTCACTATATATCACTTTAAACTACTAAAAATGTCAATAAGTGAAGTTTATTTATAAACTGATTTCGAGAGGATCACGTGCTTATGATTGCTTGCGGCTGGTCCCGCATTATTCAATTTATGATTCACTAATCAGATGATTCCCAAGCTACTATAAATACCCTAAGTTCCATTTCCCAGCCCTCTTCTTTTTGAAGAATCCCCCATTCCACCCCTACTCCTCCTTTCCTAGATGGGTGGCACGGTGGCCCAGTGGCTAGAACTGTTGCCTCACAGTAAGAACACCATTGGTTCTAATCCTTAGGAAGCCAGTTTACACTTTCTCCCCATGCTCATGTGGGTTTCCCCCGGGTTCCTCGGTTTCCTCCCACCATCCAAAAACACACAACTGAAGTTAATTGACTAATCCAAATCAGCACCATAGACATGCTCCTAGTAAGTAGTTATCTCTTAAGAGCAATCAGTTCATTAGCTGCTACAGCAGAGGAGTTTTCGAGATCTACCTGAGCTCAAACTCCCCTTTCGCCTTGCAAACGGGAGGGAGCCCCGGACTCGAGGATCTTATGAGCTCAGGACTCTCTCCCGGGACAGCATGCCAAACAAGCTTTATAATCAATCTTCAGCTAAGTCTGAACTCTTGAAAATTCACTTTTTCCAACTTTTTAAGGTTAAAAGTTGGAGGACAATCACTGTCCCATAATTTCCTTTAAATTGTGTGACGCTATAGATTATAAAACACTATAGATTTCCACAAGAAGAGGAAATAAGTGAAGCTAGAGGTACTGTAGATCCCATAAAAATATTCAAAATTGAGCTCTGCTGCTTTGGCGTGGACTGAATGTTTACCTTTTGAAGAATGACATCATATCTGACTTCAGCCTTGTTAAAAAGGGAGGTGGCGAGAAAAGCCAAACACACACAAACACTTGCACCCTAGCAATGCCGAGCAGACATGACACACTGAAGTCCCGAAAACCATGAACAGACTCATTGACACCCTTCATCCCTCTCATTTCTCTCAGCAGCTTTGATTACTTGTCCTTTGGCTGCTGTTCTGTAAAATTTACAGCACATTAACTCTCTTTCAGAACACACAGTTCAGTATAGAGGCGGACTGTTAGAGGTATTTATGATCAATGAGAGCTTCTGTGTGACTTCTCAGGCAACCGAGGCTCTAAAGAGTTTCTCAGTACACCACAGAAAGCATCTGTAATGTTATGATGGAGAGATAGAGTTAGCACTTCAACAATCTACATCATTGGCCAGCTGTGTAAACAAATTGGTCTAGTCTCAAAAATGTTGTCTTTTTTCCCCATCAAAATTGTTGATAAACTTTTCAGGCTGTCAGCTGCATAAAAGGTGGATTGGTCTAATCCAGGGGTGTCCAAACTCGGTCCTGGAGGGCCGGTGTCCTGCAAACTTTAGTTCCAGCCTCTATCAGACACACCTGGGCTAGCTAATCAAGCTCTTACTAGGCTTTAAAGAAACATCCTTGCAGGTGTGTTGCGTCAAGTTGGAGCTAAAATCGGCAGGACACCTGACCTCCAGGATCGAGTTTGGACATGCCTGGTCTAATCAGAATCTAAGACAGAAGTTAGACTTGTTACCCTTGGCTAACTGCTTCCAAGATACAAGATACAAGTCCTGCACAGTAGTCAGAGTGTCCAGGTCACTACGTGATGCTGGTGGAGGAAACTTTTCCTGACTAGCTCCTCCAAAACACCCCAAAGTGGCTCAATAATATTTAGAACTGGTGATTGTGCAGGCCATGGGAGATGTTTAACTTCTCTTTCATGTCCATGAAAGCCTCGGTCACCAGTCGTGCTGGTATTGGTGTATTGGTGCATTATTACCCTGATACTGCAGCTTCCTGCTGCCTTCAGGATGCAATGTTTGAACCATTGGGTCACATGGTCCACCAGAATAGTTTAGAAGTCCTTGACAGTGACACCCATCTATAGTAGCACAAGTATTGAGTCTAGAGAATGCCATGATATTGCAGCCCAAACCATCATAAATCCACTTCACTCTGGGCATGAAACAGTCAGAGTCGTACACTTCTTTGGGGCTTCTCCACACCTTAACTCACCCAGATGTGGGAAAGAAAGAGAATGTGGCATCATTAGAGAACAATACAAGTTTCACATCGTCCACAACCCAAGATTCTGCTGCTGACACCATTGAAATTACAACCTGGTATGCTACAGAGCTCTGAAACTGCCAAACCTTGAACCATATAACACTTCTGGCACCTAAGAACTGCAAACCAAGGCTCCAATTCACTCAGGCCCAACAAATTTGAATAATGTTGAAGATTGAAGATTGAAGTGCGGTGGTCTGACAAGTCTCAATTTCTGTTCTTGCCTTCAAAAACAACATGAAAGCATGAATCCATACTGACTTGTGTCTATGGCTTAGGCTGGTGGGTGAATGGGCGAATTCAATTTTACAATATAAATCATTTTATTTCATGGTAACTGTATAAAATAGTTATTAAAATAGGTTGTTTTTTCAGAAAATCAACAAAAAGACTATTATAAATATTATAAAGACTATATAAATATTCCTGAATATTGCAGAATAGAAATGAAAAGGACTTTTGTAGATATTTCCATTGTGTTAGCTTCTAACAATAAATTAAAATCAGACTTGTAATTTTATGACCCCAATTGGTGCTTTTATTAGCAGCCAACAGCAACCATTGAGTAAATTTATCATGCGGCAGACACTAGGACCCAGCAGGTGGTTGCTTGGTAGCGATATTGTAAAGAAAATGTATAAATAAAGCAGATACTGATAATAATTGGTTAATAATTGGTACTGATAATAATTGGTTTTTACAGTCAACAAGTCAATATTTTTTTTTCCATATATTCTGACCATTATTTGTCAAACTAAATTTTTTTATGACAAAACTTCATGTGATTTGTGTATTTTGCTTTCATTTTCCGAGTCTAATGTGAATCTGTCAGGTCACCAGGTGGGCATTAGAAACTGGGGGAGGTGAACTACATGAGTGGCTGTTTAAATAACTGAGGGATACTGTACACAGAGTTATTCTGTACTAAAAGTAATACTGAATAATAAAAAAAAATCTACTATGGTTGACAATTTAGTCTGCAGTTACAATATATACTGTCATACCGCCTAGCCCTACTGGCTGGTTCATATTTGAATAGTAATCTAGAAAATTATTTAGTTGGCCATAATTGGTCATTAGTTGTGAATTCTGCTGTTTCGGGTGGAGGGAGTGGGTAGGCACGGTAGAAAGTACTAGATTATTGGGCACATTCACACACCCCTTTGGCAAACCGTATGTACAACACACACAGGCGCTCATTCATCTGTCTCTCTCTTTTCACTCTCGCTTAAGAACATCAACAGAGCTGAAGTCAGTCTAAAGCCATTCAGGACCAGACTTCACCATGTCTGCAGTCAAAGTCATGCTATGGATGTGTGCATTTTTTTGTTTGTTTCTTATTGCCAAAACTCAATCTATCAAAGACAACAGCAACAATTCTGCAAAACAGGTATGGTTGATCAATTCTCTGCTTCAATGCATTCATGCTTTTCGGTCTCCAGAATCTTTATCAAGAGCGTAAAGCTAAAAAGTACAACTGTTTGTTTCCTTCAAAAAAAATTATGTTACACTTAGTATAGGTCAAGATTCATGCTATTAACTACAGATTTATTCCCTGCCTGATGTAAAGTTATTAACTGTTCATTGGTAGTTATAAAGTATCTTAAAGTATCCCTAATCCTACTTAAAACCTAAACCCAACTCCTACCTTACTAACCATTACTAAACAGCTAATTGGTAGCTTATTAAGCTAGTAGTGTCAGTTAATGGTTTTTTATTACTGTGAATTGTGACCTAAACTAAACAGTTAACAAAAACGTTACCAAAAATGTAAAATGTTACCAGAAATGTTTGTTTTCACAAAAATATTAAAAGTTACTCGCTCATTTATAAACCAGTATAACACACTTCAGAACAAAAGTGGAGTAAGCTGCTCTTTTTAAGACAATAGAAGTGAATAGTGATGACAAAAAGATGAATAACACCCAAGATTGCAGGCTCTGTTTTTTTTTTTCATATTGTGATGCAGTTCCTAGAGAAACTAAATGAAATGAGAAAACAGGACATGGTTTGTTTCTTCTACTGCGAGCTGTTTGGTTGTAGTAAAGTAGACATTTCATTTAGAAAGATCTAGAAAAGGGTTTGGGGAGACATAACAGACACTTCCTGGGCCCTGTCCCAGAAAGGAGGTTAAGTGAAAACTCAGAGTATGTTAACCCTGAAATAAGAGGAACTTTGAGTTTTCCGTTTCAAAATGGCAGGTTTGTCAAACTCGAGAAAGCAGAGTAAGTCAAGCCTGTTTCTGAAAAAAGGTAACTTTTACTAAGAGTCAGTTACCATGGTAACTTACTCTGTGAACCTAACCTGGTCAGGAGCAGGATTTATTCTAAAGTTTTTGTTGGTCTCCTCCCCTTTTTTTAAAGACAAAGTGTATTTCTCGCCTTAGCCTTAGTCATTCATTGCCTATACATTTCAGTCACACAGAGAACAAGGTTATGACAATGGCTTGTCCTTTATTGGGAAAATTACAATTAGATTACATACCATAGTTTTAAGTTTTACCTTTGAAATTACTGCAAAAAATAAATAATTATCTTAAATTCACTGACTTTCAACAGGGATTTGTACTGTAACTAGATTAATGGGATTATTTCTCATTCTAAAAACTATTTTTAGTACTACTTATAATGTCATATTGACCTCCACCACTCGATTAATAATAAATGCAGACACACAAGTGCACTTTTAAATATTTTAATAACTCAATTTTAAAAATGTTATCTTAAACTGATCAATTTGTGTAAAAGTGTGGGAACATTTCCATTGAACCCTAAGTTAAGGTTATATGGATTCTTCTTTTGTCAAATTTGTTGTAGAAACTAAAGGCTACAGGAGCCAATTTTATCAAAATAAATTATAAAATTATCAAAATTACGGCCAATTCTCCTTTTTTTTTATTTCCAAGTGAAATGTCAATAAACGTCACACATTACATTACTTATTTTTTTGTTATTCTTAAATATTTAAATATTTAAAATATTTTGAATGTAAACTTACGCAATAACTTGAGCAGCTATGTTTTCCCACGCTAACTGTCTCTGTTTCGCCGATGCAGTGGTGTTGCTTTATATATATGTACATATATATATATATATATATGGTCATATTTTATATAACTGTGCACATCAAGTTCAGCTGGAGAAAAAGACGCTGATCTCTTTTTTCAGACGTTGCCATGGTGACTCATAATGCATATTGACCCCTGCTCAATATTTCTTTGTTATGTTGAAGGGGCGTGGTTAGGTATGTTAGCCACGCCCAATACCTCAGACAGATCCAATCTGACAACTTAACTCAAAACAAACATGAAGTTCATTTTCAGATTTTCATTTTAGATTACAAGTGCAAACTATTGTTTTTTTCTTCATGACACGCACACGTTCACCACAAAACAAGCAATGTGAGCTAACAAAATCAATATGGTTAGTTTTGATTTCATTTGACTTTAAATATATAGTTACATATATACTGTAAATATAAATGTACAGTGAATTCTCTTACTATCTCTCTCTCTCTCTCAGATTGAACTGCAAAGCATGCGAGTGGATTGCAAGGTTGCGTCTCGTTTCGCTCACACCGTCATGACCACCATAGCCCTGAACACGGCCAACGCGTCGCAGGAAGTCTTCTTTGAGGTGGACTTACCCAAAACGGCCTTCATAACCAATTTTAGCATGTTAGTCCTTCCTTTGGTTAAACAAGCTATTAATATACTGCAAATGCAACTGCAAACACTCGGCGTTTGTTTTTCAGAGAGATCGAGAACAGGATATATGTCAGCGAGGTGAAGGAAAAAGAGCAGGCCAGGAAGAAGTATGAAAGCGCGGTGATATCTGGTCAAACTGCTGGCCTGGTTAGGTAAGTACAGATCAATGCTGAATTTCTGGCATGCTGACTAAGTACACATACAGTGGAGTCAGAATTAACCCCCCTGAATTATAGGTCCTAATTTATGTTACTAGTATTCAGTTTAAAGTGACATTTAAAGACTTAATAAGGTTAAGGTTAGGGTAATTAGGCAAGCCATTGTATAATGATGGTTTGTTCAGTAGACAACTGAAAATAAATATTGCTTAAGGGGGCTAATAATATTGACCTTAAAATGGTTAAAAAAATTAAAAACTGCTTTTATTCTAGCCGAAATAAAACTAATAAGACTTTATCCAGAAGAAAATATATTATTAAAAATAATGTGAAAAAATCCTTGCTCTGTTAAACATCATTTGGGAAATATGTGAGAAATAAATAAATAAATAAATAAATAAAGCACAGGAGGGTGAATCATTTTGATTTGTTTTCCAGTGTTTGCTAATCTCAGTTTATCAGAAATGAGTTGTTTATGCTTTTTCAGGGCTTCGGGGAGGCACATGGAGAAATTCTCAGTGTCGGTGAACATCGCAGCACACAGCAGTGTCACATTCACTCTTACTTATGAAGAGCTGCTGCAGAGGCGTCTCGGCAGCTATGAGATCATGATAGGTGTCCGACCCAAACAGCTGGTTCAGAACTTTGAGGTTCGTCATTTTGAGGTTACCCAGGTAGCAAAGAATTCTGGCCCAGATATGACAAAAAGCTGGAACAGCAGGCATTCATCCAGCGCTGGGATACACCATGTGGGTCAAACATGGCCCGGGTTTGGCAGAGGTGGCACCGTCTTTAAGGCTGCACACAAGACTTGGGTCAGATGTAAAATGTAATATTTGGCCCAAATGTTTAAAGTTGATATGTGGGCCACGTATGTTGGACCTATTTTGACCCAGATTTAAACTAGATTTACATCATGTTTGAGTAAAGAAAAAAATTCTACCAATCAGATCACTTTGAGAAAAACCACACCCATAAAACACCTAAAGGGCAATGCTTCATGGGTTTATCAATTTTATAGCAGCCGTGACACATCAACATATCTGATTGTGTGGGCCAGAGCTGGGCCAGAGAAATTTTGCTACTGTATGTGGATATGTGGATATTTTCAGTGGAATGTTAAAATATTGTCAACTATGTAACATCAGCCTTGTCTCTTTCTCCACAGATTGTGGTAGATATATATGAACCTAAAGGAATCGCATTTTTGGACGTCAACGGAACATTCATTACCAATGAGCTGCTGCCTCTAATAAAGAAAACGGTCACTGATAAAAAGGTTAGAATTAAAACTGTAATCAAGGACAATCAAAGTAATGTATAACCTTCATGCATTTGTGATTATTTTGCAGAAATACAACTTTATATCTCATGCGACTGCAACCATATTTCTTTTTATTTCTCACAATCCTCTCATCGTCTTGAGATGAGTTTAGCTCATCTCACTAATTTCCTAACCAAACCTAAGGTACTAAGTATTTTAACCTCCTGTGGTGTTGGGAATGTTTTCATCTAGTCTAAGGTGATTTTGAGTCCTAATTTGGCCACAACTTTCTCTGTGTTAAAGCAAATGGAATGATGTTTGGTAATTAATCTTATTTTTACACTTATTTTGGGAAAATGACGAGATTTTTCAAAAATTCAACAATACACTCTATTTTGCAGATTTGCTACTATTTTGTTATGCTGTTGACTGTTTTTGCCCCATTGACTTCTATTATAATAGCATTTTTTAGTCATGTTTTCTTGATTATTGATAGTTTTCCCTTTTGGGGAAACAAAAAAAATAATAATAATAACATTTTAACAGCTAGAATTAACATTTTACTGCTCTGCTCATAACACTGATCCTCTGTTTCTCCTCAGGCACACGTGTACTTCTCTCCAACACTGGATCAACAGAAAAAGTGTTTAGATTGTGAAGCGACGCTGATCGATGGAGATTTATCCATCAAGTATGATGTGAATCATGCACAAGATATAGGTGATATACAGGTACAATACTATCAAAGCCAATGTTCATAATGAATTACTTACAAACTACAAGGGCCAAACAGAATCTGCAGACATTTTGTGCCATTTCAGCAAATAAGTTTTTTTCTTTTTTACATATAAATTAAAAAGTTTTAAAAATAATAAAAATATGTGGATTTGTGCAGAAAATTGAGAGTAATTAAAAATATAAAAACATTTTTTGTTTAAATAAAAAAACTTTTTAAACTACTTTAAAAGTTGGAACAGCTGCAATTTAGGGCTAGTAATCAGGTAAATTGGTTAAATAATGATGTAATTCAAAACAGATGATGTCAACAGGTGATTGTAATTATGATTTGGCACAAAAGCAGCATCCAAGAAAGGTCTAGTCCTTTAGGACCAAAGATGGGCCGAGGATCACCAGTTTGACAACAAATATTTCAGAAGATAATTGAAATGTTCAAAAACAATGTTGCTCAAAGATAGATAGGAAGACATTTGGATGAAACGCCATGCATATTTCAACAAGACAATGCAAAACCATATTCTGTACACATTATAAAGTCCTGGCTGTGGAGGAAGAGGGTATACAGTTGTTTGACTGGCCTGCCTGCAGTCCCAACCTGTCTCCAACAGAGAATGTGTGGCACATTTTGAAGTGCAAAATGCGACAATGAAGACCCTGAACTGTTGCCCACCATAAGACTTGTTCGCAGGAAGATTGGGACAAAATTACACCTAAAACACTTCACCACTTGGTGTGTTCAGTCCCTAAGTGTTGTCTTTTAAGTGTTGTGAAAAGGAATGGCAACATTACAATGTGGTAAATGCTTTACTGTTCCAACTATTTTGAAATGTATTGCAAGAACAAAATATAAAATACATGTTCAATTTAAACTATACAAAATCATGAGGAACACATTAAATAATGTTTGTTGTGTTGCCTGCAATGAAATACAAGTCAAAGTAAATTTAGAAATGACTTTCTTTTTATATTTGCATTTGCCATACTGTCCCAACCTTTTCTGATTTGGGGTTGTATATTTATACACATTTACATTAGCAAACAGATTTATTCATGCGTAAAAAATCTATGAGCAAATTTTAGTTGGTGCAGATTCCACTTGGGCCAACGTATTACTTGTTAAAACTGGCTTATTCAAATGTTGTTCTAATGCTTCTCTGTTTCAGATAGTAAATGGCTACTTTGTACACTTTTTTGCCCCCGATGATTTACCACAAATGCCTAAGAATGTGGTATTTGTGATAGACAGGAGTGGCTCCATGATGGGAGAGAAGATGAAACAGGCAAGTCAAGAAATTGATTTACCATACATTTCCCCCACGTTTGTGCATTTGAATCATCTGTTAATCTGTTGGTAGACTCGAGAAGCTCTGGTGACAATACTAAGTGAACTGCATGAAGATGATTACTTTGGGCTGGTCACGTTTGATGACGTTATAGAGTCATGGAGACCATCCCTTAGCAAAGCCACACCTGAAAATGTGACAGAAGCAAAAGAATATGTCCAGACTATTAATGCAAGATCTAGTAAGTACGAACAGAAACAGTACACCATGCACAACATTGAAATCATAATGTGTGTCCCAAATCGCACTCCTATGACATTTTGTAGTATAAATAGTAATAGTAGCGCATTCACACTAAAATAATCTTTTTATTCTAAAAAGAATAAGTGCACTTTAAATAACCGGATGATGCACTTATTCGTTAAAAATAGGTGTGGAATGTTGGACACTTCATGCTAACACTCGCAGTTTTGCTTATGTAGCAGAAGGGGCGGCGCTATCAGGCACTGATTTTGGATTCATTTATTTATTTTGGAATGTAAAAGCAAAATTCTCCCACAAGAGTGATTATGCCGCCTACCGATGGCCAATGTCAGTACAATCATGAAAGGTCCTACAACCTCAAATCAGAAAAGGCTGGGACAGTATGGAAAATGCAAATAACAATAAACAAATAGTGATTTCTAAATTTACTTTGACTTGTATTTCATTGCAGACAATACAACAAACATTATTTAATGTGTTCCTCTTTTTTTTTCTTTTTTTTTTAATGAAAACATATTCTAATTTTGGTTCTTGCAATTACGTGTCAAAAAAGTTGGAACAGCAAAGCATTTACCACTTTGTAATGTTGCCATTCCTTTGCACAACACCTAAAAGACATTTAGGAACTGAAAACAGCAAGTGGTGAAGTGTTTTATGTGTAAATTTGTCCCATTCTTCTTGCAAACAAGTCTTAAGGTGGGCAACAGTGCAGGGTCTTTGTTGTCGCATTTTGCGCTTCAAAATGCACCACTCATTCTCTTTTGGAGACAGGTCGGGACTGCAGGCAGCCCAGTCAAGTACCTGTATCCTCTTGATTGTCTTGTTGAAATATGCAGGGGCGTCACTGGAAAAGAAAGCAACATATTGTGCTCCAAAATCTCTATGTACTTTTCAGCCTTAATGGTGCCATCACAGATGTGCAAGTTACCTTTGCCAAGGGCACTGACACAACTCCATACCATGACAGACCCTGGCTTTTGGACATGTTACTAGCAGCAGTCTGGATGATTCCTTTCTTCTTTGGTCTGGAGCACATGGCTTTCACTTGTCCCAAAAAACACCTGAAATACTAATTCATCTGACCACAGTATATGTTTCCACTATGATGGTCCATCCCAGATGCCTCCGAGCCCAGAGCAGTCAACAGCGTTGCTGGACACTGTTAAGATAGGGCTTCTTTTTGCACAGTACAGTTCTAACTAGCATTTGAGGCTGTAACTACTTATTGTGGTACTTGACAAAGGTTTGCCAAAGTAGTCCCGAGCCCATGTGGTGATATAGTGCAATTCTTTATGCACTGAAGTTCCTTCAGATTCCTTGAATCCTTTAATGATGTTACGCACTGTTCAAGTTAAAATATCCAAACGTCTTCCTATCTTTCTTTGAGAAAGATTGTTTTTAAATTTTCTATATTTTTTGTTGTATTTGTTGTCATGATCCTCTGCCCATCTTTGCTCCTAAAGGACTAGACCTTTCTTGGATTCTGCTTTTGTACCAAATCATTTACAATCACCTGTTGACATCACTTGTTTTAAATCACATTAAAAAATTGTGATGACTACTGTAGCCCTAAATTGCTACTGTCCCACATTTTTTAGGAATGCGTTGCAAGAACCAAAATTGGAATACCTAAACAATATAAATCATGAGGAACACATTAAATAATGTTTGTTGTATTGTCTCCAAAGAAATACAAGTCAAAGTAAATGTAGATATCACTACTTTTTTATTTTTGTTTTCCTAATGCCCCAATTTTTTCTGATTTGAGGTTGTATTTGGACGTTTGGAAGGTGATTTATTTCTCTAATTTAGCAACCGTTAAACATCATTCCGGAAATGGTTTGAATCTGCGGTTAGTAAAAGAAATGTTAGTGTTTTATTTGGGATGACACTAAATTCATATACTATGCTTTTGAGTGTGTAAGTGCATAAATACATAGTGCTTAAGTGCATAGCGTGCCATTTGGGGGCGCAGTGATAGCCTAGCTGTGAATACACATAGAACCATGGTTCTGATGTAACACAGCAAAACAGGATTCTATTTAATTAACATGATAGCTGTGTCCCAATTCAAACACTGCATTTTTTTAAGGCCACATTCGAAGATTGACTGCATCAAAGCACCACAAAGCAGCACTGACCATCCCATCTAACAACACTTTGGCTGTTTCTCAATTCCAAGAACGCAGAGAACGGACTCGTGTTCTTGTGGAGACCGGTCTTGCCAGGTCACATCGGAAGAACGAACTCGGGAGACCGCGAGGACTGAGAACGCGCCCTGTGAGAAATGAGATGCTGCGTTCTTCCTGATGGTCACATGACCCTCGCGTGTCTTTAACCGAAAATTATTTAAACATTACGGCATTCATACAACGATTTATTGTTTTCCCCCGTTTCACAATATATGTTATGCATAAAGACATCAGAAATATACGCTGCACATCACAAATAAAACAGATTTTGATACGAATTTCAACAAATAAACACCCTTTATGTGTTTATGCCTCTATTAAGATTTTCATGGTAATGTTTACTTTCACCGTCTCATTTAGGGAAACTTCTGAGGTAAATAAGTATATCTCTGAACTTTAATAATAAATCTATGTAAAATTCTGCGCTTCCCACCTCCAGTCGCAATGACTTCTGGGACTTCTAGAGCGAGTTCGGTGCTCAAGTCTGGATCGGTGCGTCCTCGATATCAAGAACACATCCGGGAACTTTCATGCGTCCTCCGTTCTTGCGGTCTTGAGTATTGGAACTGAACTTCGGCGGATGATGATGACGTTACACGAGAACACGAGGACGCAAGACCGCTGAAGAACGCATATTGAGAAACAGCCTATGGCTCGACCTTAGTGGACTTCAAAGTCTTCATCTTACGAAAAATGCAGCCTTGAAACTGGGACACAGCTTATATGGACAAAAGTAAAGGAACAAGATGTGTTGTTGCACACTGTGCCAAAAATTTGGCAACACTCTGTTAATTCCATAGCTGAAGAGTTTCAAACGTCCAAGAACAATGCCAAAATTGGGATGAAGTGATTGTAAAACACTCCACTACTGGATTCTTGCGTAATGGAAATGTGTTTGGTGGGGTGAAAAATTTGTGATGGGCGATAATTTATAATTTGGAATATACCAATGAAAATTCTCCCAATGCTAAATTTGTCTAGCTGCCACTATCACCAAACATCAGTCTGAGTATGTACTACATACTGTACTACATGTACTACAGCAGTACACTAGTTTTCAAGGTATGTTATGACATAGGTAACAGGTCAATATGACACAGGTCAATACACAGTATATGTAGCATAAGCAGTACATTCCACCAGTGGGCATTGAGATTTTGTGCATCTTCGGGATACACCACTTTAAGCTGTTCACTTGGAAAATGAAGTGAAGTCTGAATTAGTGAATTTAAATGAAGGGTTGCAGACCCAGTGGTCGTTTTGTAGGCAAGCATCAGTTCTTTGAAATTGATGTGTGGACCAATTGGAAACCCAATTTAATAAAAAGATTTGAAATGTGTCATTTGTGGCTCATTGAATTCAGAGTCAATTGCAGAGGATTGATTGCACGGGAGAGAACTGCAATAGTCAAGTCTGGACAGAAAATAAACTTGAACAAGTTGTTTAGCATGCTCCGATAGGAAGGGTCTAATCATCCTAAAAGACTGGAATCAGGCCATTCTAACAACGTGGTCTCTCAAGATGAGGATTCATTTGGTTGGCTGAAATCTTAAGAAGTATTTTCTTGGTTAGAAATGTCTGCCAGATGTGCAGAGACGTTACTATCAGTGAGCAGTGCTGAAAGAAAGATACAGAGACTGTTGTGGGGAAAAAAAAATGTTTCTTTGATTTTAACCCCAACAAACACCTTTGGATTGCAAGCTTTGGATTGCAAGCCAGTTTGTCTTGTTTAATATCAGTATCTGATCTCACAAATTGATGAATGGGGAAAATTCCAACAGAAACATTCAAAAAATCTCATCCAAAAACCAGTATAATCACAAATAAGGATTGGTTTCTTATTTACGCTTTTTTTTTGGATGAGATGCTAATGTCTAAATATTTAGAATGCAATGTTGATGCAATGGTAAGGTCTCCTAATACTTTTGTCCATAAAGTGTATCTAATTGGTCAAAGGAAAGTTTTTACTGCATATATTTGGCACACTGAATGTTAAATTAGAGCCACTGTACTGAAACGTTCTCTCTTTTTCATTAGTGACTGATATTAACAAGGGAATTTTGTACGCGGTGGACATGCTCACCTCAGAAAAAAGTGATTCTTACCCAAACATGTCCATGATAATCCTGCTGACAGATGGACAACCCAGTTCTGGTTTGTATACAAATCTATTTTAAAATGTGCTTATTTTGTAATAATTATAACAAATTAATCAAGTATTTTTAATGAGCAGGTAATATTAAGTCAAATAATAATGTCGTTTTTGAGGGTGTAGTAGAGTCCAGCAGGGATGACATCAAAACACAACTAATTCATTGCTGTTTCCCTGATTTTCCCCATGCTCTGTTTGACTGCATAATGTATTTTAACCTTTTGTTCTACAATCTACATCACACATACCCATGTTAAAATGAAATGAAGTGAATTTTAAAGCTATTATATTACACCACACAACATTGTTTTGATTGTAATTTTTTTTAATTATAGATTTCTGTATTTTTGCGATTTTATAGTCCTTAAACAGAAGTCAACATCCTGATCAAAGACCAAATCATCACCAAAATCATCTTTATATTTTTGTAATATTAAAAAATTCAATTATTCTTGACAAATAAGTTTGAAAACCCCTGCTTTTGATAGCCTATTATATTAATCTAACAATATGCACTGAACAATGTGTGTTTAAGGGGAGCAAGACCTGTCCAAAATCCAAAAAAATGTCCGAAATGCTATTAATGGAAGCATGAGTCTCTTTTGCTTGGGCTTTGGCTATGATTTGGACTACATTCTGCTCGATACGCTGGCCAAGCAGAATGATGGACTCGCTCGAAGAGTCTACGAGGCTTCGGATGCTGCGCTTCAACTACAGGTACAGTAGAACTGACTCTCAAACAGTGAAATACTTCAGGTGATATTCAGGTCCTGAATGATTTCCTTTCTCTGTAGGGTTTTTATGAAGAAGTGGCTACTCCACTTCTCTTAGAGGTGAATCTCAATTATCCTGCCAATGCTGTAACAGACGTGACGCAAAGCCACTTTAGACAATTCTTCAAGGGCTCCGAGATCGTGGTAGCCGGACGCCTACAAGAATTGGAGATCGACACATTTCAGACTGAAGTATCTGCAAATGGGGTAAGGAAAGCCCACTCTTAAAGGTCCCATGAAATAACAATAAAGTTTTTTAGACGTTAGTATCAGTATTATTCGCTTTTAGGATATCTATAAGCTAGTGCGCACCAAAATTTGCATGTAGAAGATATTAAACATGTATAGCTTGTAGTCACTTCTGCCTATATGGAGTAAGGTTTTGTTCACGTCATCTCATACTTCAGTTTCTCATCAAATCTTCTGACCAATCAAAGGCTTTCTAGTATCTGACATGCCCCGGCCCCTTCAAGACGCTTCACATTTGATGCATTTGAGCTCAACTACTCTCCTTGGCCAAATGCTATTGACTGTTTTATTAAAAAGGGGAGGAGCTAGACTATGTCCCACCCTCGCTTTGTGTTCAGGTTGAGATTATGTCAAATATCAAAAGTATATTTCAAAGCACTTTAAAGAACTTTTAACTCCTGAATGAGAATTGGTTTAATTGGACCATTCCTTAAGTCCCATATTAACCCATTTCAGTTGGAAGACCAGTTTGTGATGCAGGGTGTAGCGATTGCTGAAGAGTGGGACAGTGTGTTCCCGGAGCAGGAGTACATCTTTGGAGATTTCATTGAGCGACTGTGGGCATATTTGACCATTCAGCAACTCCTAGATAAAAGGTCAGCATGAAACATGAGCTCAAAAAATTTAACCGTTAACTGAGAAAGACAAAATTATTATCTTTTTCCAATAACAATTTGTTTACAGAGAGATATGTTCCCCAGAAGACAAGGAGAACACCACAGCTGAAGCCCTGAGCCTTTCTTTAAGGTATAACTTTGTCACACCGCTTACTTCCATGGTGGTCACCAAACCACAAACCGAAGATGAAGAAACACTCATTGCTGACAAGCTGACTGAAGGTATTAGACTTTTTTTTACTTTAAAGGTATGTTCAAGAATGAAGATTCTGCCATCATTTTTCCTGCAAATGTGTATCTGCTGTTTAAAATTAAGATACCCAGTTAAACAATTTTACGTTATAAAACGTTCCCAAAACGTTTCCATTAAATTAGTAGAATGTTCAAAATGTTTTTTGAAGTATTAACATTATTGTTTGTTTATAAGAACGCTATTGAAGACGTTTTAAGAACATTTCATTGTCTTATTATATTAATGTTTTACTAACATTATTTAAAGCGTTATTAAAACGTTCCATTCCAATTAGGTTCTAAGACCGTTTTCGTAACATTCCCATTAAGTTATAAAAATGTGATGTTTAAACGTTCTTAGAATGTTTTTAGACACTGTATTATTTTTTGGTTATAAAAAGTTCTTACAACATTTCATTTTCTTGTTATATTAATGTTTAAACAACGTTATTTAAAATGTTTTTAAAATGTTCCAAAAAATAATAATAAATTGATAAAGTTTATATCCTAGATAACGGTAACATTTTTAATGCTAACGTTTTTAAAACATTCACCAAATAACACAATGATAACGTTTTGAAATGATTATTAATTACAAATAACATTAAGGAAGAGTTCTACAAACATTATGCAAGAACATTTTTTGATAACTTTGAGAGAACCTTCAGAGAATGTTAGCCCAAGATATGAGAACATTCCCTGAGCTGGTAGCGTCATTATATTTGACATAGAAAGATAGACTAAAAGGCAGTATCACATAAATGAAACTTTACAAAATTTGCCATGCAAAAATGGTCCTTTATTCATTACCAATGGTGTAGTGATTTATGAAGCATGTACTTTGAAGTCACTTCCAAACTAATAGAACTTTCAAAAACCTCACCAACTTCAGCAAATCCAGAAATTAGTAAGCACTGTAGCAATTTGGCATCTTGTAACCAAACTTTTTTTTCTCTCTCTAAAATTTTGAAGGTGGTGTAGAAGCCAGTAGGCTAATATTGGCATCTACATATGGTTATACAATGGTTTTGCAATTCAACAGAAACAGCATTATTGAATCTATCCTCTGGAAATAGCTCTCTGGCCTTAAAAATAAGTGCTATAAAACTGATGCCCTAAAAATTCCCTATGTCCTAAAAACAAGATAATCCTAACCCTAACCCAAAATATCCTGCAGAGGTGCTTGTTGCATATTAAAACTATTAATTTTTTTATTCACAGAGCAGCGTGAGGACATAACACAAGTTGGCATGAGTATATATTCATTCAGTCTTCATTGTGAACTTTAAGAACTTATCTTCTGCTACTACAAACTGAGTAATGCTAATGCAATTGTGCAATGAACACTCTCTGTCCATCTCTCTACTACACCCATGAAGATCTAGGAGCTCCACCTCAGCTGACTGGCACTTCTCAACATCTCAGACAATATTCTCGAAAGCCAATCTCGAAAGGTAAGAAGTTTTTTTTTTTTTTTTACGTGTAAAGCTTAATCCTTTGAAAAAGGTATGATCATAATGGCAAAATTTTTCACATACACTAAAAAGGTCCCTAATCAGTGGTTTAAGTATTCATGAAGCACTTCCAAACTAAGCCTGTTTTGACCAACACAGCAAATATACAAGTTTGACAAATGTGAATTTCTTCTTTTATATTTTTTAACAGTAATACTTTATGGAAGTAAATGTGATCATGCTTTTACTAACAAATAAATATCTACAGTTGAAGTCAGAATTATAAGCCTTCCTGAATTATTATTATTCCACTTCCCCCAATTTCTGTTTAACTGAAAGAAAATTCTCATAAACTAATTTCATAATAACTAATTATAATATTTGACTAATATTTTTCAAAATACTAGTATTCAGTTTAAAGTGCAATTTAAAGGCTTAACTAGGGTAATTATGCAGATATAATTAGGCAAATCCTTGTATAACATTGGTTTGTTCTGTAAACAATCGAAAACAAATATTGCTTATAGGGGGCTAATAATATTTACCTCCAAATAGTTTTTAAAAATTAAAAATGCTTTTATTTTAGCTTTCTCCAGAAGAAAAAAATATTATAGAAAATACTGTGAAGATTCTTTGCTCTGTTGAAAAACATTTTGGAAAATTGTTCACCGGAGGGCTAGTAACTTTAAGTACAACTAGCAACTTATTCTGTTTAAGGCATAAAATTAACAAAGGTTAATTTTTAGGTTAGCATCGTTTATTCCTCAATGCACTTTCAAATTAAGTAAAGGAGAGGGGAGAGGAGAGGAGGAGTACGCAATATGATTGATTGCGGCTGGTCTCTTATCCGCAATCATTAATAAACCAATCAGATTTTTCCAAACAAATAGCCCATCTTGCCTTACTCCCTAATCTTCATTTTTTAAAGAATCCCCCCATCCACCCCATCTCCTCATTTTCCTCCTTTACCATCAATTACCATTTTCCATTACCATTTTCCTCCTTTACCAGAACTACCTGATCTTGTACCCTCTTACATGCTCATTGACCAGGCAGGAGCCCTGGGCTCAATTATCTCCGAGCTAAAATTATGCAATTTTTGCAACAAAAAGGTATGCAAGCTTTGGGACATACTACTTCCTCGTTAACAGATTGTTGTGTTGCTTAGTTAAGAGCCCCGTCAATCATCCACACACCATCCACATTTCTGTCGTATTTATTTTCCTACCTTATTGGAGAAGCAGCAGCATGTTAATCTGCCATTCACAAATGTTTCATGCAGAGAAATCTCCTCAGGTCTTTGGATAATTCTGCATTCAGATGTTAATGTCCAAACACGTCTTTATATAAGTTCAGTGTTGTTATTGCAGATGAAACATGACACAGAAAACGCGATTTAAATATGCATACTCTTTTCAAAAAACTACGATTTGGGACATACTAAATCTATTTTCAAATACTATTTAGAACAGATAGTATGTGAATTGGGATGCAGCATTTTATTTTCGTACGTTGATGTACTTCCTATTGAGTAGGGGGCAGGGCTTTCTTTTGTCCATCATTCCATTGCCCTTCCAAATGTCGAAGCAAATGGTCAGACTTTTACTAAAGATTTACCAAAACAAATATTATTATTTTTAAATTGGTTTAATAGTTAATAGAATTACAAGGTGAGAACTAAAACCGTATGAATTTGGAACTTTAACACAGTTACTGTACCTCCACAAATTGAATGAACTTTAGCAACTTCTTCAACAACAAATGATTCTTCAACGAAAGTTCGTCTAAGGAAATTAGAAGTTAAAGCACTTCCTAGAAAATATTTGCTACACCAGCTTACTAACCTACCTTGTAAACCTACCTTTTTTCCTTGTGGACTGTACACCTGTACACCTCTAGACTGAAGAAGTCAATAGATTCTATACAATACAATTGTTTTGCAATGGAAGAAAAAAGCAAACTGCAATAATGAACAAATGCAACCATTAAGAGTTGTCTTGACTTGTGCTACTATACACTGAATTATGTAAAATTCTTGAATGAATGAAAACTTTGTCTCCATTTCTCTGTCTCACAACTACACCCAAGGTAGCAAACCAGACAGGTTGATTGCTTCATATTTAGGTAAGAAGAGCAGTTCATGGTTTGGATAAACGCGAAGAGTAAAGAAAAAACTCTTACCTGTAACTGTTTGTCTGTTGTACTCTGGATTTCGCAGTTGATGGAGATCCACATTTCATCATTGAGCTGCCAGATCAGAATGATGCTCTGTGCTTCAACATTGATGACAAACCTGGTACCATCTTCAACCTGGTTAGAGACCCACTTACAGGTGATTCACTGCTACAAAACAAGAAACATCTACTTAGATGTGCATGATAGTGACAGTATTATGATTTTTTTTTCTGTTTGTTCAAACTACTGATTTATAATGAGCTAAATCAACACAATTCTTGAGTTTTTTGGGGATAACTTAATTTTTTTGTGTTCGATCAACTTAAATTTGTAAAAATCAGTTAAGCTAATTTCATCGATTTGTGTTGGGACAACATGAAGGTATTGCATGGAACCCTGCAATTTTTTACAGTGTGGAGGTGGAAACCAACACTGGTCTCATGGTTTGTTTTGGTTTGGTTAAAATTCATTACATTGACAATGTTTTCCATCTTCAATTTGTAATTTTATTTGAAAAAATAATAGTTTTGTCTTTTAAAACAAGCAGTCACAGTACCTTTAATTTTGGCACGGTTTTTGAATATATCAAACAAGTAGGTGCATGGAAGACAAAGTAAATAATAACACCGCTTGATTTGATCGCTTTCAAGAAGGTCTTAAATGTCTATGATTGGCCATTGTGTTCACACGTTCAACAGAAATGGCTGTGATTGACTCTAACGATCAGCGTTGTTCACTGAGCAGTGACATAGACACTGGAGAATAGCCATGCATTTATGCAGAAAACTTACTTTGCAGACATGCTTGTGTATGGAACAATAATTAGCACCAGTGTTGGGTAAGTTACATTAAAAAAGTAATCGATTTCAAATTACTGATTACTACTGCAAAGTTGTAATTTAATTAAATTACGAATTACTTAATGTAAAAGGTAATCAGATTATTAAATACTTTTAAAACATATAAAGCCTACACAAAACACAAAATAAACTGTAGCTCTTTCAGTAATTTAATATTTACTGAAAAACATTACAATGGGTTTATCACAGCAGCTTGACATTTTCAAAAGATTTAAAGAGATAGTTCCCCCAAAACTTAATATTCTCTCACTGCAGTGTTTGGGTGTTTTGTGTTTGAAATATGTATATTCTATACAAAATATGAAGCTAATCGGTCAGTTCTTTTCACGTGACTCGCGGTTTTCAACTGGGTGTGCATGGAAAATGCGAGCATGCGCAATATGAGCTCCCAATATGCGCACACAAGCTGCATTGGAAATAACAAACTTAAGCGCGCAAAAGACACAAGTTGTGTACAGCCCCATAAATAGCTACCCTTCTCTTCACATTTAGAAGATACCTTCACTCCTGATCGTGCACAACAATCCAATTTATCCTGCTTAGACTGAGCTGGGGCACTGCGTTAATAGGCGCCGGTGTCCTCTTTGGTGACGAGTATTGTCGTAAAATGCTACGAATGAAGTTACTGGTCGAGTTAAAGAAGTCAAAAGTTCTTCAGAGCGCGGACATAGACTGCATTTTACAGAAATATTACTGTTTACACTTAATGAAATCAAAGTAATGCCTTATTTCCACTTGAAGATGTAACTTTTGTCAGCAGCCATTTTAGCTCGTGTTTTTCAGCAATTTAAAAGCGCATACTTATGAACTGACGTTGCAGCAGAAAACGTGAATTCACAGAAGCATTTTTTTCCTTCTAAAAACTATATTTGTAATTTAAGTAACACAATTACACTGACTTTAGTAACTTTTCAAATTACACAAATTTAACATTTAATTTGTTACATTACTTTGTTCCCCAAAAATGTCATTAGAATACAGTAATGCATTATTGTGGAACGTGTTACACCCAACTCAGGTCAACTGTAAGAGAAACAAAAATGCAGCTTTACAGCTTTCATTTCCACCCTAGCAATGAAATAGAGACTCCTGGGTTTCTCTGCTGTACCATTAGTGTCAGTGAAAGACTGTCAGTGAAAGAAGTAGTGTATTGTACACAGTAATCTGCTATTTTAGGAATATGGAGCATTTTATTTACTTGCGCTCACCTCCATCGGCTTTGTAAGCTGCCACAACATAGCCAATACGATATAAATAATGTCAGTATGTAATGTTATGATATATTAATGAACCAATACCGAATCATCCACATTGAAGAAACAATTAATTCTGACACCACTTTCTTTTTCTTATCTGTGATTTATGATTCATATGCAGGCATCATGGTGAATGGCCAGATCATCGGAGATAAGAAGATCATCCCAGGGAGCAAGTTGCACACTTATTTTGGCCGCTTTGGGATTGTTGATGAGAAATTGGGTATCAGACTGATGGTGAGCACAAAGGAGATCTGGGTTTCTGAAGGAGGAAAACAGACTAAATTCTCCTGGACAAACAAGAGGACAATAAAAGGGCTCAAGTATGTGCCAGTTATCTTAGACAGTGATTAAAGGGGTAGTTTTGAAATATAAAATATAGGTTTGATACAGTACAAAGTAATAGCAGGATTGTAGTTTTTGGATTAACTACTCATAATTTGAGCTGAATTCTTAATTATTTTTGCAGTATGGACCTGCAGGTGATCAAAGACCGCAGTTTAACAGTGACCCTAAGGAACTCAGTCAAGTTTCTTATTATCCTGCACAAAATATGGCAGAAACATCCATATCATCAAGACTACCTTGGGTTCTACACCTTGGACAGTCACCAACTTTCATACGATGTCCATGGCCTTCTTGGTAAAATCTTTCAGATTGTTGATTCTTTTGTACATATACATATGTTTATTTGCTAATTCCGGCACATTCCCATAATGATGGAACTTAGTCAATGTTGTTGTTTAATTTTTTAGATCTATACTAATAAAAATAAGTTTTCAGGAGTTCACACTTAGCTGATGATTGATTATAAAGCTTGTTTGGAATGCTGTCCCGGGAGAGAGCCCTGAGCTCATAAGATCCTCGAGCCCGTGGTTCCTCGAGAACTTCATAGCTAATGAACAGATTGCTATGAAGAGATAACTACTTACTAGGAGCATGTCTATGGTGACGATTTGGATTAGCCAATTAACTTACGTTGCATGTTTTTGGACGGTGGAAGGAAACCGGGGAACCCGGGGGAAACCCACACAAGCACCGGGAGAACGTGCAAACTCCGCACAGAAACGCCAGCCGTCTTGGTAAGGACTAGAACCAGTGACGTTCTTGCTGTGAGGCAACAGTGCTAACCACTGGGCCACCGTGCCACCCATCTAGGAAAGGAAGAGGAGTAGGGGTGGAAGGGGGGATTCTTGAAAATGAAGATGGCTGTAATATGGAGCTTAGGGTATTTATAGTTGCTTAGGAATTGTCTGATTGGTGAATCATAAATTGAATAATGCGGGACCAGCTGCGAGCAATCATCAGCACGTGATCCTCTCGAAATTAGTTTATAAATAAACTTCACATAATTTATATTGAACAATAGGGATGTAACAATTCGCTGTGACAGGGTTGAAAAACTATTCAAATATGTCCCAAATGAGTTGGGATGTTGGACGAATATATATGAAGTGATGATGAGTATGACAACAATGAGTCTCTCTCTCTTTCTCATTTTTTACTCACTCAATTTGAAAAAAGGGGTTGATTTTTTTTTTGTCTTTAAAGATTTCGACTTATACCAGAAAATGTGTTTATGTAAAAAAAATTTTTTTTAAAAATCATACACTTCTGAGATTGTTTAAATTGAATATATTAGTTTGTATATTTTTTTATTTAATTTAAAACTGCAATTAGTTTTATCTGACAAAATGTATTTTATTTTCAAAGAAATGTGCAGAATCTGAGAATTGTGAGAGATCAGAATCGTTATATCCCTATTCAACCAACATAGGCTCATTCTGAAAACGTAGCCCTATATACATTTCTGGAGATCGCGAATTATGTAGCCAAAGCTACGTATGGCTGCATTTCATCTTTAAAACAAATGCTACAAGGTGGTAGGATGCCGTTCCTCAGCTTATCAGCTGACCATTTACCTCTGTATGGACTGCTTTTCCGCTGTTACCAGTTTGTCCGATAGCTCGACGTGTATGTTGGTGGACTTGAGACACAGAGCGGAGTTAACTACGACGACAGGGCTCGAGTCCGGTGAAGAACAGTTGCAGACAAAGGTAAATCAAAAACTAAAATAAACAAGTAAATAACAGGGTGAGAATGTGGTCAAATCTGAAAACAAGGTAAAAATCAGGGGACTTTTCTTTTTCTGGATTGCTTTTTAAATCACTGCGATTGGGTTTAGGGAAGTGGGTGGGCAGGTCAATTGGTGCTTTTTAAAACACTATTGGTTGCGTTTAGGGAAGGGGAAGGGTGGGGGTAGTGGCCTCTGGTGCATTTACGTGAGAACAGAAGGTACAAACGGCACTCGCGAGAAAAATCTGAGATCTGAAAATCATACACGGCGGCCTTTGGTGGATTCTCGAAAACAAAAACTGCAAGAAAACGTACCTTCTGGGACATATTTTGCTATCTCCAAAAATGTATATTGGGGTACATAAACAGAATGAGCCTGGGTTATATTCAACACAATCTTTCTTGTTTTTAAAAATGCATTTTGAGCATAAGATGACAGCTAAAAGTAGGGGAAATGTTCATAATTGATCAGTATTTGAGTCAGTTTTGGCTTTCAAAAATACAGCATTTTTCTGCAACCTTACTTCACTTCCAGTTTTACAGCTAATTCGTCAATCCTGAAGTTACCAACTGTTTTATTTGGTGTCTAATTTTACTACAGGTCAATTTTACCACGGTGTAAACTTTGAGGTCAGTGACTTATTTCCAGGAAAGGACGCTGATAAACAAGATGCTGTTATGTTTGTGAAAAGAAACAAGCTCACAGTTACCAGGTGAATATAAATGACCACAAATATGACTTACACTTGGGTATAGCAAGAATATTCATGCAAATGTTCACATGCTTCCATTGTGCCAGGGGCTGGAAGAGAGATTTCAGACAGGATGTGAAGAACGGAGACGACGTGCCCTGCTGGTTCATTCACAATAATGGCACTGGACTCATTGATGGAGTTCACACGGACTACATTGTCTCTGGACTTTTCAAGACAATATAGGCAACATCTGTCACTTTGCACTATAGAGTAATTAAGTGTTAGCTTTTATGTAGTCTTAAATATGTAATATGTGATGGTTTATGTTTGGATGTATTGCAGTATCTGACAAAGCTCTATTACAAAGCTGTTTATGACCGTATTTAAAGCCATTCAGTAGCTACCAAATAAACCACCTATACAAACACCTTTCATGTTTTGGTTAGAAATTGAGGTTTAAACAAAGAATTTGAGCACGCTTTGCACACTCTTCGTATTGTATCTCCAAATTCTAACTAAAGGATATCAGCACCGTCCTCACATACTGTACAACACATACCGTAATCTACGAACTTTCTGGACTAGAATTTCACAGACCAACATCTGTGAAATAACCTCCTACTACCAGCCACTTGCAATCCTAAAATGGAAAAATACAGAAGCCTATCATCGGATGAAAATGGTTTAAAACAGTTCAGAATCTCCCTGCTGCACAAACTGTCCATATTGCTCTAAAATGTGACACAACAACACCACAATGGCCATGCCTGAGTGAATTTGATTGGATGAACGGTTCTCAACTTAATAAAAAATACAATCAGACAGAAAGACAAGCAGAGACTCCTACACTGTTAAAAATATAGGGTTCCACACAATTCCTTCTTGACGTCTCAATACAAATTGATTACGGTTACTTATTCATTTTTACAAGTTTAGGTGAATTAAACACAAAGCAATCTCCAAAAATCGAAGAATTGTGTTGTTTCAACTTAAATAAATAGTTTGAACGCGCAGAAAAAGGGTCATTTTTTGAGTGTACCTGCAGTAGAAAGGAGAATTTGTTCATATGTTTGGTTCTTGCAACACATTTAAAAAAAGTTGGGACAGGAGGACTTTAGGACTAGTAATCAAGTAAATTGATTGAATTTGAAACAGGTGATGTCAACAGGTGATTGTAATTATGATTTGGTACAAAAGCAGCATCCAAGAAAGGTCTAGTCCTTTAGAAGCAAAGATGGGCTGAGGGCTGGCAGTTTGCTAAGAACTATGTGTCCCTTATTTTATCAGGGGTCACCACACCGGAATGAACCGCCAGATATTCTAGCATATGAAATTCACGCAACGGATGCCCTTCCAGCCACAACCCAGTACTTGGACACACCCATACATTCTCGCATTCACACACGCACTTACTGTGGGGGAAACCGAAAGGTCCAGAGGAAACCCACACCAACATGAGGAAAACATGCAAACTCCACACAGAAATGCCAACTGGCCCAGATGGGACTCGAACCAGCGACCTTCTTGCAGTGAGGCCACATTGCTAACCACTGAGACACCGTGCCACCCCTTCAACAGTGCATAACATCATTAAAATATTCAGGGAGTCTGGAGGAATTTCAGTGCTTAAAGGACAAGAGCGCAAGCCCAACAAGCGTGATCTTTGATCCTTCAAATGGAAATACATCAAGAATCCTGATTAATCCATAAGCGATATCACCACATGAGGTCAGGACTACTTTGGCAAACTTTTGTCAAGTACTACAATACATAATCCACAAATGTCAGTGAAAACTGTACTATGCCAAAAGAAAGCCCTATGTTAACAATGTCCAGAAGCTCCGTCAACTTCTTTGGGCTCTGAGGCATCTGGGATGGACCATCACACAGTGGAAACGTGTACTGTGGTCAGATGAATCAGTATTTCAGGTATTTTTTGGAAGAAATGAATGCTGTGTGCTTCAGACCGAGGATCTTAAAAATGGGACAAAATTGCACCTGAAACACTTCATCACTTAGTGTCTTCAGGCCCTAAATGTCTTTCAAGTGTAGTGAAATCAATGGCAACATTACAAAGTGGTAAATGCTTTACTGTTCCAACTTTTTTTTAATGTGTTGCAGGAACCAAAATTGAAATGTGTTTATTTTGAAAAAAAATAATAATAATAATTGAAAATTATTGCATTGAAATACAAGTCAAAGTAAAATTAGAAATCACTACTTTCTTTTTTCTATTTGTGTTTTCCATACTGTCCCAACCTTTTCTGATTTGGGTTGTGGTTTTTCAGTAGTCATGCCAGATCAATAACTAAATCCACACATTATTACATCAAAAACATTGCAAGAATAAGAGGCTTTGTTTCCAGTGAAAATAACTCATCCAGAACGCTGCCAGGATTCTGACCAGAACCAGAAACTTCACACTGCAATCCAATTACATTTAGAATAGATTTCAAAGTGTTAATATTTCATAAATCAATAACTGGCCTATAACCTTAATACAGTTCAGACATGCTCACTGAATATAAACCAAACATATCACTAGGATCAAGTAAACTAGAAATTCCAATTTGAGTTCACTCAAAGCAGGGTAAATACTCTTTTAGCATTTTAGAATTATTTTTAATCCTCTTGTTCATGTAAAGTATGTTGAATTGGCATTTATTTATAAAATGTGCTATATAAACAAACTTGCCTTGCCTATTGCAAAACCCCAAGCATAAAATCAATGCTTTAACCACATTATTGGAAATTTAGGAACAAAGGTCACTAATTCTCCACTCCCACTCAAATGTGTATTTGCACAAACACAAAACATACAAAAAGGTTTAGAGTCTTCACAAGTCCTGAATGTGGTAAAGTAGATGGTGTGCCATGTCTTCAAGATGGATTTTATGCATGTTTTTGTACATGTCTTTTACTTCAGGGTCATATGAGACTCTAGTCATCTCAAAGAGCAATGAACAATGGGTAGGTCTGCTTATTCTTTTACTTTTTTCTGCATTAATAATAAGTAATGAATATTGTTTTCACCGATTAATGGGGTCAGTACTCCTTCAATGTTAATAAAAGGCCAAAAAAATGGGAAAAAATGTTTTTATTGGTACTGCAACGCATCCTTATTTATTTTATACCCCATCAGTCTGACGATACCACCATGACCAGAGTCTTAAAGGTACTGTAACAAATTTTCTAAAAACCTAATATGCCATTAAATCCTATACAGCAGTGGTTCTCAACCAGGTGAATGAAGCCTTTAGAAGTGCCTTAGCAAACTTACAGTTGGGTCTGAAACCTCAAATTGATTTAACTATTTTATATATTAATGAAGTTTATTTATAAACTAAATTCGAGAGGATCACATGTTTATGATTGCTTGCGGCTGGCCCAGCATTATCCAATTTATGATTGACCAATCAGACGATTCCTAAGCAACTATAAATACCCTAAGTTCCATATCACAGTCATCTTCGTTTTCAAGAATCCCCCCTTCCACCCCTACTCCTCCTCCTTCCCTAGATGTGTGGCACAGTGGCCCAGTGGTTAGCACTGTTGCCTCACAGCAAGAATGTCACTGGTTCTAGTCCTTACCAAGCCAGCCGACATTTCTGTGCAGAGTTTACAAGTTCTCCCCCCGCTCACGTGGGTTTCCCCCAGGTTCCCTGGTTTCCTCCAACCGTCCAAAAACTTGCAACTTAAGCTAATTAACTAATCCTAATCAGCACCATAGACATGCTCCTAGTAAGTAGTTATCTCTTAACAGCAATCACTATCTGTTCATTAGCTACTACAGCAGGGGAGTTCTCGAGATCTACCTGAGCTCAAACTCCCCTCTCGCCTTGCAAACAGGAGGGAGCCCCGGGCTCGAGGATCTTATGAGCTCAGGACTCTCTCCCGGGACAGCATGCCAAACATGCTTTATGATTAATCATCAGGTAAGTGTGAGCTCTTGAAATGTATTTAGTCTAAGATTTCAGAAGTTTCAGTTAATAAAAAGATCAAATTAAAAAAGGTTTCAAAAAGTTTGAGAACCATTGCAATTAAATTTTAAGAATTATAAACAAGTCAACTAATACACAGCACTTGAACTAAACTATGTTTCTGCGATTACCTTTGATTTTACTCTCTGTTCAGTGTATTTGTGCAATCCCATATAATTGTTTTCCTAATTGCCTCCTCACAGAAGCGAAGTGTGAGCAGTGCTGAGGTGGGAACTTTTCATTGTTTTCATTGTGTCAATGCTTTTTTATTTGAATCCCCATTTTAAATGAATATACACATTTAAATGAAGTACCCATAGCGCTTCACTTTTTCCACGTTTTTATGTTGCAGCTTAATTCCAAAATGGATTAAATTCATTTATTTCCTCAACATTCTACACACAATCCCCCAAAAATGCCAATGTAAAAAAATTAGAGTTGTTGAAATTGTAGCAAATTTATTGAAAATAAAACACCTGAAGAATCAGGTGTACATCAGTATTCACAGCCTTTGCCGTGAAGCTCTAAAATGAGCTCAGGTTAATTCTGTTTCCACTGATCATTCTTGAGATGTTTCAGCAGCTTCATTGTAGTTCACCTGTGGTAAATTCAGCTAATTGGACATGATTTGAAAAGGCATACACCTGTCTGTATAAAGCCCCAGGGTTGACAGTGCATGTCAAAGCACAAATCAAGCATGAAGAATTGTCTGTAGACCTCCGAGACAGGATTGTCTCGAGGCACAAGGCTGGGTAAGGTTACAGAAAAATTTCTGCTGCTCTGAAAAGTCCAATGAGCACAGTGGCCTCCATCAGCTAAGTTTTAGAAGGGTTTTATTAAAAGCATCTGCTTAAGTTAATAAGAAATAAAATATCTTTGTTGCAATAATTTAAGATACAAGTTACCAAGCAATGCACAGAAATTAGAAGGAGCAACAAAATGTTGAAATGACCAAATATATCATTGTTTCATTTCCTGTTTGTTTTTATTTTCAGATAGAGGTGCAGAGTGTGAAGGTGGACTGCAAAGTGACGTCCCGTTTCGCCCACACCGTCATGACCACTAAAGCACTCAATAAGGCCAACGTCTCACAGGAAGTGTTCTTTGAGGTGGAGTTACCCAAGACCTCCTTCATCACCAACTTCAGCATGTCAGTTCATTTCCCACTGAATTCATTTCAAATCCGAGAAGTCAATACTCTGCATAATCCATCACTGCACTGTAAAAAAACGTATTTTGTGATTCATGCTTTTATTTTTTATTTGTTTATTTATGCTTTTGAATTGCATCATGGGATCTTCATCTTTCTTCCAAAAAGTTTTAACCTTGAAAAGTTTGACCTTTAGGAGACCCCCTAGTTTTTCCTGATTCCGCGATAACTGAATCAAACGCAAAATTAACAAAAAGTCACAAATTTTTGCAATCCTGCAAAATTCTTGATTTAAATGCAAAATAATCGCAAAAAATGTAAATAATCTCATAATACATCAAATTCAAAACCATATAATCAAATTATAATTATTTCAGTTTGCAATTAATTGTTTTAATAACATATAAACATATATATATATATATATGTATTTGAGTGTCTCTTGAAAAATGAAAATGAAACCTGCACCCTCACAATCATTACATTACATGGGAGGATGTTTTGCAGCCTGTGTATGAATCGTGAGTGATTTACATATGAAGTCATTGCAAAAATTGGATCAAATATCCTGTGGCGTGAATCGGGTGTTTTGGGCGTTTGACGCGCTTTAGACTACAAAAGAAAGTTGCAGCAAGCAGCAACAATAATGTAGGTTTATTCAAAGATGACAGCCGCTGGATGTGACTGAATTGAAAGATAGTATATGGTGTGCTTAAAATCAATAAATGTTTTGGTTTAACTTTTTTCATGCAGTTAACGAGAGAAAACGATTCCCTGCAATTGACGAGTTTTACGGCAATCCCTGTTTTAGGTGTATTATGGTAGGGGAAGCCCTAACGCATGTCCTGAGTACGGTATGTCAGATACTCTGGGGAGTGAAATCTGACAGAAAGTAAGATCATGGATAAAAATAAGAGTTATACAACCTTCCTTTGGCTTAATCCCCACCGTTTTAGATCTTGTCTTCAAAAACACAGTAATAAATTGGCAGCAAATTTTCAGTTATTTTACAGAAATGTCAATAAAAGTTCAACTTTAGCATCAAATTGTTTCACCACCAAAAGAAGACAGAGCAGAGATCAAGCTCCCATAATGCAATTTACAACTGTAAATAAACTGAACACACCAAATACGGAAACTGTTAATAGTGTGCAACATGTTTTTTGTGGGACTTTCAGGGAGATCGATGGCAAGATGTACACAGGTGTGGTGAAGGAAAAAGAGAAAGCCCAGCAGCAGTATCAGAAGGCTGTTTCTTCGGGCCGCACTGCTGGTTTAGTCAAGTGGGAAGACAAACTAAAAGCCAACAGAAAGTTTTAGACTGCTTAATGCAAACATGAAACTAACGACTTGATATTTTCCCAGGGCTTCGGGTAGAAAAATGGAGAAGTTTTCTGTTTCAGTGAACGTCGCAGCAAACAGCAGGGTCACATTCATTCTGACCCATGAGGAACTTCTTCAGCGGCGGTTTAGCAAATATGAGCTCATGATCAGAGTCAAACCCAAACAGCTGGTCCAGCACTTTGAGGTTCATTATTAAATAACCACAGCAGATCTTATAGCATTACACTGAAGCCACGTGGTATATATTGAGGAGTGAACTGTAAAAACATTAAAAACTAATAATGATTTTTTACATTTTTACTTGTAAAAGATTTCAGTTATTTAAATGTAAAAAATAAACACTTTAATGTTACCTGCCAACTACCCACCAATACATAAGAATATAAAATATACATAAGAATATAAAATTATTAGCCCTTCATGCTTGCCGGTATTTAAGAAACATGCTAGATCAGTGGTTCTCAAACTGTGCTACACGTACCACTAGTGGTACACAAGCTTCCTTCTAGTGGTACGCTGAGGAATCTCTAAATCTCTTTTAACCCTTTGACGCGTACGATAACACAGATATGATCAGTAAATGAATTTTAATAGGCTAAACCTTTTATTTAAGTGGCTGACAATAGTAAATATTCTTAATTAGAAGAATTAATCAGCCTTGTTTTTTAACTGTGCAGTGATGTAACTGCTTAATTAGGCCTACTATGCTACTGTACTTCAATACCGGTTATTATTGTGGTACTTGGAGAGACAATTTATTTCTGAGGTGGTACTTGGTGAAAAAAGCTTGAGAACCACTGTGTTAGATGAACAGTATTTATCTGAAAAACAATGCTAAAGTCAGATATTCTCCTTTGAAACTGTGCGTTCTGTGTCTGAATGTCTGTCTCTATAACCAGCCCACTGCCAGTTTACCCAATTATAATTCGGCTCACTGGGTTGCCTTGGCAGAAAGCACAGCGCATTTTATTTCAATCATGAAGGCTCTAAATGTTTGCAGGTGCAGCCAAAAATATGGTCTCCAAAGGACAGTAGCAGACCATAGGTTTTTATCTAGCAAATAATACAAAAATTCTAAACATAAACAGCACTTAACAGTGTAAGGTTTGATCATTAGGCATGCCCACTCTTGTTTTCTGACGTTAATCTGGCAACCTGCATCTGAGTCGTTGGGGCTTGGTATAAAAACCTATTCCAAAATTTTGAATTTCTACTGTTATACCAACCACTAGGTGTCAAATCTATATACTGCACCTTTAATTCCGCTTTTAATATGTTTTTTTAAGCAGAGGCTGCGTCTGAAATCTACTACTTGAGTATGTAATGTATTTGAATTTTAATGTATTACACGACCATTAGAAAAGCATGTTCAATTAGTATGAATCTGAGTAGTTTGAACAGAGTTCGTACTACATGCACCCGCATCAGCTGCATCACCTAACTCCCATTTATGAATTCTCTCGCATGGCATCATGGGATGGTGTGGTGTCCATCAGAAGCACACTTCAGAATCTCACTAGAAGTAGTAGGTCATTCAGGTATTACTCGCATACTGTTTTCGGGATACTATGAATTCGAACATACTACTTGGCTCGAACATACTACAATTTCAGATGCAGCCAGATTTATTTAATTCATTTTCATTTCATTCAGATTATTGAAATCAATTCATTCATGATTTGATTTCAAAAATCTAGATTTTTTTATATCTATTTATTATTATTAATAATAATAATAATAATAATAATAATAATAATAATATACGAATGAAAAAAAGATGAGTCCTGTCTCTCATTGACAGATTGTGGCAGATATCTACGAGCCTCAGGGAATTGCATTTGTGGACGCCTACGGTACATTCATCACCAATGAACTGCTGCCTCTAGTGGACAAAACTGTCACTGATAAGAAGGTAACTATTCAAAAACTGGCTCAAAATAAGACGGTGGTGGTCTCAATCATGACATTTTTATTACTTGAATCAAACACATTGGTCACACTTTATTTTAATGGTCCATTAGTTGAATTTAATTCTACATGCCAACTAATTCTCATCAGATCATAAGTAGACTGTCAGGTTGTGGTTAGGGGTAGGGTAAGTGTAAGTGTAAGTTGACATGTACTTGCAAAGTTTCTTATAGTCAGTTAAATGTCTGCTAAAGGAACAATATCCATAGATATTAAGCAGACAGTCTAATACTCAAATGGACCATCAAAGTAAAATGTTACCAACACATTTTTCAGTATTGCAATCTTATCAAGTTAAAATGATCTTATTTAACAGATTTAATAACGTTAAATGTAAGTAAATACATGACCAGTGATTGAGCATCATTGTGTCTGCCTGCCTGATTTTTGTCAAAAGGCTAAGGTGATGCAAAATTTGATGGAGGTGGTGGAGGTTATATGGAATATTAAATAATACTAGTAAATAGCATTATTTTCATTAGATATTAATAATAGTATTCATGATAATATTTTGAACTTTTGTTCAGGCCCATGTGTCTTTCTCTCCAACACTGGATCAACAGAGGAAATGCACTGAGTGTGACGGTACACTCATTGATGGAGATTTCTTCATTAAGTATGATGTCAATCGTCCTCATGATATCGGTGACATCCAGGTCAAATTTCATTATGACATTAAAACATTTTTCTGTGGCCTGTCCATCTATGTTATTCTTTCATGTATTGAAACTTGAATCCAGACATTGTCATTAGTCCATCGCTTCTATTTCCTTCTTAAATAATGATATCTTGCATTTTATTAACTAATATAATATATAATAATAATAATAATAATAATATGATAAATCATGCTTACTGTCTGCAGATTGTCAACGGATACTTTGTCCATTTTTTCGCACCAGCCAATCTTCCACGAGTGCCAAAGATGGTTGTTTTTGTGATAGACAACAGTTACTCTATGGTGGGAAATAAAATGGCACAGGTGGGATGTGAAGTGTTAAATAATGGCAAAATACTGTTTTCAATAGATTGTCAATATTTCCAACATTTCCCTGTCTTTGTTGGTGGAATCAGACCAAAGAAGCTTTGGGGACCATTCTGGGTGAACTCCCTGAAGACGACTACTTTGCGATCATAGTCTTTTCCACCACCTTCGTTGTATGGCGGCCATATTTAAGCAAAGCAACCGCGGAAAATGTGAAAGAAGCCCAAGAATATGTCAAAACAATTGAAGTTATTGGTGGTAAGTACGAATATGAAACATACATAAAATTGCAGTTTTCATTTACCAAATTGTTAGGGGTGTGAACCTACACTGGTCTCACGGTTTGGTTCGGTTACGATTATCACGCTATCGATTTGGTTCAATTCGACATCTCGGTGCATCACGGTGCATTAAAAACATAATTAGATTTTTTTCTTTACAACACAAGAAAGAATGTATTAAAATCTATAAATATATTAATATTTATATATTATTTTAATACAATTTTGTCTTTTAATGCAAGCAGTCAGATATATGAACTGTACCTTTAATTTTACCTGCTCAAAGAAAACACTCGTTTTGAATGTTTTAGACAAAACTCCAATACATGCACAGTATAATTTTTCGTGATAATTTGATATAAGCTTATTTGGCATGCTGTCCCGGGAGAGAGCCCTGAGCTCAAGGGATTCTCGAGCCCAGGGCTCCCTCCCGTTCGTAGAGCGAGAGGGGAGATTGAGCTTAGGTAGCTCTAAAACTCCCGGCTGCAGCAGCTAAGGGAAACACCAGAGGAGAAGGGGGAGTTAGACCAGAGCTTGAATTGTTTAATCTGTTATGAATTGTGTATATCTTTAGATGGTGGGAGGAAACCAGTGGGCCCGGGGGAAACCCACGAGGACACAGGGAGAATATACAAAATCTGCACAGAAACACCCACCAGCCTGGCGAGGACCAGGCTGGCAGTGTTCTTGCTGTGGGGCGACAGTGCTAGCCACTGAGCTGCCGTGCCGCCCTATCTAAGAAAAGGAGGAGAAGGGGGAGGAAAGGAGGGTTTTCTTACATTCGAAGATAGCTTTGGACTGGAACTGTGGTTATTTATAGTAGATGGGAAATCATATGATTGAGAGATCGTGATTAGATAATGTGCGACCAGACGTGGTAAATCATAAGCACATGATCCTCTCGAAATTACTTTGTAATCAAACTTCACTTATAGCAAATATTATCCCGCTTGCTTTTTGAACGCTGTCAAGCGAGTTCTTACACTCCTATCATTGGTCATTGTCTTCACCTGCTCAACAGAAAGGGCTGTGATGGGTTTAAAAATGAAAGCGCTGTTCACCGATGAGTGACATGGGAAGAACAGCCACGGTTGCAGTCTATATGGGCATAATACATGGTTATCACATGTAATCCGTAATAGACGCTGTGAAGAAAACTCGTATATCGTATAAAATATTGTATATCGCCATAGTAATCTGCTGCGACATCGAATTGTCCGCATCTGCATCGCGGTGCACCGAAGAAACAAGTGAGCTTCAGTGAGTAACCGGTCTTGGGCTGCAGGGTGATATGGCTGTGGCAAACATATTTTTAAAAAGTCTTGGATTCCGTGTTTAAAAAATGTTTTAATTATAAAATGACCTAAAAATAAATAATAATAGTTAAAAATAAAAATAATTCAGCACAGTTACTTAGATGTGTGATACTTTTGTTTTTGTCCCAGGTACAGAATTGCATGATGCAACTATACATGGTGTGGAAATGCTGTACGCAGAACAGAGAAATGGTACAGCGCCAAAGAATATGGTACTGATGATGATCTTGCTGACTGATGGGCAACCAAACCAATGTATGTGACAATACCAACAACCATGTGTCTGTTATTTTCTATGACACAAACTAACCCCAAAATATCTTATATCCCCCCAAAAAACAAGAACTTTTAAATTTTCAAGTTCAATTTAAACACAGCGTTGTATCAACCAGTTATTGGCAGTATGCTCTTTTGTAGTATGTTGTAGTCAGATAACTTGCAGTATGTTGTTTTATGTAATGGAAATCAAAAGTTTGTACTCATTTTTAGACCCAAGATCTCTTCCTGAGATCCAAGAGAGCATTCGCAAAGCCATTGATGGGAACATCACTCTGTTCGGTTTGGCCTTCGGTAATGATGCAGATTATGGATTTTTGGATACTTTAAGCAAGCAAAACAATGGCATTGTTCGCAGAATTTATGAGGACTCAGATGCTCCGCTTCAGCTGAAGGTAACAAAACTAGACTCATCACAAAATACTGATTTCATGCAAATTCAGGTCATGATTTTAGGTTAAAATTAGCTGGGTTTAAATAGTTAATAATGATGAATAAATCAATACCTTTATGTCATGTTGTTGAGATGTTAAACTTAATAGTTATTATGATGACTTAAAATATTGCTAATATTTAATGAAATACTTTTATTAAAGGGATTTTATGAAGAAGTGTCAAGTCCTCTACTGTCAGAGGTGAA
>CAIGQQ010029614.1:1013050-1050517 GCA_903798035.1 Danio albolineatus
AAAACTAGACTAGAGCGCCACCTACTGTTTAAAAACTAACCTAGAGCACCATCTGCTGTTAAAAACTAGACAAGAGCGCCACCTACTGTTTAAAAACTAACCTAGAGCACCATCTGATGCTTAAAACTAGCCAAGAGTGGCATCTTCTGTTTAAAAATTAGCATAGAACACTGTTAAAAAACTGGATGGTTTTAGTTTCAATAGTGAATTTTAAAAGTAACAAATGTATGTCACAAAAATATGATTTTAAGACCATTAGCTCCCACACTGGTATAAAAAGTATAGCTGATAAAATATGTAATGTTATGGCTGACATTAAAATTAAAAATAAAATAAAAATTATCCTTAAAAATCAACAGCACAAGGAAAATGAGGGACTTCTTTACATTGCTGGTGTTGGTCCTAGTCAACAGTCCTCGCAATTTTTAAAAATTACTTTTTGGATCATTATGTATTCTGACTTAAATTCATTTTTTTTTCCAGGTAAGATGTTAACCATAACCTAAAATTATATAAAGGCTAATGACAACATCAAAAAACATAAATAAAACATAAATAAACATGAGAGCGGACAAAGACCCTTCACAGTCACTTACAGAAAAATTAAAACCATGGCTGCTGAAATCATGACTAAACTTTGGCACTATCCAAATGAAGGTAGGTCTGCAAGTTTTATAAGAACCCTTCCTTTCATAAACACCAGATCTTGTCCAGAAAACACCTTCATGGTCAAATTAATGAGCAGATGTTAATGTTATTAGTAAGTGCTTGAACTGTGTGTTGTCAATGAAGCGAGTCGTTCTCAACTACATCTCTCAACAAGCCTGCTGTAAAATCCCTGACCAAAGCTTCTCATTTCAGTAAAAATACAAGGAGTTTAGTCTTTAGTTTCTCCAGTTGCTATTTTTACATAATACTATGGTGTGAAAGGTAAAGTTTAGGACCAGAGAATGCTAGCAAAAAAACACAATACCAGACAATGCTATTTTTGTTTGTTTGTTTGTTTGTTTGTTTGTTTGCTTGTTTGTTTGTTTTTTTTGTCTGTTTGACTGTAATATGTAATAAAAAATAAGCAATTTTATTATTCAAGATTATCCAATATTTGATTTTTCTGTGTGATAAAATAGGACATATTTCATTGGCATTGGTAACGACATTTTAGAAAACTCATAGCCTAACGTTACTTGACGTGCGTGTTTTGTCTTAAATTTCACTAAAGTACATAATTTAGCAACAAACGAAAACTGTGCACGTAATAATCATAATATTGACATTAATTCCAACTACATTTGCAAATAAAATCGATTCTCAGGAATTAGATTTAGTTTCCTGTGAGTTTAATGTAGTGTTTAGTGTAGTTTATAGTAAATTACAATGAAAAGCTTGACGTTGTATCCAAAAATATGTAAACATAATACCTAAACATGATTTATTTATACATAGAAATGATTATCGTTGCTCACCTTCTCTCTGTGAAACATATAGGCCTGCGTTTGCCCAAATTTCATAAAAATTGGGGACGAAGGGCGACAGCTTTAACGGTTGGTGGCTCCATGCTTCAGTTACTTTGAACTGTGAAAGCCCGCCAATTGTGAAAATGGGCGGGGCCTTCCAACGGTGATTATTCTTAATGACTGCTCAGATAGCTTGATTCGTCCTTAGGAAATCAGTGTGACGCGAATTAATGGAAAAAACTGTTAAGTAAACTGTTATAAATTTTGCACAGACTGATTTACAGTTCTTGAATTTGGTTTGTTGCTTCATTTACGCTGGGAATTGTAGTCCAAGTACAAGTCATGTGATTTTGGCACGCTTGGTTACATCATGAAATGTCGAGAACGTCGATTTGCTGGTAATTTATTTATTTTTTATCATAGCGGGTAAAACCAATGTTTTACTGATGTCTAGTCATTTTATAAATGTAAGCATATAATTAAATGTATTGTATGTTGTGTTTTTGTGTATTTTTATTATACTTAATGTCATATATGTAATAGGAAACTTTTATCCAACGTGAATTATAATTAGGAACAAAATGATATAAAAATAAGTGATAAATCATTCCTAGTTAGTGTAATATACAAATCCGACTGTTATCGTTGCATCTACAGTTTATGCTTTGCTTTTTGTTTCGTTTTTTGATTGATATTGTTTGTTTCGTTTTTGTTTGTTTTTCAAAATAAGAAAGTACAAACAAACCAACCAACCATTATTTTATTTAGCACGCGTGTTAGCTTCATTATTAAATATGTAACATTGATTATTTTCATTTAATAACTGTAGTTTTGGATTTCTGCACACACTGTATGACATAAAGCGTAAGGAGATGTAACACATACGGCATGTTATCAATGTGTAGGCTTTATAGATCAATTGTTTTGTAGAAATAATTTGTTTGATAATTATTTCTAAATAAAAAAATGTTGAAACATTCGTATTATGGAAAAATGCATAATATCGTGTAGGACTTTTATCATAGAAAGTGTTTATCCAGAATCCCCTCACTACCGGAAGCACCGGGGAAGCGAAAGCCTGGGGGACGATCCATCTATAACCACCGGGAAAACATGGATTGTTGCTAAATTCTGCATAGATACTATTACAACAAGAGTCGTGTCAAGGTATCACCATCATTCAGCATTATAGTGTTTAACGAAATGTTCGCAGTATTGCATTGATAGCGTCATATCTCTCATCAGCAGGGCGTGCAGCTCGCGGTCCAGCTCCCTGATGTTGAAGTCATAAAATCGGGAAATATCAATATACATGTGTGTTATCTGACAGTGACAGTGATTTGTCTGCTTTAAATAGTCTCTGTCTTGTACATCTGAAGTGAAGTTACCTTATGATCACATCGCGCTGCTGATTTACTTTTATTGATCGATTGGGTGTGCTGGTTCCTATAGAAACGCTATTGATTACCTAAATCAGTGAAAAGGAGTTTACATGTACTGTAATTTTAATTCTTCATGATCTAAAAACAAAGGCTGCCATTAATTTTTATACAATACGCCGAATAAAATGCTTTGGTGTATTTATTGCAAGTCTTGTAAGACATTTTATTTATTTGTTTTTATTTCATTAATGTCAGGGCAACAATAACAGCATCATAAACATTTTTACATAGTGCACATGAGTTTTACAGAGAGGTAACGCATCAAATAAGCACATTTAAGAGAAAAAACAAACATCCGAATCGAAAATTGTGTGTTAAACAAATTAAAGAATGAAAATAAGTTAACAGTTCTAATAGCTTCAAGATTTTTAGAGGAAGCAATAGCTGTAATGTACTGTTGAAGTTCCTTTTCAAAAACAATAAAACAAGGTATACGCTGAGAGATTTCACAGCTGTGTTAATAATGAAGTTTTCCTTACTTTTATCATCAGGACTATTGAAGAAACCCAACAGGATATCCTTAAAATATAACAAGAATCCTGGTAGTGTTTTGCAGTGAATAAACAAAGAAATTTGACTTTCTTCATAAACTAAAAACAAAGGCTGTCATTAATTTTTATACAATGCGCCGGCTGAAATGTCATGGTGTTTTTATTGCAAGTCTTTTAAGACATTTTATTTATTTGTTTTTTATTTAATTAATGTCAGGGTAACAATAACAGCATCATAAACATTTTTACATAGTGCACATGAGTTTTACAGAGAGGTAGCGCATCAAATAAGCACATTTAAGAGAAAAAATAAACTAAAAAACAAACATCGGAATCGAAAATCGTGTGTTAAACAAATTAAAGAATGAAAATAAGTTAACAGTTCTAATAGCTTTAAGATTTTTAGAGGAAGCAATAGCTGTAATGTACTGTTGAAGTTCCTTTTCATAAACAATAAAACAAGGTATACGCTGAGAGACTTTACAGCTGTGTTAATAATGAAGTATTCCTTATTTTTATCATCAGGACTATTAAAGAAACCCAACAGGATATCCTTAAAATATAACAAGAATCCTGGTAGTATTTTGCGGTAAATAAACAGAGAAATTTGACTTCTTCATGAACTAAAAACAAAGGCTGTCATTAATTTTTATACAATACGCCGGCTGAAATGTCATGGTGTATTTGTTGCAAGTCTTGTAAAACATTTTATTTATTTGTTTTTTATTTAATTAATGTCAGGGTAACAATAACAGCATCATACACATTTTTACATAGTACACATGAGTTTTACAGAGAGGTAACGTATCAAATAAGCACATACAAGAGAAAAAATATAATTAAGTTAACAGTTCTAATAGCTTCAAGATTTTTAGAGGAAGCAATAGCTGTAATGTACTGTTGAAGTTCCTTTTCAAAAACAATAAAACAAGGTATACATTGAGAGACTTTACAGCTGTGTTAATAAAGAAGTATTCCTTACTTTTATCATCAGGACTATTGAAGAAACCCAACAGGATATCCTTAAAATATAACAAGAATCCTGGTAGTATTAAATTAATGGTAGTATTTAATTAATGTCAGGGTAACAATAACAGCATCATACACATTTTTACATAGTACACATGAGTTTTACAGAGAGGTAACGTATCAAATAAGCACATACAAGAGAAAAAATAAGCTAAAAAACAAACATCGGAATCGAAAATCGTGTGTTAAACAAATTAAAGAATGAAAATAATTTAACAGTTCTAATAGCTTGAGAGCAATTTCATGCAAATGTCAACCCTTGCCATGAAAAAATCAAGTTGTCATCATAAATAGCGAAACCCTTCTAATTTTTTGGTGTATCCTTGTATTTTAAAGTGCAGTACAAATACTCAAAAATGTCTCGGTCAATTTTTTCAAACAATTATATTTGATTTACCAAAATCTCACAAGTAGAAATTTCACATCCGTCACATCCATAACAGAAAAGTTTCTCATCCATAACCAAGCTTTTTGTTCATAAATGCAAAAATGTAAATTAAAATAAAACCAATCATGTTTGTTCTATAGAGAGCCGACTCTTATCCTTGTGATTATCATTTCTTTTGGATTGTGCAGTTTAATCCACAGAATATCTACAAAGTATGTTGTAGACTGTAAACTCGCAGACTTTTTTCGTCACTTTCATAACGCATGTTTATTTTCCTCATTTAAAGTATAAAAATTGTTTTCAGATTGATATTTTTCTGACCCCATAATTCTGTGTACATTTGTTTTGGAAAATGTAAACAGTTGATTCAATATAATGTTAACTTATACCTTATCTGTGCATTTATGTTGTGAGTTTTTACTGCAGCTGTCACATCCATAATGCTGGAATTGCAATTCAAGATTTTTAGAGGAAGCAATAGCTCTAATTTACTGTTGAAGTTCCTTTTTAAAAACAATAAAACAAGGTATACAATCAGTTATATGCTGGAGTAAAATAAAATTTCCCCAATCTCCTCTGTTTGTCAGGCTTCATGTGTGAGAAGATGGGAGGCTGGAGTGTGTTCGTGAGCTGCTGTGCTTGGGCGATTCTTCTTGTTGCTCTGTTTGGTGATTCATTGGCATCTGCACCCGAGTTTGACCCCTACAGAATTCTCAAAGTGTCCAAGCATGCAAGCCTCACTGAAATCAAGAAAATGTACAAGACACTGGCAAGGGAATGGTGAGTAATAAGGCAGAAATCCACCTATTTTTGAGCCCGCCATTCAGTGTGTTGTTCAGTTGTATTATATGAGAGACCTGCTGTAGCTTTAACAACAACAAAAAAAATAGTTCCAATTGAATTTATGCATGATAAACTTGAATAAAATAAAGTAATTTTATTTGTCAAAGGTATAGTTCAGAAATCCTGTCGTCATTTACTCACCCTTTACTAGTTTCAAACCCTTATGATTCTGTTAAACACAAAAGAAGTTACTTTGAAAAATGTTGGAAACCTGTAACCATTGACTTCCAAAGTATTACTATAGAGGTCAGTGGCTACCGGTTTTCAGCTTTTTTCAGGATGTTATCTTCTGCGTTCAACAAAATAAAGAAATTCATAAAGGTTTGGCAGCACTCGAGAGGGTATTTTCATTTTTACGTGAACTATACATTTTAAGTTTTTAGCTTCTATACTCTCAATTCAATTTAACAAGTCATAAATCTACTGATTTTTTTATAAAAATATTTATATACATATGTAGAATCTGCAGAAATGTTAAAAACGTCTATTAGGGTGATGCACGAATGAAGATTTGTTTTTACACTTTATCCATAGGCATCCAGACAAGAACAAAAGTCCAGGGGCAGAAGACATGTTTATCAAGATCACCAAATCTTATGAGGTATGTTACTTTTTGTAGATTGGAAGTAATTAAGGACAATACGCCTGGTTTAATTTTTAAGAAAGACCTCCACATGCAAAACTTATCATATAAGTTATATTATATCATAGTATCATATAAGTTATAATTTATAGATATTATTTATGGGTGGCAAATTGTATGTAAATTGAATATTAATATAATTTAAATAACAGAACTTAACATATGAGTTCACCGCTCACAAGTCTCTCATTTAAGTTATTATTTTCTAAAGGAAGCTTTACAGTATTATATTTGTGCATATACAGTAGATTAGTCAGTATCTGGGGCAGAAATCTAATCAAAACAAATCAAACAAGATGACTCATCATAACGGTCTAAAATTAGTCCACCCAAATTTATATGTTTGGTAAAAATATTTATTCAAAAATGTAAAAAGAGCTAAATTTAAGAGAAACAAAAAAATGTATAAAAATTTGTTGAAATTTTGTAGTTTGTAAATTTTCCCTGATATTTCGCATGAATTTAAATCTATTATCTTTCTATTTCTAAATATGTTTATGGCTAAAATATTATTTAAAAATATATCTGTTTAATAAATCTGTTTAGTTCAAATGCACTGAAATATATGACCTATATTCACTGCGAAATGGATAAAAGAATATTCATTTTCAAAATGGGGTGTACTCGATTATGCTAAGCAGTGTACATATAGCATGAGCACTGTCATTAGCATATATTATATTAGCATATTTTACAGCATTAATCTGCCAAGTCAGTAGAGTTTTCTGTAATTGCAGGTAGTTCTTTTTCCAAGAATTTATATAAACTGACAACGCAACCAAACAGGGAATTTAAGGGTTTTATTTATGTTTTTCTCTTCAGATTTACACGTTTTACACGTTACTCAGAATTTCACTCATTCAAAAATTTGAATATACCTTCAATAATAAGCATTTCTGGTTTATTTCACACAGATTTTATCAAACGAGGAACGAAGGGCGAACTATGATCGTTTTGGTCAAATGGACGAGAACCAAAACTTTGCGCGGCCGCCGCAGGGTTTCAGACAGTATCATGACAGTTTCTACTTCGACGAATCGTTCTTTCACTTCCCTCGGACGAGTAGAGACTTCACCGAGAGCAAACATCTCCTACACTACAACCAGTACATGAATGAGGTGCTGCCGGACAGCTTCAAGAGACCCTACCTGATCAAGATCACCTCCGAGTGGTGCTTCACCTGCATTCACATCGAGCCCGTATGGAAGGACACCGTGCTGGAGCTGGAGCCCTTGGGTAAGTGATTTACTGTGCATACATTTGTTTGGGAAGCTGGAGCGCTTGTCCCCTCTGCTTCTCGTTTGGGCATATGTGAAACTCGTAATCGTGCTCTGATCTGTGCTAAAACAATTGGTCAACAATCGCCTGAATGACGGCTCGATTAAAAACTCTAGAGCGGTTCGGTTGTAGTGAGAAAGCAATATGATCTAACAAACCAGGCATCCATAATATTACAGTGTTTTATGGATTCCAACTCCTCAGCTATGAACTAAGAGGGTGAAAAACAGGGCCTTCATTTTTTACGTCACCAGCCATTGTCAGGTTTGGCAAAAAGCTGTAGGCTCTGTTTTACACCTTCCATAGTTTTTTCCACAGGAGTTGGCTAATAGTTGGCTGATGGGTAATCGATCAGCCTGTCATACTTATCCAATAGATCTCATATTGTTAAAATTGGTATAACAACATTGCAGGCATTAGTTTGTTCTATTGGGTTTCACTGGGGACAATTTTGGTAGTTAAACATATAGATTCTTTATTGTACGCTGATGACACTGTACTTTTTGTGTCTGGATCAAGTACATACACAATTAACAATAAATTATATACAGATATTCAGGATTTACATCAATGGCTGCAAGACAATCATTTAAATATTAACATTAAGAAAACAGAATGTGTGTACTTTTACTCACGTAGGCGAAAATTATCTATATCCAATCCCGTCACTTTCTCAAATCAAAAAGTTTCCATTGTATCAATATCAATATTTGGAAATCAGTCTGGACTCTCACCTTACTTACGACCCATTCTCAAGGGATATTACCGTCAACGTTTTGCATTCACTTTATATAGGTGACGTCAAACGTTGCCGAACTGAGTTGTGGGTCCGTCGGCACTGCTTAAGCGGCATTGCTCGCTGCAGAAGTTGGGATTTTATCAACTTTTCAAGCGCCAAAGGAAACGTCAACCAATCAGATCACTGTATGCAAATACACCAGCTCAGACAGTAGCTGATTAGACGGGCCGTTGTTTTTCAATGAATTAAAAGAACACAAATTTTTAATATCTGTTTGTGGTTTGAAGGGGTTGGTATCGGTGTGGTGGACATTGGATTTGAGAGACAGCTGGCTAACCATCTGGGTGCCCACCGCACGCCGTCTATTCTTGGTTTAATCAATGGAAAAGTCACTTTCTTCCACTACTCTGTGGTCAGAGAACACTTGAGGCAGTTTGTGGAAAGCCTTCTGCCCCAGAAGCTAGTAGAGAAGGTAGGAGGACACATTGCCTTTGTACCTTTTCCTTTCCTCTTCCGACTTTTCTTTACATTTACCTTTTGTTCCTTCCATTTCCTTTGCTCTTATATCAATTTCTTCCTTCATTTCCATTCTATTTCTTTTCCCGTTTCCCCATTCTTTCTATCTTTCTCTCCATTCCAATTATCTTCCCATTGTCCTCTTTCATTTCCATTTCACTACTTTTAATCCCTTTTTCTTATCTCCTTTTGATTCTTTTTCTTTTCCAATCTTATTTCTTTTTCTCTCTCCCTTTTTCTTCCTACATTCATTTCTTTATATCGTATTATTCCCTTGCTTCTGTTTTCCCCATCCTTTTTTTCACCCTTTCTCTTTATCCCAATTTACCTTTTTGATTTTTGTTGACACTTTCTTTTTCATTTCCTTTTTCTATTCCCTTTTTTTTTTCATTTGTAAATTTCCATCTTTTACCGTTTCCATAAATTTACCTTCTGTTCTTTTCATCATTGCTTTTTACCTCTTTCTCTTTCTCTCTCTCTCCCTCTCATTTTCTCTTTCCTTTCGTTGTTTCTCATTTTAGTTACCTCATCATTTTCATTTCCTTGATTTCATCTTACTTCTCCTTCCTCTCTCACTGCTCATTTCTATTTATTTTCTTCTTTTAGGTGACCGACAGCAACTACCTTGAGTTTTTGAACAGTTGGCATGAAGAGAACAAGCCAAGAGTGATCATGTTTGATATTGCATCTAATGTCCCTCTTCTGTACAAGGTGAGTGTTTATTAACAGAATTGTGCAAATAGTCTGCCATTGTCTCGACCCAAGCTGTATTACTCTCCTTTTGGTTCGCAGCTCACCGCGTTTGCCTATAAAGACTATTTGAGGTTTGGATATGTGGATATGGGCCTGACCGAAACCTCCAAAGTGGTGCAGAGATTCAACATTAACACATACGCTCCCACAATGCTCCTGTTCAAAGAGAACACTGAGAAACCTGCTGATGTTATACAGGTGATGCCCTGCTAAAAATGCAGTTTTTCTGTCAAACTGTGTACGAATTTCTTGCTCTTAACAAACCATTTACTGTGCTGTTTACCTCAAGAATATCATAATTTTCTCCTTATTAATAGTTATTAAATCTGTTAGAGAATGTGTTTCTTTTTAGTCATTTAAGTATAATTTTAAGAAGTGGCTTTTTAATAATCAACAGGCTTTTTGATGTTGTTGTGGTGTTTTTTGTCATTCATTTGAGTATTGTTTTTAGTTTGAGTATGTATTTTTATTGCTGTAGGAATTTAATATATCTGGCTAATTGCGTATTCAGACTGCACGATTTTATTTTTAGTAGTGGCGTCACAGATGTTTTCACACCGCATGACTATCTGGGGTAGCATTACATCACTGTCATGTTTACACTGCAAGATGGATCGGCAACGGGGTTTCACACTAGGCATGGGCCGGTAAAAGATTCTGATGGTATGATAACCTTGGATAAAAATATCACAGTTTCACAGTATCACATTATTGTGATTACTGCTCTAAAATAGTTTCTTTTTAAATGTCTGGCTAAAAAAACAAAACCTTTTTCCCCTTTGAACACAATATATTTTATTTTGAGAAACATTTAAAAAATTTTAGTGAATCAAAGACTTCTGCGGTCTTCATTCGTTTCTAAAACAGATGTCTTTACAATTTACACCTAAAAAACAAACAAAAAAATTGTAAATAAAAAATCTTAGGAACGGTATAGCAGAAAATGTTGGCGATATGAAAACCTTGACTTTTTCAAACCACGGTATACCTTGAAAACGGTTCTCGTCCCATGCCTATTTCACACTGCATGACTTCACAATAGGAAGAATTGTCGACAACTTTGTCTCTGTCTGCAAACTACTTCTCACAACCAAACACACAACAATGTGATATTGCTCAGATGACACGTCAAACAGACACGGGTGCTCCTGCCAAATTTCCGCCATTTTTTCCTCCATTTCTTGGGTCCAAATAGACCAAAGAGAAGCGCTTTTAACTTTTGCCCCAACCTCCCGCTGGCCTGCAGATATCTATACTAGTGGATGCTGCGCTCTCAATGGCTGTAGGCATTGCCGATGTTATTTTCAGTCAGAACACATTTCACACAGTATGATTTGAATCGACAGCTCCAGATGTTTAACATGCCAAATATCTCATGGCTGTCGGCGACTCATCTGCGATTCTCTCGGATCGCATCTTTTGTCACTCACCTGAAAGAGCACCAATTTGCCTGTGATTTCAGGCATTTGTTGGCAATTTCTCAAAACCTGTCGGTGAGTCAAAATCGGGGCTAAAATCATGCAGTCTGAACTCGGCATAAGAGACCACCAATGAAATCTAGTCTTTGGGCTTTGGGTACATTTACATTCTTGGAGGAACGTTGATTAATGTACACTGTCCCTTGTTGTGAAATAAACAAACAAACAATTAAGGTTGCAGTGAAGTTTAGATATTGGGTAGGAAATTAAATATAGAACATGATCATGCAGAATGTGTTCTTTGTCAGGACTAATAAACAACCAACTTATTCATAACTAGCATGTCAATAAACAAACAGTTTAAATTGAGAATTGGTCCCTGTACCTAATGTATTACTGACAAATCTTTTTTGTTTTGTTTTTTTGGTTCCTAGGCAAGAGGGATGAAAAAGCAGATCCTTGACGAGTTTGTGTCCAATAATCGTTTTCTTCTGGTGCCGCGTCTGGTGAATCAGAAACTGTTTGATGAGCTGTGTCCAGTTAAACAGTTCCACCGTCGCAGGAAGTAAGAAATCTCACATATAACTTCGGCATTGGGTCAAAGACTGTTGAATACAAAAGATATGTCACTCATATATCTTTAAATGGGGAAAATGTAGCAGTCAATATAGACACTCTAGCAAAATGAGCCCCACCTTCTAGCAAAGGAGCCAATCATTTTTTTTTCTTCAGTTTCATTGTTATGAAACATCTAGGTTGGACTAACGTGCTGGGATCTCAGCGAATACTTTCCTCACAGACTTGAGATATATAGCCACATAAAGCTTGCATTATTTGCTTTTACATGAACCTGCTACACTTGAAAACAAATGTTCTCTGGTTTTGTAATCTGTATGAAACGAACGTGAGGTAGTCTGTTCCACCAGACCTCGTAGACATCCCACATTCAAATGCAAATCACATGATGGCAACCACTTGAATGCCCACAAACTTGTAAAACAAAGAGGTGGCTTTCATTTAGGCCCCGTTTACACTAGTGCGTTTTAGTTTTAAAACGGCGTTTTAGCATGAAAACGATCCGCGTCCACACTAGCGTTTCACCCAAGCGTCTCTCAACAGATCTCCGTCCACACTACGCCACCAGAAACGTATATCACGTGACCATTCGCGCATTCTGGGCATGCGCGTTCGAGTATAAACAGGAAGCACGTGTCTCGCTCGGCATTTGGTTATTGTTAGTCAACAAACGCTGGTTAAAGATGAACGCGATGGCAAAGAAAGCAAGAGAGGTCTTTTTGAGGACAGACGACGAGGTTGAGTTGTTACTTAAAGTAACAAATGAATATAAAACATCCATGGCTATCGAAAATACAGTGTTTACAGTGAAGGCTGGTCTGCCGTCTGTCGGTGGCGTTGTAGCAACGTGCGCTTGACGAATAAGGAAAGGATACGCAATGACCAAAAAGCCCCAATCACGTAGCGGATCTCAGCAGCCACGCCTCCATTTTCAAAGGTCTCCGTTTTCCTCCATCCACACAGAGACGGAGCTGCAGCGTTTTAGAATGAAAACGGCCTCTCCGGCGTTTCCAAAACGCTCCGTTTTCGCGGCTTAAAAACTCCGGCGTAGTGTGGACGGATGGCGTAACCGTAGCAAAACTTATGCGTTTTAAAACGAAAACGCACTAGTGTAAACGGGGCCAGAGGGAGCAAATTTGCAGTCAGAAATAAGTTGGAAATCAGACCAGCATGATTGGCGAACTATTGTTTTTATTCTTAATGAGATGCACAAATCACAAAACTTGTAATGTGAGTTGTTAGTTTTGAATTCATTTGTGCTTTAAAGGGATTTTGACTGGCTGTTTGTTAATTTTGAGACTTCATCTTCTCCCTGTCTCTCTGCTCAACAGGTACTGTGTTCTGCTGGTTACTGGTGAAGGAGAGCAGTTTGTGTCAGTGAACGAGGCCTTCTTTGACTTCGCTTCCTCCAACACTAAGGAAGTTCTCCGGTTCGCTTATGTTGATCAGAGACAACAGCAACCTCTTTGTGACACCCTACTCAAGAAAGACGACACAACCCCTCCACAGGTCAGAGACGGTATTGTTCTAGTCCACACATTAACTGTTTCCATCCATGAATAAGCCAACGGATAGACTAAATTGTAAAAAAAAAAAATCAGAAATGTTGTTTTGGTCGTTGTAAAATCCCTCAGCTAAAGTCTGTCATCACAGTAGTTCAGTATTATTGTCTCCAGAACTGTCTCGCCCCCAAAGAGCGTCTCAAACAACCAAAAGCCACAATGCGTTCATTGCATTTTGTCTTCATCTTTTGAGGGACAAATAATTTATTTTATGAGAAAAAATGGCCACATTGGCTTCTCCTACAGCAGCGAATTCCATTTTTCTTTATGATATTTGACGCCAGTTTATCAGGAAGTGACAGTTGTTCTCTATAACTCATTGGTTGAACTCATTGGTGCTTTAATTGCAATTGTTTATGCGGTATTACAGTTTTGCACATACGTCTGATTTGCAATTTAGATTAGGGCTGCACAATTTTGCAAAAATGTGAAATTGCGATATTTAATTTTTCTATAATTAAATATTGCAACGGTGGCGCAGTGGGTAGCAAGATCATCTCACAGCAAGAAGGTCGCTGGTTCGAGCCTCAGCTGGGTCAGTTGGCATTTCTGTGTGGAGTTTGCATGTTCTGCCCATGTTCACGTGGGTTTCCTCCGGGTGCTCCGGTTTTCCCCACAAGCACAAAGACATGTGGTGTAGGTGAATTGGGTATGCTGAATTGTACGTAGTGTATGTGTGTGAATGAGTGTGTATGGATGTTTCCCAGTGAAGGGGTGGCCGCTGGAAGGGCATCTGCTGCGTAAAACATATGCTGGATAAGTTGGTGGTTCATTCCGCTGTGGTGACTCCAGATTAATAAAGGAACTAAGCCGAAAAGAAAATGAATGAATATTGCAACATGAATATAGTTTCAAAAGATAATTTGATAATTTGAGCCTTATTTGATGCTTTTCTAACAGTGTTCAGGTACAGAAACTTAATAATCACAATGCAAAATTTGCTTTTCTTACATTGCTTTGTCTCTTTTCTGGTCCAAATATCTAAACATTCGTAGATAAAGTAAAATATTGTTTTGTATTCAACTTTGTTTCAACAAATTGTTTCAATTTAGAAGAAATAAATCAAAATGAGGATATTTTACTTTTAAAAAAGTCTAATTATCTGCCATTGGGTTAAGTGGAATACTCTTATTTTCCTTTTTTATAGTAAATATTTGGAATAGAAACAAGACAAAAATTCCAATTGAGAATATTTTTTTTTTTACAAATCGTATAAATTCCATATAAATACAGTAATTATTTAGTTATTATACAGCATTATAATTCTTCAACTATAATTCAGACTCAACCTTGCATATCTTGCACTGTGACTGTTACGGATTGTGATATCAATGCTGAAATGATATATAGTGCAGCCTTGTTTTGGATGAAAAAATTGCTTTATTGCCTTCATGAATTGATGGCTTTTATGCATGTGACTACAGGTGATTATCTTGGAGAGACGTAGCACTTCGGGACGGGTGTTATATCGGACAGTGACAGGTGGATGGAACGGGAGTGACGATGATAAGCACCGCCTCCACGAGCAACTTGAGCTTCTGCAAAGAGACCCCTCCTACCTTACCCATGACGCCATGCTGCCTGAACTGAACAACCAGTTTGCTTCAGTGAGTCTTTTAGAGGATACAGTTCACCCAGAAACAGCTATTTTTTTTCTCATCCTCAAGTGGTTACAAACTTTTATCTTTTTTTAAAATGTTTTTTATTAACACAGAAGAAGATATTTTGAAGAATGTTAGAAACCGGTAACCACTGACTTCCAAATACTATGAAAGTCAATGGTTACAGGTTTCCAGCTTTCTTCAAGATATGTTTTTTTTCTGTTGGGAGGGTGAAGGGAGAGTAAACGATGGCAGATTTTTCAGTTTTGGGTGAACTTTATTTAATATCGAGGAAGAATTATTTGCTGTGGTTTAAAACAAATCTCTGTGGTAAACATAAGTTGTCAATACTTTAAAGTTTTGTCTTACTTTAAGGTATCTACAAGTAAATTAGACACATCTGTGTTGAAAAGCTGTTATGTGTGTTCTATCAAATGTACATTTTCAGCAATTAACTAGATAAGAATGGGATGTAAGCGGAGTTTTTGGTGTAAAACAGTAAATACTGTCAAGTTAAGTTTACCACAGACCTTATTTTCCTCCTAAATTAAAAACACCACAGGAAAACCTGGAGGGAGCAACTCATTGTGCATTATTCCTATTAATATCATTCCTGCACCAATTTTACCTCTGACATTTAACCATGTGTGCTGTTGGGGATGTTTTCTTCCACTCCGGAGTGATTTAATTTCTCTGTGTTTCAGCAAATTGGATGATTTTTGGTGATAACTCTTATTTTGAAACGTATTTTGGGAAAATGCTTTGAAATTGTTTCAAAAATTCAACAATACACTCACAATTTGCTAAACTACACAAATTGACTACGCTTTTGTTATGTTCGTGGCTGTTTTTGCCCCATTGACTTTGACTTGTCATTGCCCCCTCGGCTCTTAGAACATAGTAAACATAGTACGTGTATTAATGCACACACACTATAATCTGCTGTTTTACTCCATAGAACTCTATACAAAAGTCAGAAACTTTTTTTTTTTTGCACAGGCCTATCTAAAGGGTTAATGCTGCCAACTGATGATCAAACGATATACCCCTTCCCAACAAGAAAAAAAAATACCAACAATCAAGAATGCGTGATTATGTGCTGTCATGGCTTTGCCATAATAAAATGTTATTATAATGGAAGTCAGTGGGGCAAAAACAGCCCCAAACATAACAAAAGTGTAGTCAACACCAGGGTTAAGGATAGAAATACCTTAGAAATACCTCTTTATTAGAAATGGTAATGACAGAAATGACTACACAATAATAAGGTTGTTTTCTGTTTTTATTCCAGATGTTTCTGATTCAGTGGATGAACACTGCCTATGATTACGTGGCTCAGTTTTACTTTGATCTACTCTACTCTAACTGGTGAGCACAGTCCTCTGTACTCCAGTAATCTCATTTATGGACGCATATTTATAAAAACTTGTTGATCATTGTTGGGGAAAGTTACTTTAGAAAGTATTGCATTACAATATTGAGTTACTTCCCAAAAAAAGTTATTGAGTTACTTCCCTGTTACTTAGTTACTTTTTGTGGAAAGTAATGTGTTACGGTACTTTTGAGTTACTTTAGAGTTACTTTTTCATACCTGCCTGAGGCTTGATCTCTTTCAGAACTTGCTGGGTATCATTAGAGGAGCTCTGCATTTAACAACATGCTGTATAAGCTGCACCTTCATTTACCTTTAAAAACAACTAATTTAAAAAAAGATTAGAATGATGTTACCTTCTGAGAGCTTCCTGACGCTATTCATGACTTATATACAGATTAATGAAAATTAAAAGCAGTGCTGCTTTAGTATTTTTCTCTTATTAGTTCAGATAAATCACTGTCCACTGAGACTGTAATCCGCTGTTCAGAATAATGAGAATACTTCCATCTCAAAAATGTAAGGATCTGCCTTCTTGGTTTCTATCTGTTCCCTCGGGGAGTTCATTCTCTCATTGAGTGTGATTCAACGTGATTACACTTATTTTCATTCAGCAAATTATTTTTTAAAAGCGAATTAATAATTCAAAAAAATAACTTGAGTTACATTTTTTTTTTAAAGTATCTGTTAAAAAAAGTGTATTACTTTTTAAAAGTAATCCGTTACTTTATTCATTACTTGTAATATTAAAAAGTAATATTATTGAAAAGTAATATTATTATGTTACTTGCATTACTTGTAATGTGTTACTCCCAACACTGACACTGATGACATGTTGTTTACCTCATTAGAATTGTATAAATGTTTTGCTTTATGTCAAATAAATGTCTTTCTATATATGTTTAGTTCTAATCAGCGACAGCTAAGTCACATGCTTTATAAATTGATATAATTGGTTAAATTGCTACATTAAAAACGATAGCATGTGACAATGTTTTTTTTCATTACGCTTTCATCTATAAGCACAAAACGAGAATGTCAGCTCATGCAGACGGCTTATTTTAACTAATTTACTTATTTATTATAGGGTCTTAATGACTTAAATGACTTAAATATTCTGTTACATTTATGAAACTGGTGAATCGAAAAACTCTGATTTAAAGAGTGAAATTTAAAATTCCGGTATTTCTAGTTACAAATTTAATGTATATACAGTGGGGAAAATATGTATTGGAACACGTTGTGTTTTTTTTCTGGGAATAATATTTTTTTTAAAAGCTGTTGACATGGGATTGAAGCAGATACAATACAATACAAACATAAAAACAAAACAAAGCAAAAAAATCTGAAAAATGAGTTTTTAATACTGTATATAGTAGGCTTTTTTAATGATAGCAGCTTAAAGACGCCTCTCATATGGAGAATAAAGTCATATGCATTGCTCAGGTGTGAGTTTTTCACAGACTTCAACCGAGTGTAAAAATCTTAATGGTTCTCCGAGTCTCGTCTATCAAATCTGATCTTTAATTTGTATTCTCTATTGGATTTGGGTCAGGTGATTGGCTGGGCCATTCTACCGCTTGATTTTCTTTCTCTGAAAACATCTGAGAGTTTCCTTAGCTGTGTTTTGGATCATTGTCTTGCTGAAATGTCCACCCTGGTTTCATCTTCATCCTCCTGCTAATGTAGATGTTGAACTGAAGCAGCTGATATTCATTTACACTGAGGAAGGGCCGAGGGTTGCTGAAGAACTACTGAGAGATTTCAGCTGCTGTCTGGGCTTTCACTGCCTTTCTGCACCTCCCTTTCTTCATGTGTTCAATACTTTTTCCCTGCGTCATTTCATTTCATTACACATAACTTCATCTGTAAGCTAATTATTTTTGTTTTCTTTGCGTATATGGATTTCTTTGGTTGTTACCAGTATCTGGAGAAAATTTCAAGTCAACAGCACCTTTAAAAATATGTTTACTGGGAGAAATGGTGACGATTTTAATACTTAGTTTCCCTGCTGTATTTATGTCTACCGAAAAAAAGGAGGACACAATCACAAACAGTATAGTTGAGATCCATCCTTGGATTAATTATATTTCATCATTGACAAGGTTTCAGTGCAGATTTATTATGCTGAAATAAACGAACTGGTGGAGAATTTAATCTCAAAATTTTTGATTAAATATATATATATATTAACTAAATTAAACTGATGAAGTTTACATGGTCATTTGTTTCTCCCAGGCGTGAGATGATGCCTGTGCTGTCGCTGATCTTCTCGGCTCTTTTCATCCTGTTCGGGACTGTAATCATTCAGGCCTTCAGGTATGACTCACGGTTTTGTTAGATATTTGTTCCCAAGTGCCTTTTAAGTACAGTTGTGTATTTACTTGTATTTGTTATGGTGAACAGTGACTCTGGAGAAGAAAAACCAGCCAAACAAAAGGCCACAGATTCACCAAAGACGCCAGAGAGCCCTCCAGGCCCAGAGAGCACTTCAAGGTGAGGACCAAAAAAATGTAAATGCAGAGTTAAATGATATACAGTAGTGTGAAAAATTGTTGATTTCTTATTATGTAGCATGTTTCTTACACTTTAATTTTTCAGAACATCAAATAAATGTAATTATTAGTCAAAGATAACACATCATGCAGTATTTAAATATAAGGCTTTTGTTATTAAGACAAAATACAAAACAACATACTCATGTGTGAAAAAGTATTTGCCCCCTGTTAAAACGTAATCACACCTGAGTTCAACTTCTTAAGCCACACCCAGGCCTGCCAAACCTGTTCGCAATCAAGAATTCCCTTAAATAGGACCTGTCAAAGTGAAGTAGACCAAAAGATCCTCAAAAGCTAGACATCGTGCTGAGATTTTGAGACCATACGTGTATATCAGTATTGCACTAAGAGCTGTTTTGTCCTGTTCCAGTCGTCCACCTAAGAAGAATTTTGTGGAGGTGACAGAGCTGACAGACATCACCTACATGAGCAACTTAGTCCGGTTAAAGCCTGGTCACATCAACGTGGTGCTGATCCTCACGGATGCTTCTAAACAAGTGCTGCTCAGGAAGTTTGCCAAAGAAGTATATTCTTTCTCAGGGTAAGGCCTGTTTGTGCATTTGAGGAAACACTCAAATCTGTTTCTGGAGATCAACCTTCTTTCAGTTTAAGGGTGCTTTCACACCAGCCTCATTTAGTTTGATTAAAGTGCCTTTTCATGTTTGCTTTGCTTCATTTGGGCAGGTGTGAATGCAGCAATCACACTCAAATGTGCACCTAACCTAAAGAGTATACCGAGACCTGCTTGAAGAGGTGGTCTCTGTAGTTTTTCAAACAAACACTGGATTGGTTTGTTTGGTGGTGAGAACATGATTTTGAGCCGAACAGACACTGCTGCCAGAAGTTGTATGCATTATTGGACTGAACCAAAGACTGTAGAGTACACAAGACTTGTCACTTAGGGAATGAGGGAAAAGTGTGAAGGTCAATATGGCCTCTCTAGCAAAACAAGCCCAACCTTCAAGTAAAGAAGCAAAATATTGATCAACATAGATTGATGATTCTCCAGGGGAAGTGCTCAGTCCAGATGTGTGTTTATGATGGTTTCAGCAGCTTCGTTGTTAAGAACCATTTAAGATAGGCAAATAAGATAAGAGGTCGGCCAAGAAGTTATCGAGAGTGTGCATTTGGTAGAGACTGAAAAATGTTGATTTATTACATTTTTTCTCTCCACTGTACATAAGAGCAGTGGTCTTCAACAACCAGGGCCACGGACTGTTACCGGGCGGCATAAGAAATCATTCATTATTTCCACTTTATGTATTATCTAAGTCTGAATGATCTTTTATTTTGAAAAATCACAGTATTCTCTCACTTACATCTCAGTCTCTTGAGCACCCAAATTTAACCCACAAGCAGCAAAATGAGTAAGAAACAGACGTTTTTGGAAAGTTTCTTTGTTAATTTGTCAACAAATCAGGTGAATCCACCATCTCTGTGCAAGAAGATCAACTGCTGGAGATCGCAAATAACTTTCACATATCGCGTCTTTTCTAGAGTTTGTGCAAGTTTGTTGTTTCCAATGGAGGTGCGCGGCTTGCTACATCAGCCTTGATGCGTTTGTACCTTCCAGACACACACAGTTGAATGAATGCCGGGAGCCCACCACGAGACACGTGACAAGAACTGATCGATCAGCTTCAGCTTTCACACATTTCAGTAGACTAATTATCTCAGACAAACACAGAACACCCAAACACTGCAGTGCTTTATAATTTTCTCTATAAATAAAACTTATATTCGACTGACAGCAATGTTTTGTCAGCTTGTGATCCTGAGGTGGATGAGGATGATTGGAAGGCCATGATGCATAAGGCTCGATGTAATTTAGCCAGGACACCAGGGTTACACCCCTACTCCTTACGAGAATCATACATGGTATTTTTTTATGACCACAGAAAGTCAGGACCTCCGTTAACGTCTCATCCGAAAGCCCACTCACAGTAAAGTCTCCCCTTTAAAAAGGAACATAGGAACTGTATTGAGCACTTAATTTCTATTCAAACCTTCTCTAAAGTCCTGAAAATAAATCCACTTCCCTCCTGCAGGTCTCAGAATCTCCACTACTCCTTTCTAAATGTGGACAAGCACCGCCAGTGGATGGACTCGCTCATGGAGTCTGCCCCTGACGCCAGGTCGGATGAAGAGGAGGAGGTGGAGGACTCCAGCGCCAACAAATCCGACCACACGGGCCACGTCCTGGCGCTCAACGGCCACAAGAAGTACTTCTGTATATTCAGACCCGTGTTTACAGGTGAGGAAGCTGAACGAAGCAGGTACTCAGATGAGGATGCGGCGACCGCAGGACCCAGCAGAACCTCAAGGTCCCGTTCAAGTTCCCGTCAGAAGGCCACAACTCTGGAGATCCACCACAAACTGGACCGACTAGGCCTGTGGATGGAGCGGCTCATGGAGGGAACTCTACCAAGGCACTATGTTTCAGCCTGGCCCGGTATGGACACCATCACACCACAGAAATAAGACTCATAGCATAGCAAGAGGTCTGAAAGGGGTCGAGTTCTAGACCTTTTTGATCCCGATTACATGGTCGTTTTTAAAAGATGTTAAGTTATTTTGTGAAATGCACTGGTTATCAGAGGATATATAGAGTACTGTTTCTCAACCCTGTTCCTGAACGGTATTCAACAGCATAATCAACACATCAGAACATTAGAAGAGACTCCATAACCTGAAATGAATGGGTCAGATAGAGGAGACATCCAAAACACTGTACTGTTAATGTGCCTCCAGGAACACGATTGGGAAACACCGATTTAGAGCACAATTTGCTTGTTTGCTGCTTTAGAGGTTAAACTCAATTCCCATCTGCCAGTGTAGGCTTGTTTCATTACTGTACGGATGCCGATACCCAGATAAAGCCACTCTGTGTAGCTTTTAATAGGGCTAAATGTGTCTTTACGCTGCTGGGTGTTCGGCGGCCATTTCGCTACTTTATAATTTGGGCCTTTGATTTGGTCCCGACTTAAGAGATGCTTGTATTAAAGGGATAGATCCCCCAAAACTGAAAGTTCTGGCATCATTTACTCACCCTTCATTTGTTAAAACCTGTATGACTTTCTTGTTGAACACAAATACCATTGAAAACCATTGACTTCCATACAATAACTATGAAAGTCAATGGATTTCAGCTTTCTGCAAGGTATATCTTATAAAATATAACACAATGTAAAATATATCATGAAGAATATATATTTTCTTTTGTGTTCAGAATGAAAAAACTCATAAAAGCTTGAAACTGTGAGTAAAAAGTGAGTAAATTTACATTTTTGGGTGAACTATCCCTATTTTAAGGTTACTCATATGCCTTTTCTTTGCAGTCAGAGTCGTTATTTGGATTCTAGAGATTAAAATGTGTGTGTGCGTGTGTGTGAAGGTTTTGTTAACCCACTCCCCTTATGCAAAATCTTTACGAATTTACCGCGCTGCATGAAGAGTTCACTCTATATTGCATTATAAATACGATCCTTTAATGCCGTTTGTGCATGTGCTGCCTTTTTATCACTCCCCATTGTTTATTAAGTCATTTAATTCACGTTTTGCACTTTGAAAGACTCGCTTCTCCTTAATTTGTTTACTCCATATTTAAATTGAGACTCTTAATTGCATCTGAATCATCGCCACCGGTTGATTCAGGCTCAGAATGCCTGTAGATCAGCAGTCGGAAGTTTCTTTTAAAGGGGCGGTTCACCTAAAAATGATCATCTGCTCATTGTTTACTCATTCAGCTGGTTCTAAACTGAATTTCTTTCTTCTGTTGAACACAAAAAAGATGATATCCTGAAAAACGTTGAAGTTAAAAGCAGCCATTGACATCTATAGTAGGAACAAAACAAAAAAATATACATAATAGACATCAATGGCTGTTATTTAATAGCATTCTTCAGTAGATCTTCCATTGTGTTAAGCAAAAGGAGGGAAAAGATGAGTAAATGATGACGTATTTTTCATTTTGGAGTGTACTGTCTCTTTAAGAAAATGACTTTTTATGTTGCACTACTTTGTGGTTGATTTATATATCATGTTCATTGTTTTAATAATAATAATAATGATAATAATAATAATAATAAAGTTTGTACTGTAGCAGTGTGTCCACTCATGTTTTTATAACTTTACCAACTTGGTGTTTATTCAAAAATAGGCATAATTTGAATCTTTACATACAGGGATATATACATACATAACATTCAGGGATAGTTGACGATGAAAGTTCTGTCATCATGTACTCTCCCTTTACTTGTTTCAAACCTGTATGCGTTTCTTGATAACAAAAGAAGATATTTTGATGAACTTTGGTCGCTGATTTCCATAGTATGAAACATAACATTACTATGGAAGTCGATGAGTGCCATCAACCAGCATTCTTCAAAGTATCTTCTTTTGTGTTCAACAGAAGAAACTCATAAAGGTTGAAAAACTACACGAGGGAGAATACATGATGAGTTTTCATTTTGGGTGAACTATCCCTTTAAACACAATGTTTCACAATGTTCTATATACACAGCAAAACTCCCACATACAGTTGAAGTCAGAATTATTAGCCCTCCTGAATTATAAGCCCCCTGTATATTTTTGTTCTCCAATTTCTGTTTACATACATTTCTTCTCAGTTATAAGTATATAAATAACTGATTACTTTTATCTTTGTCATGATGACAGCACATAATATTTGACTAGATATTTTTCAGGATACTAGTATTCAGCTTAAAGTGACATTTAAAGGCTTAACTAGATTAATTAGGCAAGTAATGTGGAGCCAGATCAGTCTTAAAAAAAAAAAGTACAACATAAAATTAATACATCCACAACACAATTCACATTTACAAAATCCAATTCGAAAAAAATAAAATAAATAAAAAATACATAAATCCAATTCGTAAATTCCGAATACAATTCATAAATATGCAAATCCAGTGCATAAATTTAAAACACGAATCAAAAATACACAAATCCAATTCGTAAATTCAGAAGACGATTCATAAATATGTAAATTCAGAATACGATTCATAAATATGCAAATCCAATGTATTAATTTAAAACGTGAATCAAAAATACACAAATCCAATTCTTAAATGCCAAATAGGATTCATAAATATGCAAATCTAATATGTAAATTCAAAACACGAATCAAAAATACACAAATCCAATTTGTAAATTCCGAATACAATTCATAAATATGCAAATCCAATGAATAAATTTTAAAACACAAATAAAAAATACACAAATCCAATTTGTAAATTCAGAATACGATTAATAAATATGCTAATCTAATGTATAAATTTAAAACGCGAATCAAAAATACACAAATCCAATTCGTAAATTCCGAATACAATTCATAAATATGCAAATCCAATTTGTAAATTCTGAAGACGATTCATAAATATGCAAATCCAATGAATAAATTTAAAACACGAATCAAAAATACACAAATCCAATTCGTAAATTCCGAATACGATTCATAAATATGCAAATCCAATTCGTAAATTCAAAACACGATTCGTAAGTATGCCAATCCAGTTCAGAAATTCCAAATATAATTCATAAATATACTAATTCAATTTGTAAATTCAAAACACGATTCGTAAATTACAAATACGATTCATTAATTTGCAAATACAATATATACATTTAAAACACGAATCAAAAATTCACAAATTCATTTGGTTAAAATATTATTGAAATTGATTGTGAAATTATTGATATTTACTTGTATTTATGAACGGTGTTTTTAATTTTTTAATTGGACTTTGTAAATGTGAATTGTGCTCTGCATTTATGAATTTTATGTTGTAAATGTATTATTTTTAAGACTCATCTGGCTCCAGAAGTTAGGGTAATTAGGCAAGTCATTGCATAACAGTGGTTTTGGGGAAAAAAATAATAAATATTGTTTAAGGGGGCTAATGACATTGACCTGAAAATGTTTTTAAATCAATAAAAAAAACTGCTTTTATTCTAGCTGAAATAAAACAAATAAGACTTTCTTCAGAACATAAAAATATTATAGGAAATAATGTGAAAAATTCCTGAATCTGTTAAACATCATTTGGGAAATATTTGAAAAAGAAAATTCACAGGAGGGCGAATAATGTTGACTTCAACTGTACGTTCTCCTCTAGAATCTCTCCTTCAGAACTCATTCCGAATGTTTACTTTCTTCGTTTTTAAGTCCTCTGGTCCGAAAGACGCAGGCAGGAGTTCCTCGACCGTCATCTCAACATAGGAACCATCAGGTTTGGACAAATACACATCCCAGTTAGAACCAAACTGCGGATGAAAAAAAAACAAGAAAAACAGATGAATAATGAATCCCAATTTGTTAACGCAAAGTCAAGCAAATGTCACAATATTTAAGCAGTTTGCAATTTTTTTTGGAAATTGCAGCAAATTTTCTGCATATTTTGGACAGCCGGTACATGGTACATGATTTACATTCAAAAACGTGTAGTATTTGCGAATAGAATGTGCTCGACTGGTGTGTTAAAGTTCTGAAAGTATAAATAAATTCACCAGCCACTTTATTAGGTACACCGCTCCAACTTCTTCATTCATTTTCTTTTCGGATTAGTCCCTTTATTAATCTAGGGTCGCCACGGCAGAATGAACCGCCAACTTATCCAGCATGCGTTTTACGCAGTGGATGCCTTTCCAGCTGCAACCCATCTCTGGGAAACATCCATACACACTCATTCACACACATACACTACGGACAATTTAGCCTACCTATTTCACCTATACCGCATGTCTTTGGACTTGTGGGGGAAACCGGAGCACCTGGAGGAAACCCACGCAACCACGGGGAGAACATGCAAACTCCAGAAATGTCAACTGACCCAGCCGGGGCTCGAACCAGCGACCTTCTTGCTGTGAGGCAAACGTGCTACCCACTACGCCACCGTGGCGCCTGTCCAACTGCTTGTTAATGCAAATTTCTAATTAATCAGATCTCAGACTGGTTTCTTGAACATGACAATGAGTTCACTGTACTCAAATGGCCTCCACACTCACCAGATCTCAATCCAATAGAGCACCTTGGGGATGTGGTGAAACGGGAGATTCGCATCATGGATGTGCAGCCGGCAAATCTGCAGCAACTGTGTGATGCTATCATGTCAATATGAAGCAAAAATCTCTGAGGAATATTTCCTGTACCTTGTTGAATCTATGCTACAAAGGATTAAGGCAGTTCTGAAGGCTAAAAGGGGTCCAACCTTGTACTAGTAAGGCGTACCTAATAAAGTGGCCAGTTATGATTCAACTAAAAAAAATTAAGGCAGCAAGAATTTTTTTAAGTGTATATTTTACTGAGGAAATGGAGTGAAATTTGCTGCAAATTTAGCAAGGACTTGCCACTTAATCATTTTTGTCACAAAATATCAGATTTTTTTCGCAAAATCCACTGAATACTGTGGGGAAAGAAGGAACTCACCTCTCTCATGAACTGCCGGCAGCCTCCACAGGGGGAAATAAAGTTCTCGCACATATCACTGAAACAGACACATCGTTGTTTTATCTTTTTAAACATGCCAGCTTTTGAAGGGGTCAGAAATGCTGACCCACCACAGAAATGTTCTTTCCCACCACTGGAGGGCCAGCTGACAACAGGAGATAGAAGTTTACCTCGCAATAGCAATGGCTTTGAAATCCCTGTAGCCCTCAGATACAGCTTTGGAAATGGCAACTCTCTCAGCACAGATTCCCAAGTTGAAGCATGCGTTTTCCACGTTACACCCTGATGCGGAGACATAATCAAATAAAAATGGGTATATGTATTTGGCTCTGATTAAAGAGAGAGAGAGCACCTAAATTGTTTTTATTCTGTCGTTTACTCGCTTTTTAAAAAACTCTGTTTGGGGTTCTTCTGTTGAACACAAAAGAAGATATTTCGAAGAATGTTCGATCCATGTTTCCTTCCAGACTATAAGTGTAGATTTTATAAAAATGAACCACCAAATACGTAATATTGTGATAATTACAGTATTTATTTGAAAAGAGATGTGCTAAAATAGTCTGACACTGTAAAGAGAGATTAGTTGACTTTAAAAAGTGAGTACATTCATTCATTCATTTTCTTTTCGGCTTAGTCCCTTTATTAATCCGGGGTCGCCACAGCGGAATGAACCGCCAACTTATCCGGCATTTGTTTTACGCAGCGGATGCCCTTCCAGCCACAACCCATCTCTGGGAAAAAGTGAGTACAATTAGCATAATTATGAAAATTATGTCAACGTAACAGTTCCAAGTTACAATGGGTTTACTTATATCATCTTTGTGAAGTCAACTTGTTGCTTTTAAGGCAATTGGTTTACTCGCTTTAAGTAACTAATCACTTTTTACAGTGTAAAATATGCAGAGTACTACAAAATTTATTCATGTTGTCCCAACACAAATTGATTAAGTTAATTGTTTTTACAAATTTAAGTGGATTGGACATAAAACAACCCCCCAAACTCAGGAATTGTGTTGTTTGTGCTCATTTTAAATAGTTTTAACAAGCAGCAAAAATCATTTTCTGTGTGTAATCTTTGAATAGATGGAGACTTTAATAGTGTTTTTATCCTACTCTTGAAGTTAACAGCTACCAACATTCTTCAAAATATCTTCTTTTGTTTACAGAAAAAAATTAACTCATAAAGGTTTAAAACCAGGTAAGTAAATGGTGAGTTCATTAGCATTTTTTGGATCAAACTATCCCTTTAAATTGATCCTTTAGAGCAGGGATCACCAATCTTGGTCCTGGAGGTCCGGTGTCCCTGCAGGGTTTAGCTCCAACTTGTCTCAAAACACCTGCCTGGATGTTTCAAGTAAACCTAGTGAGACCTTGATTAGCTTGTTCAGGTGTGTTTGATTAGGGTTGGAGCTACAATCTGCAGGAACCGGACCGGAATTTTGCTGATCCCTGCTTTAGTGTGTTCAGAGTGTTTCATCTCAAAATATCCCGCAAATAATGTTTCCTAACTCTCTGAAACTGACCCTTTCAGGCTTTGGTCCGAATCGTGTGGTTCTTGGTGACTGTCGCTTTAAATTCAAATGAGAAGGTGCTCTTTTTAAAAGAGGGCGGGGCTACAAATGCCTGTGTGTCAGTATAGTGGCAGATTCAAAAACAAGACTAACGCCCTATGCTAATGAGGGCAAGATGGTCACTAGTGGGCGGGGCTTTCCCCCTCTGGTGACACGTATAAGAGAGAGAATGTCAATCAAAGTGTTTCTGCAGACAGTTTTGATCAAGTGTGATTATTAAAAAAAATAGAATGAATACATTTTGACCATTAGAGGCTGGTTATATTCACACACTGTTGACACACGACTGTGTTTAACCCTTTATAAAAGTGATTTGTGCATAACAGGTCCCCTTTAACATTCAGTGGCCTCTTTAAAATGTATTGCATCAGACTTTAAACACGCATGACAAAGCAATATTATGTAAGGTACGTCCTGTTCTCGTGTTTTGTAGCAAGTGTGATTTCTATTGGCTGGTCTGGAGGGGCCTGTCAGGTCAAGGGACAAGTTTTTATTTACTTTCTGACGACAAAGAAGAAAAATAAAACGTGTGTCTCGTGTGTCTCGTCACTGAGGTCATTGAACAAGTCAATGAGTTCTGCTTTACCGCAGTTCAAGGCTGCGTCACTTCAACTGAGAGAGCAATAATCACTGCATTAGTTAACCAGAGTCATCATTAGTCAGCCTGAACATTACCCTAAAGATGATGCTAAAACTGATATCATTTCAGCGTATTGATTTTAATATGTCACCAGTGATTATCATTTAAACACAGTGATGGAAAAGATGCAAGACATTAATTCTTAAGAGCTTCAAGATGCAAATGAGATTCTCCAGTCAAAATAACTAAATATGTAATATAGCTAAAAAACGTGGTTCATCATAGAGTTTTATTTTTTTTTTTTTTTTTGGTTGTATTGATTTATTTTTGAGAAAAGTTAAAATATTGACTATCATAATTTTTTCCTTGACACAGAAGAGCAAAGACACAAATTTGTCTTTTAAGTCTAAATTTTTTTAGCCAAAAACATTCATTTTCTTTCTGCTTAGTCCCTTATTCATCAGGGGTCACCACAGTGGAATGAACCGCCAACTATTCCAGCATGTTTTATGCAGCTGCAAACATCCATACATTCACACACATACACTACGGCCAGTTTAGTTTATTCATTCATTCAGTTTCTTTAATGGCTTAGTGCCTTTATTAATTGCTGGAATGAACTGCATCTTATCCAGCATATGTTTTACACAGCGGATACTCCTTCAGCTGCAACCCATCACTGGGAAAAATTCATACACACTCATTCACACACATACACTTACAACTATTCACCTATACCACATGTCTTTGGACTGTGGGGGAAACTGGAGCTCTCTGAGGAAAGTACCCACGTGAAAATGGGAGAACATGCAAACTCCACACAGAAATGCCTGACCTAGCCGAGGCTCGAACCAGCGACTGCAGCGCCCGCAGTCTCAATTATTATTTATTAATTATATTTATAGTTTGCCACTATCCTCCACCTACATGTATTTGTCACCAAGTATGTGTTATACAATTTTATTTTATTGCTAATACCTTTAAATATTTGAATAAGTAGTCAGATTATTTAGGCTATGTTTTGTTTATAGATGAATGGAAAATGGATCATTATTTTACCCATTTTTTACCCACTTAGTATTTTAATTTTCTAGCAAATAAAACCTTATTCCCAAGAAAGCCTGTGTTCTCATCGCAAAAATTTAGTCGCCTATTCAAGTTTTAAGAACAACAAAAAATAACTTGACCTCTAGTTGTTCGTTTGGTATCAGAAGTGGCTTATATGAAAGGCAAAGGCCTCTAGATTACGCTTATTTTACCAAAATAAAATATGATCATGGCTTGATTTTTAGTTATTTCATTAGGACAGTGCGGTCTGACTTTGCTTAGACAAAAGTCTCATCACTGAACAGAAATAATGTCCAGTATAGAATATAAAGTCATGCTGCAGTGGAAACAGAATAAATATTGTGCATGACTCCCATGAGCTTGGAGGACTGCATCCACACATCTCTGCAATGACTCAAATAACTCATTAATAAAGTCATCTGGAATGGCGAAGAAAGCATTCCTGCAGGACTCCCAGAGTTCATCAAGACTCTTTTGGGTTCATCTTCAATGCCTCCTCCTTCATCTGACCCCAGACATGCTCAATAATGTTCATGTCTGGTGACTGGGCTGGCCAATCCTGGAGCACCTTGGCCTTTTTTGCTTTCAGGAGCTTTGATGTGGAGGCTGAAGTATGAGAAGGAGCGCTATCCTGCTGGAGAATCTGCCCTCTCCTGTGGTTTGTAATGTAATGGGCAGCACAAATGTCTTGATACCTCAGGCTGTTGATGTTGCCATCCACTCTGCAGATCTCTCGCACACCCCCATACTGAATGTAACCCCAAACCATGACTTTTCCCTCACCAAACTTGACTGATTCAGTGAGAATCTTGCTCCATGTGGGTTCCAGTAGGTCTTCTGCAGTATTGGTGATGATTGGGATGCAGCTCAACAGATGATTCATCGGAAAAATCCACCTTCTGCCACTTTTCCAAATGATCAACTAGAAGTCAAGTTATTTGTTGCTCTTACAACTGGGATCGATGACAAGACTTTTGTCAGGTAGTGTAAATATATTTCCATTTTGTTTATTCCATCCCACATTGCTTTACTATAAAAATATCAAGCAATACTAAATCTTATTGTGAACGTACAAATAGACTGATGTGTTAGCTAATGCATTAGTTATCCGCCTTTATTCTGTGATGATAACCTCATGGATGTTATCCCTAACTTATATTACATTACATAATATAATACATTTTATTATACATCCTAGCAACTTGAACATCCTCACCTGTGAACACCGTCCCGTCATGTGTCAGCAGTGCCGCCCCGACTCGAAACTTGCTGTATGGGCAATAGGCAAACGTCTTGGCCTCTAGAGATTTCCGAGTCAACTCTTTTATTCCCAACAAGTGCCCATTCAACCCATTAATAAGCTCGTGCATCATCTTTTGGTCACCCATGTTGCTGTGAAGTGTGTGTGTAGTGTTTCTGTGGCTATAGTCAGAGTTGCCTGTTATTTAGTTTTTTTCCCCATATGCTCCATCCAATCCCTTTTCCCAGCTCTCCCTCCTCCCATATGCTCCGTGTTTGATGTGTGTGATGCTGTCGTGCTGTAAACTTATGTAATTTCCAGTCAGGGACGACATAGCAACCTTTTCCCTCAGCCGTGAGGAATAAAGGTCACCGCACAATAACACACTCACACTCCCAATGGAGCAGCCGTGAAAAATCCTCCGCTTTTCACCGCAGACAGCTGGAGATTAATAGGCCAACTGCGAGAGTAAAGCGCCGTTTCACGCTCTCCCGCCTTGAAATGACATTAAAAATAAAAGGAATTTAAATTGAGATGGCCAGATACGTTTGGTTGAACTCAGTTTTGCGTCGAAATGAACGTGAATTTAACCACAACTGAAAGTTTCTGAAATTCATAACCTGTTCTGATTCCATTCATAAATACATTTGAACTCCTTGTTTGAGAAATAGGGTAACACTATACGTATAAGCATCAGCATTTTTCTCAGAAAACGTATTTCTAAATGTGTGGTTGACTTGAAATTTCCACTGAATGTTGGGAACAACCAAAGAAACCATATATACAAAGAAAAATAATACTAAATAGTTTACAAATGAAGTTATGCATAATAAAATGAAATGACACAGGGAAAAAGTGTTGAACACATGAAGAAAGTGAAGTGTAGAAAGACATGGAAGGCCCAGACAGCAGCTGAAATCTCTCAGTAGTTCTTCAGCAACCCTCTGCCCTTCCTCAGTGTAAATGAATATCAGCTGATTCAGTTCAACATCTACATTAGCAGGAGGATGAAGATGAAACCAGGGTGGACATTTTCAGCAAGACAATGATCCACAGCTAAGGAAACTTTCAAATGCTTTCAGAGAAAGAAAATCAAGATGTAGCATGGCCTAGCCAATCACCTGACCCGAATCCAATAGAGAATACAAATCAAAGATCAGATTTGATAGACGAGACCCACAGAACCATCAAGATTTTAACACTCGGTTGAAGTCTGTGACATATCTAAGGGGAGAGAGGGGGTCCTTTTTTGTTCACGGGGGTGATTCTGAAGAAGATGCATTTTTATTTGTCGTTTGAATCATATTGTTGCATCAGCAGTCCGTGTGGGAATAGGAAGATCATTCCACCAGTGAGTGAACACTGAATGAAAAGGCTTTGGAAAATCATTTATAGCCTATTATAGAAAGTGACTATTATTTATTCAGAATAAATGTTTTTTTTATGACTTAATAGCTTGTGTTTAACGTGGAAGCTTGTTTCTGGCATTGAATAAACAGCAAAAAAAATACTCTTTGTCTCAGTTCTGAGTTTCTCACAATTACACGTTGACATCTCACAATATTGCAAACTCCTCAATATAGACCAGGGGTGCTCAACCCTGTTCCTGGAGATCGACCCTCCTGCATAGTTCAGCTCCTACCCTGATCAAACACACTTGAACCAATTATAGGGCCTGAACAGCACTTGATAATTACAGGCAGGTGTGTTTGATATGGGTTGCAACTGAAATCTGCAGGAAGGTAGAACCCCAGGAACAGGGTTGAGCACCCCTGGCTGTAGGTGCATCCCAAATGACACACTATGGACTTATACACTCAACTATTTAGTGTTTGAGTTTAGTGTCGCCCCAAATGGGCACAAAGGTTTGTTTTTAACTGCAAGTTCAAGTCATTTCCCAGTCGATGTTTAACCGTTGCCAAATGAGTGAAATAAATGACCTAACTACACTGTAAAAAATATCCCTTTTCATGTTTTGTGATTTACAAGTGTTTTATTTACGGTTGTGAATTGCATTATGGGATGTTGAACTCTGTCAACTTTTGATGGTAAAAAAATCAACTGTACAGTTTAACAAAGTGACTTTTATTGACATTTTAGTAGACTGAAATAATATAATGTATAAGAAATAATATACAATAATATAAAGAAATAATATATTGAGAAATAAGTCTGTAAAATAGCAGAAAATGTACTGGCAGATTATTGCAAGGCCGTAACATACAACACCAACACAGACAATATATCACTTTTACAACTATTCATTTCAACTATTACAAATGTTAATAAAAGTCACTTCTTCAAAATTTTCAAGGTTAAAAGAAAGATCAAGATCCCATAATGCAATTCAAAAGCATGAATAAATGGGGGGAAATAAAATCATGAATCGCAAAATACGGAGAACTGCTCATTTGTGGATATTTAGTACGAGTACTGTACATTCACATTCCCCATCGGAAGGAGCCATAATTGGTTACATAGGAGAATTTTTGCTTGGACAGTAAAATAAATAATGTAATCCAACCTTAGCACTTAGACATAGAGTCAGAACTGTATAAATTTGAGAAATAAACTCAGAATTATAAGAAATACAGGTAGAATTGTAAACATGTATTTGTTTTTCTATTATGGAAGTCAATGGTTACAGGTTTTCAGCTTGCTTCAAAACATCTTCTTGTGTGTTGAACAGAAGAAAGATACCAATAAAGGTTTGGAACCACTTAAGGGTGAGTACATGATTGGAAAATTTTCATTTTGAAATTGATAATTTATTTACCATTTACTCAACCTTTCAATCCAGTATGAGTTTCTTGATTTCTGTAAAAATAGATGCACTGTAAAACCCAATAAGTTAAGGTAACTCAAACCGTTTGAGGAAACCGATTGCAACAAAAACGAATCCTAATGAGTACTGTGAACTTAATCCATTTGAGTAAACAAAGCAATCTGAGCGTAGTAAAACCCAATAAACGAAGAGAACTCAAACCAACTGAGTACTGTAAAACCTAGTAAGTTAAGGCAACTCAAACCGTTTGAGGAAACTGATTGCTATTTAACCATTTAAGTTAAAAACTAATCTTAATGAGTACTGTGAACTTAATCCATTTGAGTAAACGAAGCAATTTGAGCACAGTAAAACCCAATAAATGAAGAGAACTCAAACCAACTGAGTACTGTAAAACACAATAAGTTAAGGCAACTCAAACCGTTTGAGGAAACCGATTGCAACAAAATATGTGAGTTAAAAACGAATCTACATGACTACTGCGAACTTACTCCATTTAAGCTGAAGTAATGAGGTGTTTAATTAACTCATTACCTTCAACACTGAGTTCAGAACTCTTTTCAAATTTACTTTCAGTACATTTTGAGTTAACTACACTTATTTTACTTGATAAAGTAGACTGTTGGGTTTTACAGTGTGTGTATACTGAAGAATGTTGGAAAGGGGTAGCCATTGACATTCATAGGAGGTAAAGATACTATGGAAGACAATGGCTACCGATTTCTGAGATTCTTCAAAATGTTCATCTGAAGAAATATGTTCAGACATGCTGAGAACAAGTTGATTGTCAGTCGACAATGACGGAACGCTGTCAAAATACATCAAAATGTTTCATTCCTAATGTTGGAAAATGAGAACTTATTATAAGCTTGTACTGAAAATTATATAGCGAGACAGTTGAAGTCAGTATTATTAGCCCTCCTGTATATTATTTCCACAATTTCTGTTTAACAGAGAGATTTTTTTCAACACATTTCTAAACATAACAGTTTTAATAACTCATTTCTAATAACTGATTTATTTTATCTTAGTCATGATGACAGTAAATAATATTTGACTAGATATTTTCAAGACACTTCTATACAGCTTAAAGTGACATATAAATGCTTAACTAGGTTAATTAGGGTCATTGTATAACAGTGGTTTGTTCTGTAGACAATCGAAAACAAATATAGCTTAAGGGGGCTAATAATATTGACCATAAAATGGTTTATAAATATTAAAAAACGCTTTTATTCTAGCCGAAATTAAACAAATAAGACTTTCTTCAGAAGAAAAAATATTATAGGAAATAATGTGAAAAATTTCTTGCTCTGTTAAACATCATTTGGGAAATATATATTTAAAAAAAATTCTGACTATTCTGACTTCACCTGCATATTAATCCTCATATTTTATCTAACAGACTTTGACCATCATATTGAGTATCTTTTCAACCCTCTAGTGTCGTTTTTAACAGTACGGCACTTCAACCACCATTGGGAACTGAACATTCTAGCTGGTGTCGTTTTCGATTATCCAGGTCAGCCAGGGAATGTAGTTGCGGACTTTGGTGTAGACTCCAGGAAAATAAGCGTTGGCACAGCTGATGCCCCAGGACACGATGCCTTCAAAATTACCATTACAGATGAGCGGCCCGCCTGAGTCGCCCTGCAGACAAACACAGAGACACACGTGAGACTGTGTTCGTTTAAGCAGAGATACGGTCAAAACAAAACCTTCAACAAATCTCACGTTATCAGTTCATTTGCTTTAGTTTGTAAATTGGCAATTAAATATATGAGATAAACTGTCAGAACATCTTAATAATGTTTGATAGAACTTATTTTTGCTGCTTGTTCAAACTACTTATTTAAAATCAGCTGACTCAACTCAATTCTTATGTTCTTTTGGGGACAACCCAAATGTTTTGTGCTGACGTGGGTTTCCTCCAGTTGCTCTGGTTTCCCCCACAGTCCAAACACATGCGCTATAGGTGAATTGAATGAGCTAAATTGACCATAGTATATGTATGTGAATGAGAGTGTATGGGGGTTTCCCAGTGATGGGTTGCAGCTGGCAGGGCATCCGCTGCGTAAAACACATGCTGAATAAGGTGACCCCTGATTTTTAAAGGGACTAAGCCAGAAAAAAAAAACGAATGAATGAATGAATTAATGATTTGTGTTGGGAAAACATGAAGGAATCGTCATTTTTCTGGCAAGATTAGAAGGCTGATCCCATCTGAAGTGCGTTGTAAAAAAATTATGACAAATAGTCAGGACAAATATTATTTGTTGCTTTAATTTTGATAAGTCAGTCTAAAAAATGTCTAAAAAATATTTAAGTTGTACAAACTTTAACTTAATATAATTTAGTCGGTTTATTGGTGTAAGTTGAGATGACTAAAAAAGGATCTCAGGAACAAAAAAGTATTTCAACTTTAAAAGTTGTCAAAAATGAATAATTTTTATCATCTTATAAACATATAATTTTTTTTTTTAACAAACTATTTGACATGATTTAAAATGCATGTTTAGTCTATACGCAGTTTGCATTAGCTCATGTGAACATTTTAATTTCGTTCTGCATTACAATTTATTGTGAAGTTTTTAAAGACAAAAATAAAAGAAACAAACTACTGGTGTTTCTCTAAACAGTCGCAGGTCGGATTTGAGCGCTCTTAGTGATTCTGAACACTGTGGAAGTCCTTCAGGGCCCATAATCATGACTTAATTTTCTTGTTATCTCGACATATCAAACGTTATTTTCTTTTTGCTTTAATTATTCATGTACTTACTGATATTATATATAAAAAATTTAAGTTGCGATCATGAAAAAACGAGATATTATGTCAAGTTTACAAGAAAATTAAGTGGTGATCATGAGAATACAAGAGAAAAAAATATCTGAATGCCTGGCCTCTTAGGATTTTTTTGTTGTCAGTCCTATAAAAAATATTTAAGTTGTACAAACTTTAACTTAATATCGTTTAGTCGGTTTATTGGTGTAAGTTGAGATGAGTAAAAAAGGATTTCAGAAACAAAAAAGTATTTCAACTTTTAAAGTTGTCAAAAATGAATAGTTTTTATCATCTTATACACATATTATTATTATTTTTTATAAACTATTTGACATGATTTAAAATGCATGTTTAGTCTATACGCAGTTTGCATGAGCTCATGTGAACATTTTAGTAACTATTTTTTTAAAAAGTAAAACGATAGTTTTACCAAATCCAAAATCCCTCAAATGCAACTCAAACGAATAGAAGTATACATATATATGAAGAATTCAGACAAAATTCGTAATTTTAAAGATCATGAATATGTAGATGAACATGCCTAGTTTACGTTTAATTTTTTGGCGAATGAAGATGTTATTTGTCTGTTTGTCTGTAAAAGCGCCATCGACTGTAGTGCCTATCTAAGTATTCATTTATTTCCTTCAGTGATTTTTTTAATATTGGGTTATATTTTCATTCATTCATTTATTTTCTTTTCACCTTAGTCCCTTTATTAATCTGGGGTCGCCACAGCGGAATGAACCGCCAACTACTGGTGTTTCTCAAAACAGTCGCAGGTCAGATTTGAGCGTTCTAAGTAATTCTGAAAATTATGGAAGTCCTTAGGGGCCATGCGTTATTATATATATATTTTTTTTTTCTCATGATCACAACTTAAATTTGTCATGATCTAAACATCAAAAGTTGCTTTCCTATAATCACGACTTAATTTTCTCTATCTCGAAAGTTATTTTCTTGTGATCACGACTTTTTGCTTTTATTTATTTATGTATTTACTGTTATTATATATAGAAAATTTAAGTTGCGATCATGAAAAAATGAGATGTTATGTCAAGTTCACAAGAAAATTAAGTGGTGATCATGAGAAAACAAGAGAGAAAAAAATATCTGAATGCCTGGCCTCTTTTGTATCACAAAACAAATATTATTTTGCTAATTATAATTTTATTTTCATTTCTTTTTTGGTGATTGTTGTTAGATTCAGTCTTTGTTTTTTTTATTTATTGTGAGTTTTATTATTATTATTATTATTATTATTACTATTATTATTATTATTATTATTATTATTATTATTATTATTATTATTA
>CAIGQQ010029614.1:1090018-1103789 GCA_903798035.1 Danio albolineatus
ATGTGTTTCATTATAAAACATACAGTTCCCCTGTTGTAAATATATTATGTCTCATTCTAGCACAATCCTGTGGTTGTCAGAGATTTGTCTGTGTGTTATAGAGTATTGGAGCAGCATCTACAGGCTACAGAGAGAACTACAGATATCAGAACCTGCTCCCGCTCTTTGTATTGCAGTTTGAGAGTCTGATGTGAAGAAGAGCATATAATGCAGTCTGCTGAGATTAACATTTAGACAAACATGAAAAATACATGTTTGACAGTTCAGTAGTGTTTTTAATTTTGATTGACTCAGGGCACAATTTGACAACGTAATTCAGTTTTGAGCACAGATTGAACTTTTTGAGGCGAAAATTTGGTTTTGCGAGAAGAGTCTGAGGTTTTATGAATGTAGCTTGAAAATTGGGTTTTGTGTTCACAGTTTGGAGAAAAGGAGAGCAGCTTTCAAGAAATGTGTCTAAGCAATCAAGAAAAACTGTAAAAAAAAAAGGATTCATTTTTGTTACAGACTTATTAAATCATGTTGAGGATTTATATAATTACAGTTAGTTTAACACTTTTGGTTTAAAAATTACTTTGAATAAATACAAAAACATTGTTCATTGTATCTCCCCAAAATTACTTCACCTTATCAAAACCGCAAAGACGTATAATCATGTATCTGGTTCTCTTACTATTAAGGGCCTTTCTTACGGTGGCCGAGAAAGGTTAACGCGCTGCAATTTAAGAAAGCACATGCAATAACCAAAAACACCAGCAAATTAAGAAACGGTCTTCATCAATTTGACAGCACACCTGTTACAAATTCTCACAAGAGAGCTTAACGCGCTGCAATTTAAGAAAGCACATGCAATAACAAAAAACACCGGCAGATTAAGAAACGGTCTTCATCAATTTGACAGCACACCTGTTGCAAATTCTCACAACACAAACAACGGAAGAAAACGCGCAGCAACTTGGTGAAAACACAAAGGAAATGTTTCAAGAGGACCCAAAAACATGACGGACACAGCTAAGATACGGATGTAGTTAATTTATTTAATAACGCAACATTTCAGTTGATAATTAATCATTAATTAGACTCATAATTTACAAAAGACAACGGAATCGTGTAATCAGGATAATAAAGACCACCTTTCAAAGACCACCAATCACTTCACTGAACAACAGTCACGGCGGGTCCGTTTCTCAGCTGGGTCCGTCATGTTTTTGGGTCCTCTTGAAACATTTCCTTTGTGTTTTCACCAAGTTGCTGCGCATTTTCTTCCGTTGTGTTTTCAATAAGTTGCAGCGCGTTTCTTCCGTTGTTTGTGTTGTGAGAATTTGTAACAGGTGTGCTGTCAAATTGATGAAGACCGTTTCTTAATCTGCTGGTGTTTTTTGTTATTGCATGTGCTTTCTTAAATTGCAACGCGTTAACCTTTCTCGGCCACCGTACTTTCTATCATGGAAAAAACATTTAATAACAATTATATTAGGAAAATCCTAACTGCAGATGTGTTCATCCAATAGCGGTTAAATGGAAACAAGCATTCCCGTCATTCTTTTTGTTGACAAAAATCTGGTCAGATATTAAAAATGCATAATTCCTACACTGTAAAACTCAACAGTCAACTTTATCAAATGAAATGAGTCTGCATGGGGTGTATGCGCATAACCTGAAGGGTTTGTGACATCATTAACCAGGATGTATTTTTTTGTAGTCCCCAAACTTCATTTGCTGTAGGCTTTGCTAAGCTAACTCAATAAAAGCCAATGTCTCCCTTTGCATTGAAGTCTGAGTGTATTACATTCAGAGATGCTACATCAAGAAGGCCGCTGGTTCGAGCCTCGGCTGGGTCAGTTGGCATTTCTGTGTGGAGTTTGCATGTTGTGGGTTTCCTTGTTTGCGTGTGGGTTTCCTCCGGGTGCTCCGGTTTCCCCCACAAGTCCAAGCACATGCGCTATAAGTGAATCGAATAAGCTAAAGTGTCCGTAGTGTATGAGTGTGAATGAGTGTGTATGGATGTTTCCCAGGGATGGGTTGCAGCTTGAAGGGAAACATTCATTCATTCATTTTCTTGTTGGCTTAGTCGGGGTCGCCACAGCGGAATGAACTGCCAACTTATCCAGCATTTGTTTTACACAGCGGATGCCCTTCCAGCCACTGGGAAACATCCATACACGCTTATTCACACACCTATACCACATGTCTTTGGACTGTGGGGGAAACCGGAGCACCCGGAGGAAACCCACGCAACCACACACAGCAAAAAAATCGGTGTACATTTTACTCAATTTGAGTTTAACTTAACACTCATTGGTGTACATATGACTCCCTCCATTTTTGGAGTTAAGATAACACTTTCTAAAGTGTGAAATTTTTAAATTACTCACATTCATTGTTCATTTTAACACAGTAAGAGTTTATTCTTACCCTTCAAGATGTTAATATATTACCTTTTTCCCTATATTATCAATTGGTGTGTGTGACAGATAACAGTGATCAAATATGATGAAAATAGTTTTAATTTATTAAATGTTCATTAATATTTTCATTTATTAATGGATTATGCATGTGTATATAAGCTGATGAGTGCATATAGTACACTGCTTCTGATGAGAATTAATTTATTATTATATCTTATAATTTATTATATCATCAAGACCCGTAAAACATACTGGTTTGATCACTGTTTGTCCGAAAAAGAAAGAGTAAGTTTGAGTAAAAAACTGGACTTCCCATCACTAGTGGGAAATACACTGCAATTTGGGTTTAACATACGCACACAAAAAAACCCTCTTAAATATTTGCTCTTTCACACTCGTGGATTAAAATGTACTCCGGTTTTAACACTGAACAACACCAAAGAAATCACACTGTATATTTAACACTGGAATTTTTGCTGTGCAGGGAGAACATGCAAACTGCCAACTGACCCAGCCGAGGCTCAAACCAGTGACCTTCATGCTGTGAGGTGAACGTGCTACTCACTACGCCACCGTGGCGCCCGGAAGGGAAACAAATGTTGCGTAAAATATATGCTGGACAAGTTGGCGGTTCATTCCGCTGTGGTGACCCCAGATTAATAAAGGGACTAAGCCGACAAGAAAATGATATCGTAGCAGACCACCCCTTAAAGACATCCCAACTGCTGAAAAAAATACTTTATGTACATGATTATTTTTTTGTTTTTAATTCCCTTGTGTATTGTTTTATGTATACTTCTGTACTCCTGTACAATTAAAAAATATTATTATTATTTTCATGTGTGATGCACGTCAAGTTTACCGCGGAACTTTCAGGAGGAACCGAGTTTCTGTGCTCTTGTTTCCGTCCGGAGGTGTGAGAATCGCACCCCATAAGAAGCGAGGAACGCCGCACGGCATTGTATGAATTTCTTGTTTTCAAGTCTGTTTCGTTTCATTTCCTTAAGAGTTTAAGCGCAGTTCGATCCAGGAATCCACTGTAACACAGACTACAGTTTTTAAAACAGGCGTTTTATTTTAAAAGTAGGGACATGGCAACAGATTCGTGGGCCCAGGCAGTCGATGAACAAGAAGCCGCAGCCGAGTCGGTGAGTTTAGCGAACATACAATACAATTAAAACAAACTCAATAGTCAAACCTTTACAAAATCCAACACACTCGATCTTTTAAAGCCCTTCTAGATTATAGCTTTAAATGGTTGAACTTTAAATCCATCCTGTCGCAGTGACGCTAACATAGCTCGATATCTTAAGCTCTTCATCACGTTTGGAAGCTTTAAATAATCATAATTTCAGTATAATCAATAGTGTCCTCTGGTAATATTGTGGTTGATTTTTCTGTATGATGTATTTCATACGTTGACACATTATAATCTTTAAAATGCCTCCGAATGTTAACCTTACCTTTATGAAGAGGCTTGTTGTTTGTCCACTCTGAAGACTTTAACTTTATACAGATGTAAACTTTAACTCCATGTAAAGGTAAATGTTTATAGATGACATATTTCGGTATGTACTTTAATTTACAGATAAGCACCTTACAAATAAGTGAAAAAGAAGAGAAGCCGACAGCTGAAGCAAATGGTGAGATTTGAATTCATTAGTGAAATGTATAATTTGCTGAATGTATTTAAATAGAAGATTCCTATGATGTTGGATATGATGTATGATTTTGCTTTTTATTTAACGATAAGGAGCGAAGACAGAAGCGAATGCTGAGAAAACGGAGGAGGATGATAAAGGTGAGGAATTATGAGAGTTTGTTGGCTTCATATGTTTTAAGGTTGGTATTATATTCCCACATTATGACTCTTAATATATTAGATAATATAATGTAATTTAGAGAAGTATTCTTTGCAAATTCTAAACAGGGAACTTATATTAGCATCCAACAACTATTAAGCATGGGACTATAGCTGTTTTCAAGGTATACCGCGGTTCGGAAAATGTTTTTTTAGGTGTAAATTGTAAAACATCTATGTTTTTTAAATTAATGAAGACCGCAGAAGTCAATGATTCACTTGAATTATTTAGCCTGACATGTTTACTGCTCCAAAATATTTTAAATGTTTCTCAAAATAAAATATAATATGTTCAAAGGGAAAAGGGGTTTGGTTTTATAGCCAGAAAGTTAAAAAGAATATATTTTAGAGCAGTAAACACAATACTGTGAAACTGTGATATTTTATCCAAGGTTATCATACTGTCACAATCTTATACCAGCCCATGCCTAACGACTATTAAAGTACAACATAGTACATACACTGAAAATAAGTAGTGCTAATGTTGTTTTGAAGTCGTACTTGCATGTGATTTCATTACAATATAGGGACCGTGCTACAAGTTGTAACTTAAAAAATGAACCAATATGCGAATATAAAACCAACTTTACCTCAGTTTGGTGTTGGTATTGGGGTAAAATTCCAAATACGAAAATCTTATTAGCATATTTGCATGCGATTTCAGACTTAATATCCAAAGTAGCGTGGTAAACAATATAGGGAGTGTGTCACAAGTTGCGACTTTGTCCAAAAACGAATTAATGTGCCAAAAAAAAAACTTTACCTCAGTTCAATGCAATACTTCTTATTCTTACGCATTTGTACACAGCACCTCATAACCTGTGTATTTATAACAAATCTGTACATACATTTCAACATCCAGATCGTTGGACTGACTGCATCTCTGTTTAATGTCTATCGTCTTTTTTATATTTAACCTGTGTTGTCACTTTATGTAAACTGGAAGCTTCTGTAGCCAAAGAAAATTCCTCGTGTGTGAAGCAGCACACTTGGCAATAAAACTGAAAAAAAAAAACTGATTCTGTTCAGTTTGTTATTGGTGTAAAGTTGTTTAAATATTCAGACTTTTAGCTTTTTAAAAGCACTGTTTGCCATTTCTAAATAGGAAAATAATATCAGCCTTTGACTATCAAAGTACGGCATTGTGTACAGTTTGCGTGCGCTTTCAGACGAAATATTCAAATATATATATAGAGAGCATGTCACAATTATCACTGTACAAATTGAACGAATGTGTGAATATAAAACCAATTTACCTCAATGTAGCAACAATATCTGATCTTGGTTCAGTTTGGTATTGGGGCAAAGCTGGTTTCATATTCAAACGTTCACCTTTTTAAATATAATTTCAGCAAAGTATTCTTTACAAATTCCAAATAGGAAAATCATATTAGCAGGCAATGACTATTAAAGTACAACTAAACAACATTAGCATGATTTAGAAGTCGCACTTGCATGCAATTTCAGACCGAATCTATAAAAGTAGCGTGGTATAGAATATAGGAAGCGTGTCAAGTGACTTTGTTCAAAAATGAACTGTTGCATTTTAGCCAATCGTGAGAGATGCTATTATTGATGATTTTTATCGAATTATACTTCAAATAAATGACGGTCTGATTGAAACAGCTCATTTGTAGATGTTTCCTCTTATAAGCTGTACTGTCACAACATTCCATAGAGATCAGCTGTTTTAAAACACAGAGTTGGTCACAAATAAAATGTATGTTGTGTTCGTATTGTTGTGTGTTCACACCGAAGGTGGCAAGAGCGTTAAAGTTTGCTCTGGATGCGCTGGCGAAAACACTGTCTGCCTTCACTATTCCGACGGCGAGAGTGTCAAAGTTCACTATGTTGATCTCGTAATTAAAGGGGCCATTGCAGCATATCACCAAATCACTTGCATCCCCGCTTAAAAAACAAAACAAAAACATGCTTTCCAGCATGAAAATGATATGGAATATATGGAAGGTCAAGTTGTGGTATGGCTCTGCTCCTTGTGATATGTGAAAGTCCAAATGTGTAAACATAAAACAAACTTCAGTCTGCTTTGTGTATGCAGTAGTCAACATTTGAACAATAATAATAAAAAATCTAAATTGTCATAAGGCAAAAATGGTTGTTCAATAGGTTTAGTACAACTTTGACATCTGTATTTTATGTCTGAACTGACTTTTAGATGACAAAGCAGCACAGTCACTGCTGAATAAACTGATCCGCAGTAATCTAGTCAACACCACCAATCAAGTTGAAGTCCTCCAGAGGGATCCGAGCTCTCCGCTTTACTCGGTCAAATCTTTTGAAGAGCTGCGACTGTGAGTCTCTCGTTTTTTACACTTTCCTGATTGTATTCCAATTTTGTGTCAGATTTGCATGATGAATATAACATTTGCTAATTGACAGAACTATTGGAAGTTCAGTTATTTTGTTTAATACATAACACACCCTGACTGCATTTAAATTTGATAAATCAATTTATAGAAATAAGGCTTTTAAAGAGTATTAAATTTGGTATTTTTGATCATGCAATGTCTAGTTGGATGATTTAGTTAGTCTTTGTTTGCTGTAGTAACAAAAGCAGCACCATTATTCCTGCTATTTTAGAGGTATCACCTGGTGGATTCGCGTCATTATTATATAAAGGATTTTTCTTACCATCGATATTTAGTAAATATGCTGCAAGTTAATGTCCTCAATGTTACCAGTTTAAACCTGTTTGTGTGGCAATGAGGTCTTACAATATATGGAAAGCCGCTTAAAGGTCTTAAAAGGTATTGGATTTCACCTTCTGACTCCTGTATGTACCCTGATGTAAATTATGTAGACTACATGGAAAAAGTCTATATCTTTATATTATTTTTTGGGGTTGATTTATACCAGGAAACCTCAGCTACTGCAAGGAGTATATGCCATGGGTTTCAACAGACCCTCCAAAATCCAGGAGACCGCATTACCCATGATGCTCGCAGAACCGTAAGTTATTTTTAATGATTTTAATTTTAATTGTTTGACTTTTAGTGCTCGAGAGAGAATAGAGCATTTAAAAAATATTTATTAATAGTATAAATAGTTTAGCCTTAACACATTTGCTATTTCATGATTTTTTTTTTTGTCTAATAATATTTTATTTAATCATAAATGACACTTTCTTTGTTTGAAACCATTTTATAAATGATTGCATAATTTTCTGGGGGGGACGGGGGAAGCGGTGTTCTGTTTTTTTAACCTAGCTACATTGTAAATGAGGCTGCTACCTCAATTAGGGCTGGGTGATTAATCAAAGTAATCGATCAACATTAAGAAACTAATCAATGCTATTATTTTCAATTACTTTTTATCTACCGCATATGGAGTCATGTGACCCCGCTCTGTTAAGGCCGATTTAAACTTCTCTGCAGCCTTTGCATGCACCTCTCACAATGTAACTACACGTCACATGTTTGCACTATGAAGATGATTGTAAGCTGCGCCAGAGATGCCTTGAGGCGGCATATTTTCTATTACAATATTATTATTAACATTAAAATATTTGTTTACAGAAGATACAAAAATGCACTAATATTACTATGTAAGTTAAAATATTACTTGCAGGATATACAATACTAAATTTATTTAGAATAGATATTGCTTATTTTCTACCTTTTTGATTAAAAAAAACATTGAAAATAATAAATTTTGTTTCCAAAAGTGCAGGTTATTTTTTTGTGACTGTTAGTTTTAGGCAATGTGTGCTTTAATTTCTGTTGTTCAACATTTATGTTCAAGAAATCACAGATAGTAGATGATGTGTGTTTCCTTCAATTATTTTGAAATCAATTAATGCACCCTACATTCAAATATTTCTCACTTGTAATATGTGAGCATAATTACGGTACAAAACCGGCCAGTGAACTATGAGGACCTAAAAATAAATAAAATAAAACAACCGCTTTAATCGTAATCGATTTAAAATGTTCGATAATCGAGATTTGATCGACTAAATTCAATATACCTAAGTTTTAAAAAAATTATATTTAAGTTTAAAAAATTCTTTATTTTCTATTTTGAAGTTATTATTTGAAATAAACTACTTAAAAAAAAAATTGACAAGGTGTATTTGCACAAAGCATCTGATCAGTATCGCCGTTACCAGCCTGAATTTTACTCATCGGATCGAAGAAAAAAAAAAGTGGAATTAAACATCACTTAGATTCAGTGTTTAGCAAAGTTGCTTCACAGCAAGAAGGTTGCTGATTCGAGCCCCGGCTGGGTCAGAACAAGACCTCAGCATGGGTTTCCTCCGGGTGCTCTGGTTTCCCCAATCTAAACATGTGCTTTAGGTGAATTGAATAAACGAAATTGTCCGTAGTGTAAATGAGTGTGTATGGCTGTTTCCCAGTACTGGGTTGCAGCTGGCAGGGCATCCGCTGTGTAAAAAAATATGCTGGATAAGTTGGCGGTTCATTCTGCTGTGGAGCCCTTGATGAATAAAGGGACTAAGCCAAAGGAAAATGAATGAACATCACTTGATTTATTGCTTGTGACGTTAATTGAATTCTACAAGTCCATCTGAAACACTCCATTGTAAAAACACGATGCTCAATAACCTAAAATTGCCCAATGTGTGTGGTATTTTTGGCTTTAGTGTTATGGTTAATGAGCAGAGTTTGAACACAACCCAATCTCCTCCAGTCCACAGAATCTGATTGCTCAGTCTCAGTCAGGAACAGGTAAAACGGCTGCCTTCGTGCTGGCCATGTTAAGTCACGTGGACCCTGAGAACAAATGGCCTCAGGTATGAAACGCATCTGAATCAGTGAATCTAACGCATGGAGACGATCCAGCTGTTGTAATGTTAATGTGACTCTGGATCTCTCTGCCCAGTGTCTGTGTGTGTCCCCCACATATGAGCTGGCCCTACAGACCGGCAAGGTCATCGAGCAGATGGGGAAACGTTACCCTGAAGTCCAGCTAGTGTACGCCATCAGAGGAAATAAACGTAAGTGTAAGCCGGATGAAGCAGACGTCCAGTTTATTAGGCAGAAATACCAAGTAAGGTTATTTTAAAGTAAATTATGTAAACTAAAACTAACTACTATTAATGAAACGATCTGAAATTTACAGCAAAATTATAAATCGTATGGAAATAAACAAATTTAAAAAGGTAAACTACATAATAAGCTTGATGTTTTGTTTGATCCAGTGGAGCGGGGTACAAAACTGCAGGAGCAGATCGTGATTGGCACTCCTGGAACTGTTCTGGATTGGTGCCAAAAGCTGAAATTCATAGATCCTAAGAAGATCAAGGTGTTTGTGTTGGACGAGGCTGACGTCATGATCGCCACACAGGGTCATCAAGACCAGAGCATTCGCATCCAGAGGTATGTGCTATCCTTCAGAATTGTCAGTAGCCAGAAAAAATAGCTAAAATGGATATGCAGAATTCAAATGAATCCCATGCCATCTTAATTTGAACAATTTTATAAAACGATCAATAACATACACGTTAGGTTTTCATTGTGAATAAGACTTGTAGGTTGTGTGAATAATGTTCTTCTTTGAGGATACGATACAACTGTCTGATCCAGTTCTGAAATTTCAGTGTTTGTGTACAAGATGAGCTGAAACTGTTCAGCATGTCGAGATATGATAAATATAAATACTTGAAAAAAAAATGAAAATTACCTCATTTACTCGAAAATTTGAGTTTCTCACAGAAAAACATTTAAATATTCTTAATTTGTGGCACCGTTGACTTCCATAGTAGGAAAAAAATACCATTCAAGTTTATTTGTATAGCACTTTTTAAATTATTGTTTTAAAGCAGCTTTGCAAATGGTGCACATTATTGTGAATTATTATTCTTATTTTTTTATTTATTTACTATTATTTTTTTATGATAAACTTGGACAAAAATATTATGTTTTTATGGTTTTGTTTACTGCTCTAAAATGTGTTATTTTTAAATGTCTGGGTTAAAAAACAACTTTTTTCCTCTTTTGAAAACAATATATTGTATTTTGAGAGACATTTTATAATATTTCAGAACCATAAACATGTCAGGCTAAATAATTCAAATGAATCATTGACTTCTGCTGTCTTCAATAGTTTCAAAAACACAGATTTGTTTATAATTTTATGAGGCATTTTTGGATATCTTTCCTGCTGGAAATACTGTTGTCCTTAATAAAATGTAAATAAAAAATCGTACACACCTTAGGAACGATACGCAGAAAATTGACTGTTATAAAACCTTGACTTTTCCAAAACATGGTATTCCTTGAAAACGGTTATCGTTCCATGCCTATTTGCGTTACAGTCAAATATAAGTTATTATGTTCAGACATAGTTGGCCTACAATTTTATAGCATATAGGTGATGTCTGTGTACAAGCTGCATTTTGCACGAGGTTATTAAAAGAGGATGCTGTGCAATCAGCGAACAGAGCATTACAGTAATCCATCCTAGAAGTCATAAAAGCATGAACTAGCTTTTCTGCATCTGAGATGATAGCATGAAAGCAGTGCACGCCGGACAGTTTATAAAGGATGTACTGCTGGATCACGTCTCACTATAGTTGATCAATGTGATATTTAATTACTCTTGTCTCTATCTGACGACTCTCTGGTTTTTTGAATCTATCAGGTAACGTGTCACAGCGCCAGTACACTGCTTCAGTCTTTCGCTTTCACGCTTGTACTCAGTAATGTTACCGTAAACCTCAGATACAGTTGGTTGGTTCCTGTTGGTTGTGCACCTTTTTTGCCAAGTAAGTTTTTTGACGCTATTATAACGACACAGATCACTCTGCCTATTCATGCCAGAGTCCTGCGGAAAAAGTGATTGACAGGTGGTAATTTGGGTGTAACTAATTTTTATTTACTTATGATATGGTTATGGGTAAAACAAAGACCATGCGGGTCAGGTAGTTGAAACAGTAGGCTACAAATAATTTATTTATGATTTATTCATAACTAAATTCACCGCCGTCTACTACGATGATGCCGTCATCCATTGATGTTTCACATTAGACTTTGTACGATGCTAAATTGGTCGACATCGCCCAACCCTAATTAGCATTTTAACCTTTATTTATTTTTATTTATTTATTTATTTATTTTATAGGATGCTTCCTAAAACTTGTCAGATGCTGCTGTTCTCTGCCACATTTGAGGAAACGGTGTGGAATTTCGCAAAGAGGATCGTTCCTGACCCCAACATTATTAAACTGAAGCGTGAAGAAGAGACTCTAGACACCATCAAGCAGTATTACGTCATCTGCAACAGCAAGGAGGAGAAATTCCAGGCTTTGTGCAACATCTACGGAGCCATTACTATCGCACAGGCCATGATCTTTTGCCACGTGAGTCCAATATCATCTGCAGTAGGGGTGTAAAGGAGTTTTTTGATTTGATATTCCGTAAATCCACGTCATTTTATACATGTTTCCTGATTTATAACTACGAGTTTCCATCCCAGACCAGGAGAACTGCTGGGTGGTTGGCAGGAGAGCTGTCCAGAGAAGGACACCAGGTGGCGCTGCTCAGCGGAGAGATGCAGGTGGAGCAGAGAGCAGCGGTCATTGAACGCTTCCGGGAGGGCAAAGAGAAAGTCCTGGTTACCACTAATGTCTGTGCCAGAGGTGCATATGCTTTTATCATACACTATACACTGGTGTCTGTCTTCTAAAGTCCTTTATAGATTTTACATATACACAGTAGTCAACGTTTGAATAGAAATTCCATGCATTGCCGATGAGGATATTAAGCACAACTCATAGCATGGAAAAGGCAGTATAGATTCATTTCAAATGTTTGTGTTCTACTAGGTATCGACGTGGAGCAGGTCTCGGTGGTTATAAACTTCGATCTGCCAGTGGACAAGGATGGCAACCCTGACAATGAGACGTATCTGCACCGAATCGGGCGTACCGGGCGATTCGGCAAAAGAGGGCTGGCGATCAACATGGTGGATAGCAAGTTTAGCATGAACATTCTCAACCGCATCCAGGAGCACTTCAGTACGTTAAATCCTCATAACACAAGTTTTAACTGGAGCTGTCTTGACGATATTCTACCATGTTGTGTCCCACATTCTCTATATTGTACTCTGTTTAAGTTAACAATTATATAATAACATTATCTCTCTATACAGCTAACTCTATCTCTGTACGTCTCTATTTTTCTATCTATATCTCTACAGCTATCCATATCCATCTCTGTATACGTCTATATATCTCTCTCTTGATCTATATCTATATATCTACATCTAACTATCTATCTCTATATATCTATCTACATCTATTTATATATCTACATCTAACTGTGAATATCTACATCTATATCTATCTCTGTATCCATCCATCTATATCTCTCTATCTTTGATTTACATCTATCAATACCTTTATCTACATCTATCTGTTCTTATATCGACATCTATATCTCTAACTTTATCTATATCTGTATCTATACATCTACTTTGTGTCTATCTGTCTGTCTGTCTATCTATCTATCTATCTATCTATCTATCTATCTATCTATCTATCTATCTATCTATCTATCTATCTATCTATCTATCTATCTATCTATCTATCTATCTATCTATCTATATATATATATATAAACGCATACGCACCTATATATCTATACATGTCTATATCCATCTATGTATTTACATCTATATATCTATATCTGTCTATATCGACATCTATCTCTTGATCTATATCTATATATCGACATTTATCGATCTCTATATATCGACATCTATCTATTTCTATCTTTCTATCTACATCTATCTATATACAGCTCACTATATCTATATATCTACATCTATTTCTGTATCTGTCTCTATATATCTTTATCTATCCCTCTCTATATATTGTGTGGATATACTTTATATCTACATCTATCTGTATCAATATCTTTGTCTACATCAATCTATATCTCCTATATTTACATCTATTCATGATTATCTATGCATCTATATCCATCTCCATCTTGATCTATATCTATATTTATCTAGCTTTATATCGACATCTATCTATTTATATCCAACTTTAGCCACATTTATCTATATATATATCTAACTATATCTATCTACATCTATTTCTCTGTATCTGTCTCTATATCTTTATATCTATCCCTCTCTATATATTGTGTATATACATAGATATAGACATGGATCTCTCTTTCTCCCTATCTCTCACTTTATATCTACATCTGTATCTGTCTATCTCTATCTTCATCTATATCTATATATCTACATTTATCTATCTCTATATCGACATCTACCTATTTCTATCTCTAACTTTATCTACATCTGTCTGTATCAATATCTTTGTATGAATCTATCTGTATCTATACATCTACATCTATTTCTTTGTATCTACATTTATCTATATCTCTATAATTACATCTATTTGTTTATATCTATATCTATGTATCTATATCTTGATCTATATCGACATATATCTATCTTACTCTATCTATCTATCTATCTATCTATCTATCTATCTATCTATCTATCT
>CAIGQQ010029614.1:1103799-1115146 GCA_903798035.1 Danio albolineatus
TATCTATCTATCTATCTATCTATCTATCTATCTATCTATCTATCTATAGAGAGAGAGAGAGATATACACACACACACACACACACACATCTATTTCTGTCTCTATATATCTTTATGTCTATTCCTCTATATATTGTGTATATAAATAGGGAGAAAGAGATCTATGGCTCTATCCATCTCTAACTTTACATCTGTCTGTATCAATATCTTTGTCTGTATGAATCTATCTATATCTATACATCTACATCTATTTCTTTGTATCTACATCTATCTATACAGTATCTCTATTTACATCTATGTTTATATCTATATCGATGTATCTACATATCTATCTTTATCTATATCTTGATCTATATCTATATATCTACATTTATCAATCTCTATATATCGACATCTATCTCTAAGTTTATATCTACATCTACTTTTTTTTGCATCTGTCTATAATTATCTCTCTCTATATACTGTGTATATATATATAGCTAGATGTAGACAAATCTCTCTATCTAACTTAAAAAAACACTGCTTTACTATGAAACCGCTTTACACATTGGCTCGATGTCAGCGTAATTGAATCGTCTCCCTTTATTACAGATAAGAAAATCGAGAAACTGGACACGGATGATTTGGACGAGATCGAGAAGATCGCCAACTGAGCGTCCGCCGGTGACGTCTACAATAGGACTGTGCTCGCGCTACATTTTAATTCAGAGGCTGGAAGCAGAGCTGTGCCAGAGAGGACGTTTACATGTGGAGCAGTTTTATCTCAGACGGTGTTTTTATATATAGGTCTTTTTATTTGGTTTCTTTTAATCGCGTTTCACTCTTTGTACTTCTTAATAAATGCTGAATGTGTAGTCTGTGCGAGAATCCTGCAGGAGCCGTCTGGGACACCGACACGAAGAAGATGCCTTCTCAATATTAACCGTTTCATCATGCACCTTTTTTAAAACAGCCTGCCTTCAAAAATAAAAATCATGGACTCTCATATTGAATTTGATCACGATACTCCAAACCAAGGACTACTTGTGGGTTTTCTTTCACTCAAGTGTGCGTATTGTTCATCGATATTATTGTGCATCGATTAATACTTGCATTCAAGTACACTAGGAATTAAAAAGCAGGGTTTTTACTGTATTTAATAATGAGATTTATCATCGTTACACATTTTAATACCTCATTACAATCAAAAGTGAAAGTAACCTCGCTGTTATTGGCTTTGAATTCAAGAGAAACCATCGCCAAAGTCTTGTTGTTAATCTAAAATCATGCGAAAGCCAAAGATCTGTGCCTCCGATGGATTCGCTAGTACTTCAAAAACAATTCTGTGTGTGTTTGTATTAATATTATCATCCTTTTTAACAAGTACAAAGAGTGAAATAGTTATTATATATTGAACGGATGCAGCGTAACGAAGGTGGAAGATTTTTCCGTAGCAGATTTGCGTTAACAGACTGCACTGAATTGCAAACGATCAGGTTTAAGTACGCGAATGCAACCGTATTCGTCCGCGCAGAAAGCTGTGCTTCATTCCCATTTTCAGCCGCCTTAAAAACAGGCAGGGTAGCCATGATTTTTTTTAGATTAATTTAGCCACTCTGAACTCTCGCACTGCACTCGGCTCCATTATATATGCATTATAGACGTGTGTTATATTCATAGGCATGTATGAGTGTGTTGCAAGTATTTCAGTCACGTCTTTTGAATGGAAGACTTTCGAGATTGACTTTCTCCTGATGCCTTGTGGATTTGAGTCAAGCTGTCAATCATACTTGTTACAGTTTTATTAAACAGAGAGGTTTATTTTTTTTGGTTGTATGTCAAATCTAAAGTACTAAAAGACTGAAGCGAACAGATCTGGTGCTGCGTCAGATATTGAATGGACTTGTGGATATTATCAAACACATTCCTGCGTTATTATACTTGGTTTTTAAAGAGCGTAACTGAAATACCCATAATGCATTGCTGTTTTCACGTCATGTTCACCTCAAAATGATGTTTTTTTTTGGTCTAGAGCAGGGGTGACCAACCCTGCTCCTGGAGATCGACCGTCCTGCAGATTTCAGTCGCAACCCATATTAAACACACCTGCCTGTAATTATCTAGTCCTAATTAATTGGTTCAGGTGTGTTTGATCAGGGTTGGAGCTGAATGCAACAGGAAGGTTGATCTCCAGGAGCAGGGTTGAGCACCACTGGTCTAGATCAGGGATCACCAATCTCGGTCCTGGGGGTCCGGTGTCCTGCAGGGTTTAGCTCCAACTTGTCTCAAAACACCTGCCTGGATGTTTCAAGTATACCTATTGAGAGCTTGATTAGCTTGTTCAGGTGTGTTTGCTAATATCTGCAGGACACCGGACCTCCAGGAACAAGTTTGGTGATCCCTGGTCTAGATGATAATGTTTGGTTGCACTTCGAGCTGACAAATCAGCCCTTTGAAATGGATGATAATTTGCGGATGTTCACCTCGGTTGAATGTTGACGACACACACAAAGTATGTATCTTTTTGAAAGTGGTTTGTGTTATGACGGACTCTGCGATTGGATGTTACAGGATGAGGGAATGCTTGCGTTTGGGTCTTGGAGCAGCTCTCAGGTTTGCTGCGTTTGTGCTGATGTTGGCGTCTGAATGATGTGTGGTAGAATAAATCTATGAATCCAAGCATGTTGTGCTAACTTCATGTCATTTATGTTTATTATTGTCATATATGTGTATATAGCTAGCAATAACTGCATTTCCTCAAATGTTAATTCATTTTTACAATTTTTTTTTGTCCCAACACAATTTTCAACAAGTTTTAATTATTTCCCCAAAAAATGTTTTGTTTGTTTTTGCCATGTTGAAAGAATATGTCTTTTATTCTTTATTTTGCCAAATACTAGTATTCAGCTCAAAGGTTTAAGAAACCCTGAGGTACTTTAAAAAAAAAATTTTTTTATAGATTTGATCAGATTTGTGTGTGTTGAGCATCAGTGAAGACAGCGTTAGCACCTGTCAGCTTTAATTCTGCGGAAAACTGAGTGATGACCAGTGTTGGGTGTAACGCGTTACTGTAATTAAATTACTTTTCCACTGAAAAAGTAAAGTAACTAATTACTGTTCATTTTTAGGTATTTTAATTACAGTTACTTATAATGTACCTGCGTTACATTGTAAAATAATTTAACTCGCTGAATAATCTTACACAATTTTATTAATTTATGTTCTAAAAGTAAAAGTAAACTCTGGCGCTTTAAAATCATCGTAGTGCAGATGCATGTGATAGCGCCGCGCGCCAGTTTGCTGCTAGTCATAAAGCGGAAGATGTCGGACTCAGCTGAAGCGAGTGGCTGTTTTATGAAATGAAAATATTCCCAGACAAGAACATTACAGTATTAATCAATTTATTTTTCCTCATTGCGCGCCTGCGTGCTGTAGCGCGCGGCTTTTTCAAGGCTATCGCGCACCTGACATGGGCTGGTTAATTACTATGAGAAAGGCTAGGATGACTACGCAGATGTGACAGAGGGAGTCGGCAAGTTTAACATGACTGATGCTGCTCTGTTTAGAGAGTAATAAGACACCTTTTGCTCGATCGGATCACAGGTAAACAAGAGAGACACAATCCAGTTCAAAAACATGCCGTATAAATCTGAAGCCTTTTGTCCACTTGCGATCATACTGCACGGGCTTTCATTCTAATACCGCCAAAAATAATGCTTTTTTTGTAGAGATTGCATGATCCTGCCTGATCGATAGATATGCAGAATAATATTTAAGAAGGTTACATTGCATACTAAAAATTATTATGCATGTAATTATTATAGATTTTTTTTTAAATTGAATATAATAAAGATGATTCAGAAAACTAAAAGGCTAAACTATTTCATGTTTGACTCATATGTTTTATCTAAGTATTTATTATTTACAGAAATACATTTTTATTATTTGTCCACTCAAGGTTTATAGGGATTTCAAGAAGTATTTAGTTAAGTTACTTATTGAGTAATTAAGTTACTTTTCAGACACAGTAATTAGAAAAGTATTTTAAATACAATATTGATTAAGTAATTAGTAATTAATTACTTTTTTAAAGTAACTTACCCAACACTGGTGATGACGCATCGGTTTCTTATTATTCATAGCGGAGTTTTCTTATCCTATGAGAAGACCCTGCGTCTTAATTGTTCATGAGAGCATGTGCTTTTCGAAGGCAAGGCAGACCTGCTAAGCTGTGAGACCGTGTCCGCTCACATCACGGGTCGTATGTGTTTGTTTCCATGATCTACAGGGCTTGTTGTATGTTTTTCCCTGCGATTCTGTCAGGGCTGATACAGCAAAGCTGTTGGTTTGCAGCAAGCATTTTTGTCGGGAGAGCTGTACGAGAATTGGAGAATGGTGGACTTTGTCTTTTATCAGTTGAGTCCGTTACAGTCTATGGTTCGTTATTCAGACACATCACCTATATCCGTGCTGCTGTGTTCCCACGTTTAAAATCCTCCAGATTACCAGCAGGGTTAATGGTTGGGAAAGAGACCTGCTGCACCGCTGTCCTCTGTGTCTGCATTTAGACCCTGGGATTGAGGAGGAGAGAAGTCATCCTCATTTATAGTGTTTAATCACGATTATCTTTATAATGATATTTGAGTCAATCAAATTGTGGTTGTGTATATGAAATTACGAATAACAAATGCAGCAGGACATTAAATTACTGTTTATTTATTTGCATTTTAACCGTGTGAACAATGAAATCATGGGTCTCCTCGCGGTTTGGGTCTCATTTTGTGAGCCGACCGACAACAGTCAAGTTTAAATAGACTGAGAAAAAGAGACTTCTATCAAAAACGTTGTGTGGGGAATGTATGAACGCTGTCCTGACTAATGTAAAACTAAGCATGCATGTAAAAGTATGACTATGACAGAAAGAGTTTAAGAAAAGTAACAAAAACAGTTTATTGACATTTTTATACAATATAAAATGTCCATAACTTGATACTTATGACAAAGATGTACTGTATTACTGTTCTTCCGGCACGGAAGCCACAAGATCTGTAAGAAATGTGTATTATGTTATTCAGTAAGTCAATATACTCATATGGGCTACAAAGTGTGGTGTGTCCCTTCACAAGTGCATTAAAGGTAATGCTTTTTTTTTTCACTACAAATTTAGCTGTTTGATCATCTAACACAGTGGTTCTCAAACTGTGGTACGCGTACCACTTGTGGTACACGGGCTTTCATCTAGTGGTATGCGGAAGAATCGCTGAATAATAAAATGAACACTTTTTTTAACCCTTTGACGCGTACGATAACACGCACATCAGAAAGCATTGGCTGTTCCCTGAAGCGTACGATTACACCGTTGTGCCAAAATGTTTACTTTAGTGCATCGCGTCATCAGATGTTAAAAAAAATCTGCTTGGCGCTTAGTTTGTTAGATTTGTGCTAATTCATTTGGGTGTGATACAAATAGCGCGAGACACAGAACAGACTCAAGTAACTTTTCCATGCTTGAAGCTTAAAGGTAGAACATAATTAAAGTTACTCTCCGCGGGCACAGACGGGGGGACTGCGAACTGTACCCGAGTATGCTTGAAAACAGTGCTCAGTGTGCAGTTAACGCGAATCTCATGTGATCTCATTCGCACCAAATCACGGAAATCACGGAAATACTGCACGTATGAATCGATCAAGCACTGTATATATGCAATTATCACTCGCTTTTCTGACACACACAGGCCTACTGTAAATGACCAGCAGTAAGCAGATCAAATTTATAATTTTAATATGTAATTCCAAATCATATTAAAATACAAGTTAACGTTTAGATTTCAAAGACATGCAAATATGCCATATGTACATACAATATATATCTCAAAATGTATTAAAAATGTGAGTACTCATTCATTCATTCATTTTCTTTACGGCTTAGTCCCTTTATTAATCCGGGGTCGCCACAGCGGAATGAACCGCCAACTTATCCGGCATTTGTTTTACGCAGCGGATGCCCTTCCAGCCACAACCCATCTCTGGGAAACACATCCACACATTCTCATTCGCACACATACACTATGGACAATTTAGCTTACCCAATTCACCTGTACCGCATGTCTTTGGACTGTGGGGGAAACTGGAGCACCCGGAGGAAACCCACGCAACCACGGGGAGAACATGCAAACTCCACACAGAAATGCCAACTGGCCCAACCGGGACCTGAAATGTGAGTACTGTATATATTTATGTGACAGCCATTATTCATCTGGTCCAAGCAACATTTCCAGGTTTAGATGAATAGGCTACTAAAGCAGTTTTCTTTTTAATTTTTTAAGAACAGTGCCTTTTTTAACTAACTTCTAAAAGCACATTTTTATTTAAACTGTAATTTTTTTTTTGTCTGCAAGCACAGTTAATGTTCAAACTATTTATAATGTTTAAAGTGGCTGACAATAATACATATTTTTAATAACTTAATCTGCCTCGTTTTTGAACTGTGCAGTGCAGTAGCTGCTTAATTATGCCTACTACGCTACTTCAATACTGGTCATTATAATGGTACTTGGAGAGACTATTTTTTTCTGAGGTGGTACTTGGTGAAAAAAGTTTGAGAACCACTGATCTAACAAATATGTTGTTCTGTCCAGTGTCTTCCAGTTTTGTGTAGTCTAAAATTCCATCAATGTACAGCAGTGTGGTATTCCAGTGTTCTCACCTGCATCTCTGTACTGTACATTGGTCAGAAACAGGCCGCGGGCTGGGGCCGTCATGTTGTTTGGGAATGCCAACGAATCACGCGCCTCCAATAGTTCTCGAATCTGATTAACAGAAAGTCGACCCTGACCAATAGCAACCAGCACCCCGGTCATCCTGCGCACCTGTGAGGGCAAACACCATATATAACTTTATATCGCTCATCATCAGCCATGTTCTATGACAGCATTTCCTGCCTCACAATGTTCATAACGATCATACTCATACTTCATAGTGAGTCTCTTCAAGCCTCTTGGCCCTCCCAAAATGTGTGCGGGAGTCTTTTCAAATCGCATATACAGAAATGGGAAGCATGGTGGCTCAGTGGTTACCACTGTCGCCTCACAGCAAGGTCGCTGGATCGAGTCCCAGCTGGGACAGTTGGCATTTCATGCGTTTGCATGATCGATTATATAACAATTGAGAGCAGCTCTGTCGATGTTACCGCCACTTTTCATAGATAGATTAAAATACAAAAAAAATACTTAGGCCCAATTCTATTTTTGTACCCCTTCCCCTTGGCCCTTACAACCAAGGGTTAAGGGGAAGGGCTTCAAAACTTACCCCTAAGAATTGGGCCAGCACTTCAACACCTGCACACGTCATCATATGTCATCGCGATCTCTTGCTTCATATGAGATCAGACGATCACGACTGCTGGAGTTATTCCAGTTGTGTTATTGTTTGGTGTTTATCTTCAGGAAATCACTGAAGGCGTATATTATGTTATCATAAACATCTAATGTGGCGATAAGATCGTAACTGTACTGTGTATTTACACAGTGGCCATATTTATCTATGTAAACACACGAAAACAACATTAACATTATAGCAGACACTGTAAAAGCTCATTCCCAGACACTAGACATTACTGACAGGGTATTCCAGTGTCATCGAGTGTCAGAATGTTCTGGGACTGCTGTACATGAGTTATGATTATGGATTAAAGATCGTGAAATTTAACTTTTTTTTGCGCGTTTTTTTTGAAAAAGCATGATGGTAAAACATGAGCGCGGTTATGAATATATTAAAACATGTGTTTGTTTGTCGTAAAAATTCGTAATAACGACAAAAAATACTAATTTGTGGATCTCCTTACTTCGGGGTTCAGCTATCCTGCCGTTGTGGCAGGTGTATTCTGGGAAATTTTCTTACCCCTCCGTTTTAAGTGTGGTCCTGAAAAATCTTTGTTTGAAGGGGTGTATACCCCTTGCCCTTAGCCCTACCCCTTCAAGCTAAAGACAATTGGGACACCACTACCCCTTGACGTGAACGCGCAAAACGAGGGGTAGGGGTAAGGGGAAGGGCTAAGGGGTAGAATAGGGATTGGGCCTTAAACAGGATGATTGCAGAATAGAATGGTAATATACTGGAGAATCTAAAGAAAAATGGAAGGGTTGACAGGTATGTAATTTACTTATCATTATATAATATATACTGATAAATGTCTTATCGTCGATCGGAGTTGTAAGCAACAAATATTATTAGCTTGACTTCTAGTTGATCATTTGTAAAAGTAGATATTTTCGATGAACCACCTGTTGAACTCATCACAAATCATCAAATATACTGCAGAAGACCTGCTGGAACCAGCATGGAGCCAAGATTCTCATAGAAATCAGTCAAGTTTGGTGAAGGAAAAGTCATGGTTTGGGGTTACATTCAGTATGGGGGCGTGCGAGAGATCTGCAGAGTGTCTGCAACATCAACAGCCTGAGGTATCAAGACATTTGTGCTGCCCATTACATTACAAACCACAGGAGAGGGCAAATTCTCCAGCAGGATAGCGCTCCTTCTCATACTTCAGCCTCCACATCAAAGCTCCTGAAAGCAAAGAAGGTCAAGCTGCTCCAGGATTGGCCAACCCAGTCACCAGACATGAACATTATTGAGCATGTCTGGGGTAAGATGAAGGAGGAGGCATTGAAGATGAATCCAAAGACTCTTGATGAACTCTGGGAGTCCTTCAGGAACGCTTTCTCTGCCATTCCAGATGACTTTATTAATAAGTTATTGGAGTCACAGCAGAGATGTGTGGATGCAGTCCTCCAAGCTCATGGGAGTCATACACAATATTCCTTATTTTTCCATGACTTTATATTCTATACTAGACATTATTTCTGTTCAGTGATGAGACTTTTGTCTAAGCAAAGTCAGACCGCACTGTCCTAATGAAATAATTAAGAATCAAGCCATGATCATATTTTATTTTGGTAAAATAAGTGTAATCTAGAGGCCTTTGCCTTTCATATAAGCCACTTCTGATACCAAACGATCAACTAGAAGTCAAGTTATTATTTGTTTTTCCTAAAACTTGGATAGGCGACAAGACTTTTGTCAGGTAGTGTATTATATATTCGTTCAATCTTTATCAATATAAGAGTGCAATCTTTTGAATAGCAAAATGGGCACACAGAAAATTCTTCCAATCTAGTGGAATAAAAGAGAGCAGAGTCACACGTTCAACACTGGGAGGCAGGCATCCCCTAATAACCAACACATTTCTAGAGAAACGAAGCTTGTACTTACTTGTCTGTATAAAAAAGACCTACTTTTAAAAGTGAGCTCCCAGAACTGAACGTCTCTGAAAGAAAACACACAAACACAACGATCAAGCCATTTTAAATCCATCACAGAAGACGCTGCAGCAACATGAACACATTTCCACATGTGCAGTCAAACAGCAACAGATTTCTGGGTGAAGGCTGAAGACGTGACCTCTTTTGGCCTGTCTCCTTCACTCAGCGTGTTATTTCTGCCTAGCAGGTTCAATATTTCTCCCATTAAAACTAAATGTGACTGCTGTATTGCCAAGCCGCATACATCAAATAAACAACTGGAGCTGCAGCAGGAGCACTGGAGCGGAGCTGCCAATGTTTAATGAATGTTTCAGACCGTCTTTTTATTTTTAAATAGACGGCTGTATATTCACAATGAGATTTGTTTGGACTGCCTTCACAGACCCGCTGAACGACAACGTCTGGCTTTCGTTGAATCATTTCTCTGAATGAACAATCAGCCAGACTGCGTTACATGATCAGAGATTAGCATTCGATACCAACACATTGAAGAACTCAAAGACAGCATAATAAATAAGCATGTATTTCCAGAACAAAGACAGAATAATAGCGTACTGTGAAATGTGTACTGTATTACATGGCATATTCAACCCAAGCTGACTGGAAATACTTCGATTTTTACCATAATTTGAAATGCATTATATATTTTTTGTGGAAGTATGCATAATCGATCTCTAATATATATATATATATATATATATATATATATATATTAGGGGGTGTGAACCTACATTGGTCTCACAGTTCGGTTATGATCATCATCCCATCCATTCGGTTCAACTCGATATCTCAGTGCAAGTAATTTTTTACTTGGCAAGTTAGCAACAAAATAATTATTGTATTAAAATTTATCATTTATAAATATATTATTCATTCATTCATGTTCTTGTCGGCTTAGTCCCTTTATTAATCCGGGGTCGCCACAGCGGAATGAACCGCCAACTTATCCAGCATATTTTTTACGCAGCGGATGCCCTTCCAGCCACAACCCATCTCTGGGAAACATCCATACACACACATTCACACTCATACGGACAATTTAGCCTACCCAATTCACCTGTACCACATGTGTTTGGACTTGTTGGGGAAACCGGAGCACCCGGAGGAAACCCACGCAACCGCGGGGAGAACATGCAAACTCCACACAGAAATGCCAACTGACCCAGCCGGGGCTCGAACCAGCGACCTTCTTGCTGTGAGGCGAACGTGCTACTCACTACGCCACCGTGGCGCCCCTATAAATATATTAATATTTACATATTATTTGTAATACAACTTTGTCCTTTAATACAAGCATATGTACTGTACCTTTAATTTTACCTGCTGAAAGAAAACACTCTTTTTAAATGTTTTAAACAAAACTTAAGTACAAGCACAGAACAACATGAGCATTTATAGCAAATAAACTAAATATTATCCCGCTTGCTTTTTGAGCGTTGTTGAGCGAGTTCTTAAACAGCTATGATTGGTCACGCGCGCAACAGAATAGGCTGTGATTGGCTCTAACGGTCAATTTTTTTTTCTTTTTTTAAATATTTCCCAAATGTTGTTCAACAGAGAAAGGAAATGTCCACAGTATGTCTGATAATATTTTTTCTTCTGGAGAAAGTCTTATTTGTTTTATTTCGGCTAGAATAAAAGCAGTTTTTCATTTTTTAAAAACCATTTTAAGGTCAATATTATTAGCCCCTTTAAGCTATATGCTTTTCGATAGTCTACAGAACAAACCATCATTAAACGATAACTTGCCTAATTACCCTAACCTGCCTAGTTAACCTAATTAACCTAGTTAAGCCTTTATATGTCACTTTAAGCTGTATAGAAGTGGCTTGAAAAATATCTAGAAAAATATTATTTACTGTCATCATGACAAAGATAAAAATAAATCAGTTGTTAGAAATGAGTTATTAAAACTATTATGTTTAGAAATGTTTTTAAAAAATCTACTCTCCGTTAAACAGAAATTGGAGAAAAAAATAAACAGAAAAATAATTCTGACTTCAACTATGAACTTCAATATATATATATATATATATATATATATAT
>CAIGQQ010029614.1:1115546-1141856 GCA_903798035.1 Danio albolineatus
TATATATATATATATATATATATATATATATATATATATATATATGTGTGTGTGTGTGTGTGTGTGTGTGTGTGTGTGTGTGTGTGTGTGTGTGTGTGTGTATATATATATATATATTTGACATATTGGTGCTGTCAAATGATTAGCTGCGATTAATCACTGTACTCACTGTGTATAAATAAAAATACAAAATATTTATATATAAAATACAAAAATATACAAAAACAAAATATTTACAAATATATTTATATTTTTATACCATTTGTGTTAGATATAAATATTTAATTTATAAGTATAAATAAAAAAATTAGCAAATTTATACATGTATGTATATATATGTATGTGTGTGTATATATATATACATACATCCAACACATATATACATTTGTAATGTGCTGTATTTAAATACCAATTTTATTTTAGATGCGATTAATCACAATTAATACATCCGTATATATTCCGATACATACATATACACACACCTGCCAAGGTTTTTTTTTTTTTAGAAATAACAATTTTTTACACTAAATTGCATTTTAGAAAAGGACACATTTGACCAATATATAGTACACGCAATCAACACAGTCATTCTAAACTCCTTTCTACAACTAAACCCATTTCTGTGTTCGCATTAATAGGTTATATGAGCTCTAATAAGGTCTTCTTCAGTACACTGATCTGCATCTGACAGCAGGAACGAGCAGCAGACGCTTTTGTCAGCATCATGTTTTAGTCCAACATCTGTTGCCTAGCAACCGTCTCATTGCACATGCCGACTGATGAAACGCAGCCTCAAAGACTGGACATCCTCAAAGACCACAGTTACAAAGCGTCTTTGTCTTTCACACAGTGTGTTGAGCGTTTATCAACACAAATACTGCACAATGTCTGTCTTTAGCTGATGATGATGAGTGGATGAAGAACATGTTCATGACTATATGTACTCATTTACTGGGTCCAGGAGGAGTTATGTCTGAAATTTGCACTAGCATTCTGACATTTATGACTCTCTAATTGTGAATTGGAAGACCATCACGTTCAGACGTGCTTTCTTTGGATATCATCAGGACATTTCTCGACTTCTGTTATAAATGACTCTACATGTGTGTAATTAATCCCTCAACACTGGCTGTGGAAAAGTGGCACCTTTTCAACTGCAAATGACAAATAATTAATCAGACAAACTGTTAGAAAAGCTACACCTAATTCTACATTAGTAACTCTAAAACATTGTGTTTTGTGGCATACCATCATATAGAGCAGGGGTCATCAACTATATTTGTCAGAGGGCCAGAGTTTAACCAGACAGACTCCTTGGGGGCCGGACCCTCAAGAAGAAAATCAAATAAAAACCTAATTTTGGCTTAACATCATATTTAATGTTTACACTTTTTCTATTTCATTACAAAACCGAAGGCGTTTGATTCAGGCTCCATCACCTATACCACAGTCGACCACCAGGAGTGATAGATATTTTGCCTCAACTCAATTAGGCTAAGGCCCCATTTACACTAGTGCGTTTTAGTTTTAAAACGGTGCTTTAGCATTAAAACGATCCGCGTCCACACTAGCGTTTCACCAAGCGTCTCTCAACAGATGTCCGTCTACACTACTCCACCAGAAACGTATATCACGTGACCATTCGCGCACTCTGGGCATGCGCGTTCAAGTATAAACAGGAAGCACGTGTCTCGCTCGGCATTTGGTTATTGTTAGTCAACAAACGCTGGTTGAACGATGAACGCGATGGCAAAGAAAGCAAGAGAGGTCTTTTTGTGGACAGACGACGAGGTCGAGTTGTTACTTAAAGTAACAAATGAATATAAAACATCCATGGCTATCGAAAATACAGTGTTTACAGAGAAGGCTGGACTGCTGTCTGCCTGTGACGTTATAGCCATGTGCGCTTGACGAATAAGGGAAGGTTACGCAATGACCCAAAGCCCCAATCACGTAGCGGATCTCAGCAGCCACGCCTCCATTTTCAAAGGTCTTCGTTTTCCCACGTCCACACTGAGACGCAGCAGCAGCGTTTTAGAATGAAAATGGCCTCTCCAGCGTTTCCAAAACGCTCTGTTTTCGCGGCTTAAAAACTCCGGCGTAGTGTGGACGGATGGCGTAACCGTAGCAAAACTTATGCGTTTTAAAACGAAAACGCACTAGTGTAAACGGGGCCTATGTCTGGCCAGAAGAGTCGTACTGTACCTGGGAAAGTGTCTCTGAGAAAATGATTCTCCAGGCTCCAGCTGAGCTAAATCTAGGGTCTTCACAGGGCACTTAAAGGGGGCTTCGGAGCTCAAGGCCCGAAAGGTGCTGAAGTCATGGGTTCCTAACAGCAGTGCTGACGCCTCACGCATCGCATCAATATTTAACCTCCTGTGGGAAGAATAAAGAAATGAAGCACTTTAACACAGCATGTAATTAACTTTTTCATTTTAAAAAAGTCATTAATTTGTTTTTTAAAAATGACACACACTGTGAAAAATGCTGGGCTCCCCATAATTGCTTCGTGTTGTCCCAACATAAATCGATTAGGTTAACTTTTAACAAATTTAAGTGGACTGAACAAAAAAACAAACCTTAAGCGTTGTGTTGTTTCAGCTCACTTAGAACAAGCAGCAAAAATGATCATCAATTAAATTAGAGTTTGATATTCGTCCTTTTCTTTAATGTTTAATTAGGTGTTTGGGTAAAGGTTTTTTGGCTATATTACCTTGTTTTATTTTGATATGTTTTCTTTATTTTGTGATGTAATATTCAGGTTTGTTTCTGTATTTTCGTTTTGAATATCTAAGTCGTATAATTTATAAATGTGTACTTTTTCTATATTCTTATTGTGACATAAAAGCTCCTTTCATCCAGTGATACCGGTAAATATCCGGAAAATTACCAGAACGACTGTAGCGGTAAATTAAATAAAGCGCTGTTCACACAGGCGAGGACGTTCCGGAATTTTTCAGGAACAAACCATTCATACATCCATTCCAAAATACCAGTAAATTCTGGCATCATTAACCAGGAATGAGCTCTAAACGGCTGCGCTTGTATTTGTACACATAGAAGGGGTCGGGCTTTTGTTGATGGGTTCACCTTTATTTCAAACTTTAGCATTAATGCAGCTGCTTTGTCCCAGAGACATCCAAAGGCAGAAGCGCAAACCGCAGCTAAAAGTTTACACATTTGACTATATTACAAAATCTGTGGATGGAGAAGTATTGTGAACAACTTCGATGAAAACATATGGAGGAATACTTTCGCATGTCAAGATGTACATAATATGTGTGTGTGTGTGTGTATTGCTGAGCTACAAAAAAAGCTATCTGAAATGAAATGTTTCAATCAAATGTAAATTAATCTGATTTTTTAAAATGTATGTACTGTCACTCGACGGATAGAGGACTTTGCAGAAGACATCGGCAAGCAAATCAAGGCAAAAACTAGTGTAATTCTGTTATAGATTAGATTGTTTTGTTTTTACTGTAATACATTCATTGTACAATGTAAAAAAAATACCGTAACAGTTAATGTAAAGCAACGTTTTCTAGTCATTTTAAAACATTATTTAATAAATTAGGAAATTACCCATGGTAAATTGTCCCACCTATATTTACCTTCGGCCCACTTGCCTCAATCAGGTTTGGCTTTTGGCCCTTCATAGGAAAAATTTTGGGCATCCATGGCCTTTCATGTAAACAGTGATTTTTGATTACCTTAAAGGACCACAGCCACCCTGCGTCACAAAATGCAGAGGTTTTTTCTTTCCATTCGACCTGCGGCATCGAATTCCATTAAAACAACACTCTTCCAGCAGTCCTTACATTATATTCTCATTCAATACCTCAATACAGAACAATATGTTCCTGAATAAAAGTGAAAGTGCCGAACTGCAGTTAAATTCGAAATTAATTACATGAAACTCTGGAGGAAACGTGAATTGGCTGGTGACGCAATGACGCACCTACTCATGTAAACACCTTCATCATATTACTGTCTTATTCAGATTAAGGCAGATCATTAGATCACTGATGTCCATGTAAAAGTAGTCCCAAGCCCCAACTCTAGAAAAAAGCTGTTCCGTGATTTTGATGACAGCATTTCCACATGTTAGTATTAAGCTAATGTAATGTTAATTGCATAATGCAAATCTAGCATTCATGCTAACAAACAAATGATCATAAGAAATATATTAATGCAATTCAATTTAAATATATAATATATGAATTGATGTTTGCTTTAAACCAATTATATTGTTCAATTAAAACTATTAAAGACATTTTGACAAATAAAAGATTTTTCTAGAGTCATCCATCATAATTGTGTGCACCGTTTAGGCACCGGTATCGTTTTAAAAGAATCGATTTAGCACCGGCATTAAAATAACCCCAAACGATACCCAACCCTAGTGTCCAATAAAAGCTAATATTAAAGTTTTACCCAACACCATACCTAATCAATCCAATAAATTCAGAAAAATTAAAGAAATTGTCAAGTGGTCTCTTTCTTTCCCCCCCAGAGCTGTACATTAGAAGACTGACATTAAAGTCACTCAGGTCAGAAAGCATTCAGATGAGCTCAACCTCCACAAACACTAATATTAAACGACATAATCCAATTTGTGTGAGGAACGGCAGATCTTATGAATGGGCTGGAAAGCCAGCTGGAGAGTGAGTGTATGTGTGTGTGTGGAGTAGACATAAGTCGACAGTGGGTGTTGTTCTGCGTCACTATGAGCCTGAAGCTTATCTTGGCCTACTTTCTCTCTAAAAATGAAGACGGTGAGAGAGAAAAAAGCATTAAAGTTCACACGTCACCATTAGAGACAAGCCCCGGTCTTCAGAAAAGGACATGTGCTGCTCTAACAATGCATACTATCCTCGTCTGCATGCGTTGGTTTTAATGTTGGCCTAGATAACCAGTAATCATTCAGGGTTTTTTTTCTCCCTCACGATGGGTCTTGTTTGTGAGTGTGTATAATTCATGTGCTTTTTCCACTGCGAGAGGATTTAGCGTCTCTGAGCGTAGTTTAGACGGAGCACGTGCAGAATGAAATGCACTCACGTGTCTCGTAATGCCCAGCATAGATCCTTCTCCGTCAGTGGCATTTGTGTGTGATGCTGACAACCCAGAGCCAAGCGGTACACGTATGTCCGCGATTGGGCCTGATAGCGCGCGTGGAAGTCACTGTGGACACGGCAAGCCCTGGTGATTCTGGGAAAAGAGACAGAATAAGAGACGTTCATTAGAATTAGGTAATGCAGAGGCAGTTGTGTTTGTATTGCAAACACACTTGCAAATTTCTTCTTCTAAAGAAAATAAAGCTTAAGTTAAGTCCATGATCACCGGTGAAAATATTTTGATTTCTGCAATATCATTCATTCATTTTCTTTTCGGCTTAGTCCCTTTATTAATCCGGGGTCGCCACAGCGGAATGAACCGCCAACTTATCCAGCATTTGTTTTACACAGCGGATGCCCTTCCAGTCGCAACCCATCTCTGGGACAATTTAGCCTACCCAATTCCCCTGTACCGCACATCTTTGGACTGTGGGGGAAACCGGAGCACCCGGAGGAAACCCACACCAACACGGGGAGAACATGCAAACTCCACACAGAAATGCCAGCTGACCCAGCTGAGGCTTGAACCAGCCACCTTCTTGCTGTGAGGCGACAGCACAACCTACTGCGCCACCGTGTCGCCCATTTCTGCAATATACGGTGCACAATTAGTCTATGATCACTGGTAAAAAATATTAAGATTTCTGCAATATACGGTGCACAACTAGTCTATGATCACCAGTGAAAAGATTTGGATCTCTGCAATATACGGTGTTCAACATGAAACATTCATTTTTAAATTTGTAAAGACTAATAAGTTAACTTAAAGCCATCATGTTCTCTCAACACAAATCTATTGTGTGGAACCCATTTAATACTAAGTAAATACGTTTCTTGTATTTTTATTTTTGTTAAATTTATTTTAATTTTTAATTTAATTAGTATTTTAATTTATCTTTTTTTTTATTTAATGCATAAATTAATCAGGATTCAACCAGAAAAAAATCTTTGTTAAAAAATAAAATAAATAAATAAATATAAAAAGTAACAATAATTATAATAATAATTATAATAATTTAATTTATCATTTAATTTTTTTTAATTCATAATTTTTTTTAAACATTTAAAAATGCTCAAAATTTAATTAAGTAATTTTATTTAATAACATTTTAAAATTACATTAAGTTACGTTAAACCAGCCGTATGCAAAATGATATTTGTGTTTGGATTTTAACCCCTGAAATTAAGTAAAGCGGTTAAAAGTTAATAAGGGCTTTAAAAATAATATCAAAAAATATATTTTTATAAATAACTAAAATCTAAATGTACAACAATTTAATTAAATTACATTTTGAATTGAATTATAAATTAAACTACATTAAATTAAAATTTCAGCCGTACGCAAAAGGGATATATTAATACTTAAGGAGAACGAAAAATAAATATTTTTGGCTCTTAGACAGACCTGTTGTATTAGAATTAGTTTTTTGTGCTATCTTTAAAAAACAAAACAAAAAACACAATAATTACAGGCATGCAAACTAGGTAGATTTTACTAAAAAATTCAGCTAAAAATGTACCAATCTCAGTGTAAAAATCTAATAATATTGCCGCTATCTTTTAAAAGTCATTTTTACACCCCTGTACAGCATTCTGACACATTTTTACAACAAATATTTCTCCACAAGACTTTCAAGTAAATTTTCATGGACCAATGTTTTCACAATTGATTACAAAGCCACTTCAGAGGTAAAGATTAAATGAAACGTCAAATACCAAACATTATATTTTCTTGTGAAACATTCTCCAATAATCTTATTTGACTAACAACATATAAAAGGTTCAGATAATCTCGCATCTGTTGAGTGTTTCTGTAAATCTCCCTGTCCAGTTCACATAACCCGCCTCATCTCAGAAAGTGTGCTGGATGTCAACAGGTTTCATGACTTTTGATCTTCATCTGGGACTCCGCCATTAAACTGAGCATCCGTCCCGTCCCGCTCATGAATATTAATGAAGAACTCGGTCATACGCTTCTGATGCTGATCGACTGCTGCTCTTAAAAGGCCTCGTGGGATTGCAGTGCATCAATGTTTAATGGAGAGTTTGAGGCTTTGTGGGTCCACATTGAGCTCATGGGGATGAAGGACCTGCAGTTTAATCTATAACAGCACTTTTAGCTTTTAGTCAGATGAAATTTCACAGCAGATGACCGTCGACTGATGGGTATTCAACTAGTTAATATTAATCATGCTCATTTCAGTAGTATGATGTATATAGTTTAATGGTCAAGGAGGTTAAAACGATCAATGCCATAATTAAGCACTAAAGATAATTAAATTATGTTGGTAATATATCAATTAAGTAAATATATCAATTTAAAGAACATCAGCTAGTTTTTTTAAACCACCACATTTTAAATGTCTCAGTTTATTCGCTTTCTGTGGAAATTGTCTGATATTTTGTGCTTTAAATGCAATCAGGCATCAATTTTGTTTTTTAAATGCTGTATGTAAGATACAGATAACTAGCTAAAATGTTAAATACATTAAATATATGGTAAAACAGTCAAATACTGTTGTAGTTTTGTTAAAAATGTAATTATTTTAAATGATCTATATATTTTACACACAAAAAACGAACAAACAGCAAAACTATTTTCAAAATTGATAAGAAAATAATACATTTCTTAAGCAGCGATATTCAGCAAATCAGTATATGATCAGTATATAAATCAGTAGATATATACATGGAACTAAAGTAGCAAAAATTGGAAGAAAAAAAGAGGATTCCCGCACTGCTTGTGATAAAAAAGTTTTAGCAATAATTGTATCTCGTCACAAGAAGTGCTGAAAATTTTATCTATTTATTTACTATATTAATTTTTTAAAACTTTTTTTTGCTTAAAATTTTCTTTATTTATTTTTTCAGTTTTTGGCTGAAATTTTTATTTATTTATTTTTGCAGTTTTTTGGTTAAAATTTTTATTTATTTATTTATCATTTTTCTGGTCAGTTTTTGGCCGAAATTTTTATTTATTTATTCATTTTTTTTTTTAATTTTGCAGAATTTTTTATTTATTTATTTTTTAGTTTTTGGCTGAAATTTCTATTTATTTATTTATTTTTACATTTTTGCAGATTTTTTTTTACTGTTTTCTTGCTGAAATTTGTATTTATTTATTTATTTTTACACTTTTTTGCAGAATTTTTTTCTTATTCATTAATTTTTTGACAGCTTTTTGATAAAATGTTTATTTATGTATTTCTACGTTTTTGCTGATGTTTTTTACTGTTTTCTTGCAGAAATATTTTTTGACATTTTATTGCTGATGTTTTTTACTGTTTTCTTGCAGAATTTTTTTTGTCATTTTATTTCAGATTTTTTTCTGTTTTCTTGGTGAAATTTTTATTTATGAATTTTATTTTATTACAGTTTTTATTTTGTATTTTTTATTATTATTATTATTTTTGCTATTTTGGCTTCCATGTACCTGAGTGTTAGAGTTGCTCCAGACCTAAAGTAATGATGCTGTAAATTCAGCTTTCACCACAGGAACAAATCTATGAATTGTTAATGATGTCATTTAGCAGTCATTAGAGGTCTGTGGGTTGCAGTCTCAGTGGTCAGTCAGATCTAAACATAGTGAATCCACAGAGAAAAGCCTGAGCAACAGTTAAAAGCAGCATTACTGACAGCATCTCTGCGGGGTCAACGGAGCAGTTCAGCAGGTATTAATGATTTAGCAGCAGTCGCTAATCGCTGCTAACAGGAGCATGCTATAAAATGCAAACAAACTTGACAAGAGCCCTGTCACTGTGCCCCTCGGTATTAAAGGGGTTCTATTATGCCCCTTTTTACAAGATGCAAAATAATGCCTCTGATTCCTCTAGAGGGTGTATGTGAAGTTTCAGCGCAAAATATCTCACAAACAGTATTTTATAACTCTTTAAAACAGCCAGCTTTTAGACTTTGATCTAAATTGTGCCATTTTGGTGACTGTCGCTTTAAATTTAAATGAGATTGTGCTCTTTTTAAAAGAGGGCGGAGCTATATATGCCTGCGCATCAGCATAGTGGTAGGTTTAAAACAGGACTAATGTTATCTTTGTGGAAAACTGAAAAAATCAAAGGGGCGGCACAGTGGCTCAGTGGTTAGCACAGCAAGAGGTTCGCTGGTTCGAGTCCCGGCTGGGTCAGTTGGCATTTCTGTGTGGAGTTTGCATATTCTTCCTGTGTTGGCATGGGTTTCCTCCGGGTGCTCCGGTTTCCCCCACAGTCCAAACACATGCGCTGCAGATGAACTGAATTAAGTAAATTGGCCATAGTGTATGAGTGTGAATGAGTGTGTATGGGTGTTTCCCAGTACTGGGTTGCAGCTGGAAGGGCATCCGCTGCGTAAAACATATGCTGGATAAATTGGCGGTACATTCCACTGTGGTGACCCCTGATGAATAAAGGGACTAAGCTGAAGGAAAATGAATGAATGAATGAATGAATGAAAAAGTCAAAAAGTGTCTCAGAAGAAGGAAGCCAGGTTGTACGATGTGAAAACTCTAATGGCAGACAGCTGCTTCTCACTCAGGGCTGTTTATGCTAATGAGGGAGCAATGGTGACCAATGGGCAGGGCTTTCCCTCTCTAATGACACATACAAAGGGAGAATGTCAATTAAATTGTTTCTGCCGAATGTTTTTATCAAGCGTTATTATAAAATGTAGAATTAATTAATTTCAACAGTAAAAATTACTAATTTTTATCTCTTCCTAAGCAGGGAAAATCCATCAACAATCAAGAATCTGTTATTATATGCTGTCATGGCTTTGCAGTCAATAAATGTCAGAATAATGGAAGTCAATGGGGCAAAAACAGCCCCGAACATGACGAAAGGATAGTCAATTTGCCCAGAGTGTTTTGTTTTTTACATTTGTCAAAGCATTTTCCCAAAATATGTGTCAAAATAAGATTTGTCACCAAACATCATTCCATTTGCTGAAACACAGAGAAAGTTGTGGCCAAATGAAGACCCAAAATCCTCCTAGAGTGCATAAAAACATCCCCAACAGCACACAAGAGTCAAAATATCCAGTTATGTCTCTCCGAACGAGATTAAAAAACGTAAAGTTTTTTATTTAGGTAAAACTAAACACATTTCTACTGTACTCTTGACACGCAAAAGTGAATTTTTTGTAATTTTGCCTAAATTAATAATTGAATATCAACCAGATGATGTCATTACGCTGCAGTGTCTTCAGCCAATCGCTGCATTGCTGATTATGATTGAGGATTGATAGATTGATAGATCTCAGATCAATTCATCCACATATTTTAATCTGATTCACTAATTTATTGGAAGAACCAAATAAGCCAGAGATCAGCTATCACTGATTAAAACATCCAGGATCTGCCATGTCATCTTAGATCATTTAAGCGAGGAAGAAAGAACGGACCGCAGGTGTAAACAGGCCCTGGGGGACATGTTGTGAAGAAAAGAAAGAAAGCACATCAACACACTATTGTGTCTCCACTGACCACGTGTGATTGGATCACCAGGCAAAAAGCAAACAGCAAAACAACACTCACTCATATCAGCAGCACACTCATTTAACCTCCTTTAAGAGGATGTGTCAAGGTGACTTTATGGAAGCAATTTACAGATGATTCAATACAAGAAAGGTCCCGGTGGAGCGGCATGGGATTATGTCCCCTACTCAACAGCATCTGGGGATCCTAGTAATTCCCTATGAATTCCCTCTTCTGGGGTTTGAACAATTCTGGCCCTGATCTTTTACAGCAAACAACCTCTAAAACTGAAGCGGCCATATTTTGGGCTTTCATACACTACACTGTGACATTGTTTAAAGCAAAAACTTTGAGAAGTGAACGCTATAGTGCTCCCTTATAGCATTACGCATAAAGAGGTTGTGTCAAGTCACAAAATTATTCACTCTTCTGTTGAAATTTGTATTTGTTTTCAAATATGAGTGCTGTTTAACAAAGCAAGGGAAATTTCACAGTATTTACTATTATATTTTCCTTCTGGAGAAAGTCTCATTTCTTTTAGTTTGGCTGGAATACATTTATTTATTTATTAAGATATGTTTTGATGGATGGATAAAAACAAGCATGAATAGATGGATGGATGGATGGATGGATGGATGGATGGATATATTGATTGATAGATCTAAAAATAGATGACTAATGGATGGATGGATAGACAGATTAAAAATAGTTGGATGGAAAGAAAGATGGATGGATGGATCGATATAAATAAAGGCAGATAGATCTAAAAATAGATGGATGATGAATGGATGGATGCAACGATAGATAGACAGATCTAAAAATAGATGGACGGATGGATGCAAAGACAGACAGATCTAAAAAAAGATGGATGGATGGAGACAGATTGATAGATATAAAAATAAATGATTGGCGAATGGATGGATAGATAGATAGAAATAAAGACAGATAGATCTAAAAATAGATGGATGGATGGATGGATGGATGGATGGATGGATGGATGGATGGATGGATATAAAGACAGATAGATCTAAAAATAGATGGATGGATGGAAACAAAGATAGATAGATCTAAAAATAAATGGATGGATGGATGGATAGATGGATGGATGCAAAGATGGATGGATGCAAAGACAGACAGATCTAAAAATGGATGGATGGATGGATGGATGGAAATAAAGATAGATCTAAAAATAGATGGATGGATGGATGGAAACAAAGATAGATCTAAAATAGATAGATGGATGGATGGATGGATGGATGGACGGATGGATGGACGGATGGATGGAAACAAAGATAGATAGATCTAAAAATGGATGGACAGATGGATGTATGGATGGAAACAAAGATAGATCTAAAAATGGATGGAGGGGTGGATGAATGGAAGGATGTAAACAAAGATACAAATCTAAAAATAGATCTAAAAATAGATGGATGGATGGATGGATGGATGGATGGATGGACGGATAGATGAAAACAAAAATAGATAGATCTAAAAATGGATGGACAGATGGATGTATTGATGAAAACAAAGATAGAAAGATATAAAAATGGATGGAGGGATGGATAATTGGATGGATGGATGGATACAAAGACAGACAGGTCTAAAAATGGATGAATATTTAGAAATAAAGATAGATAGATCCAAAAACTGATGAATGGATGGATATAAAGACAGATCTAAGAATAGATGGATGGAAAGAAAGACAGATCTAAAAATAGATGGATGCATAGATAAAAACTAATAGCAATAATAAAAACACAACAAATACTATAGTTTACCCTTAACTTAAACAACAGCATAATTTAGATTAAAAATGGTGCTCATACACAGACTTTAAATCCCTGAACAGGCTCTCACCTTATAGGTTCTTCTTTTAAGTGAAAGTTTAAGGCCTCGAGCAGGATCTGCTCCGACATGGGGGGTTTGTCTGCTCTCCGCTGGATATCTACATGAGCAGAGTTACACAAGGCATGGACACCAGAGTCTGTTCTGCTGGAGATGGACACACACACCTCATTCACCGGCTTCAGCTTTCGCACTGCATTCTGCACAGAAAAACAGCTTGAATATTTAGCGTCACAAATTTGCAAAACTGTATTTAGGAATGTTTTATTCTTTTACATTTCTTAAAGAGGCCTTATGATGCTGTTTTGAAATGTCATTATTTTGTTTATTGAGTCTAGTTGAATAGATTAACATGTTTCATGTGTAATATTTTTCCAAACTGTTCCTTATATTAAATTGTGACCAAGGCCCTTTGTGGAATATCACGACGTGGATGTCTGTATGTTTGGATATCCTGATTGCAACAGAGTAATACTAGGAAATGCCTCTAGACTGATGACATTTCATGGCGTTCAGCCTTATAATCTTTAAATGTAAGCAAAATCACTTGTTTTGTCATCATTTTAGACATTACGCTAGAGAATCATTCAAATACTAGCTCTAAAGTGACGTTGGTGAAGTAGCAACGATTTCTGCTGTTCTGACATCAGCTGCAGAAGTGAATGAACGGCGGAAGAAAGTAGTTCCTCTTACAAAAGGATTTTGAGACTCTCCATGTTTGATTTTGTTTTTTATATACACGATTATGCCTTCGAACTGTTGTATAAATGCAATATCACACTCGTAGCAGTGCAATATCACTGTATATCAGCACTGGTGGAACACTAACACACGCCTTCTACCAGTGCCGATATACAGCCATATTGCATCGCTACTCGTGTGATATTGCTCATTATTATATATATATATATATATTTATGTGTGTGTGTTTTTACAGTATTTTATTTTATAAATTTGAAAAACATTTATTCTACTTTGTTTTAACAAATAAAAAAGAAATATATATGCAGTTTTTTGACTCTTTCATTCATTCATTAATTTTCTTTTCGGCTTAGTGCCTTTATTAATCTCAGGTCGCCACAGCGGAATGAACCGCCAACTTATTCAGCATATGTTTTACGCAGTTGATGCCCTTCCAGATGCAACCCATCAATGGGAAACACCCATACACACTCATACACTATACGGACAATTTAGCTTACCCAATTCACTTACAGCGCATGGCTACTGTGTGGGAAACCGGAGCACCCAGAGGAAACCCACGCCAACATGGTGAGAACATGCAAACTTGAACCAGCGACCTTCTTGCTGTGATGTGTTAGTGCTACCCACTGCGCCACAGTGCAGTTTAGTTTTTTGACTAATCATTTCATTTTCGTTTTTTTGTTTATTTTTAGTTGAAAACAAAAGTTTTTGTTGGCAAGGAAATTGTTTTACAAACCAAATGCATTAATCGTATGATCGGATAATACACCAACCTAAAGTATATCCTCAAATGTAATAAAATGTAATATTCCGTACTTCCACTGCAAATATTAAAGGAACAAAAACAAAGTGTATTTATTTATACTAAATATAATTTAGTATATTTATTGAATTATGTATATTACATGGGACATTCTACCGGAAATGTGCATTATCTGTCCCTGAAATAAAAACATAAATACAGTGAATAAAAAGTATTTCATCCCAAACATTTCTAAACTGGACTGATGGTTGCCTTCTGTGAGTTGTTCTGTAAAGGAATATGTCACACTTCGTTCTCAGATTTTTGTTCTTTATTAAAAACACTACAAATGTTCAAACCCTGTCATTGTCATTGTCCTCAACCCATTGAACATACAGCTTTAATAGTTTTATTATGCTAAAAACTGCTATTTAGGGGTAAAAAAACTACAGAAATAGCAAGTTTAAGCTGTTATCATTCACATCAATTGATTTAAAAACCATGAAATTATAATTAAATTTTACAAATAAATACTACAATATATATAATACATGTACAATTGTCCCCATGTTTCGGTCATTCCTGTCACATTTGCATTAACTTTAATGTAAAATGCATGTGATACACATTCAAGTCTATGACTCAAAGGAAGTGCCATCATTTGATGAAGAAGCTGACAGTGATGACAAGGATGCATTCTATCATTGAATTGCATGATGTTATTCTTGTTTTTGTATGTTTCTTTTGAGGAGGACAAGTTTAAGTCAGGCCCTGTCACATTATTTATAAGTGAAAATGTATGTTTCTTGTAGAATGTCCCATATTTACAGGATGGGCCATTTATATGGACACACCTTATTAAATTACATAGACCAGTGGTTCTCAAACTGTAGTACGTGTACCACTAGTGGTACGCAAGCTTCCTTCTAGTGGCACTCGGAGGAATCGCTGAATAATAAAAGTTAAAGAATGAACACAATTTTAACCCTATTAAGCAGATCTAATTTCTGATTTAAATATGTAAATCCAATTCATATATTCAAAGTTAATGTTTAAATTATAAAGACATACAAATAAGTCATATATACATGCAACATATAGTTCAAAAAGAGTTTATATAGGAATATGATGCCATATCGCCTATATTTATGAGGTCAAAGGAACTTGACGAATAGGCTACTTTATGATAATACTTTTTTGTTTTCTTTTTACTTTTTAAGTACAGTGCCACTTTTAATCAACTTTAAAAGCACTTTTTAATTTAAATGTTGACTTTTTATTTATTTTACCTGTAAGCACAGTACAGTGTTAATGTACAAAGTATTTAGAATGTTTATAGTAGCTGACAGTAATAAATATTCGTAATAATAAGAACTAATCTGCCTTGTTTTTGAACTGTACAGTGCTGTAGCTGCATAATTAGGCCTACTGTATTTCAATACTGGTCATTAAGGTGGTACTTGGAGAGGCATTTTTTTCTGAGGTGGTACTTGGTGGAAAAAAGTTTGAGAACCACTGACATAGACAATTGCCTTCAGATGACCCCAAGGATAAAAGTCTAATGGGGTCAGTTCGGGAGACCTTGGGGGCCATTCAACTGGCCCACGACAACCAATCCGCTTTTCAGGAAACTATTCAGGAAGCCATTCCCATTTTATTAAGGTGATATAAACGTCCCACCCTGTATTTATAGGGCATATTCCAGAACTTCAACAAAGACAATTCAAGGATTTTACCACTGAATATTTATATTAAAAATATATATTTTTAAAAATCCACAATATAACTACATTTTAATGAGACTGTTGTTTTGGAGAGGATCACAGATGCTTTGAGCCACCTCCAGTCAGAGGATTGAACAGATGAGTTCAATAAAATAGAGAACTGAAGCAATATGCACATTTCAATGTCGGGAAGCACATATAATAGACATTTAAATGCACCAAAACAAGTATATTAAACAAAATGTGTCAGTCATGAGGAAAATCATTAGTTTTTCAGCAGCTGTTGATGATGGTCAGCCAGAAACTGACCTCTAAATGATTCCCGACCCCCAGTACAGCTTGATGAGCTGGAGCTTTCATCACGCCACTGAGGAGACAAGCAGACATCACTCATGTATGTATGCGGCGTTATAACAGTTCATAAGCGGTCACGAACACACACCTGTATTTGCTCCCTGTGTACTGGAAAAAGATTAAATACCGCGCGACGGTTTGCTGCATGATTCCCGGTCAGTTCGTTTAAAGTCGCGAAGCGATTGAGAGACCAAGGTGCGTGTGTCGCTGAAGTAAATGTAGGACTCTTTATTAAATGTTATATGTAACACAAAACGAGCATAACACGCGATACAGACATGATAAACACAGACACATATGTGTGTGCGCGCCTCAGCAGCTGTTTGACATTTAGAAGCCGGAGCGATGCCTGTTTAAAAAAACACACAGATGATCTGTCAGCTTGCTTCAAATATATTCGATTTCAGTACTTGGATCTGTTTATCGTATAAAGAGTATTTATAGTTATCCGGAGTAGGGATTGCTTTTAAAATGTTTGTTTTCTATGTGTTTGAAATGTACAGGCGGTATCACAGGACGACATAAATAACTTTTAAAAAAATACGCTTCCAACAGATACGTCTGCGTTTACCCAACAAGAGTTCATTCATTCATTTTTCTGTCGGCTTAGTCCCTTTATTAATCCGGGGTCGCCACAGCGGAATGAACCACCAACTCATCCAGCATGTTTTTACGTAGGCCCTTCCAGCCACAACCCATCTCTGGGAAACATCCATACACACACATTCACACCTGATTCACACTCATACACTACGGACAATTTAGCTTAACCAATTCACCTATACCACGTCTTTGGAATCAAAGCGACCAGCGACCTTCTTGCTGTGAGGCGAACGTGCTACTCACTACGCCACCGACAAGAGTTTTCAACTGTTATTAGTTCAATACCTTCAGGGGTCCATATGTATTTAAAGGTATTAATCAAGACCATGCTTCTGATGCATTGTGTTTTGATATTACTAAATCCTATGTTGGCAAAACTTGTTTTACTATAAATACCAAGAGTAATAACAAATGTCTTTGATTTATACTGACAGCAAGGGTCAGCTTTTGTCACCATAGATTAAAGTGCAAGTTAAATCCACAATTTGGTTGTAGTTTAGACACATTATGAAGAGTACTGGACTAGCTCATTGTTTTAATGGTGTGTCATGAGTTTTTCTTTAAATTACTAATTTCTTCTGTATTCTACATGAAGGTTCAATGCTGAAAATTGTCACAAAAGAAGATGAGGTGGCATGACCAGCACTGCTCTAGAGGCACCAGCAGCTTCACAGATACAAACCATAGACTGTAAAAAATATGGATCATCACCCATAGGTTTCTGATGAACCCAAAAGAAGCTACTAGTAGGCGTGGCCAACCGTCGCCATTTTGTTCGCGCGTCATCGCACCAACCGAGGCATACCAAACAAGGGCAAAGAGGCAGAGCGTGGGCGGAGCGTGAGCGGAGCTACAGGACGCATACTGGCATTTAGCTAAGAACTTTCTAATAGGAGAAACGCATAATATTTCATTACCTGCGACTCGTTTGTGTTCTGACCACACGTGCTTGGTTGTACACTATATCAATAAAGTGTTTAGTCTGTTGAAAACACTGTTGTAATACATCAAGCCACTTAACATCGTTCTTAAGACGTTTTTCAACAGGAAGAAAGTGCAAATTACATCCAAATACTTCAGAAATAGTCTGTGCTAGTAAATGCAGGACTATTGATGAAATCCAGGCAGAACACTGTATGACAACGCTTTAAGTGACGATTTTATAGACTACAGCTGATCAATCTGTCAGATTCTGGAGTGCATTAGAGTTCTGAAGAACATTATAAATCATGAATTATCCTAAATAAAGCAATTACATTTATAGATATGGTATAAGTATATAATTTCACTCACCTGGGAAACGGAGGCCACGTGAATGGTTTGTGAGCACAATTAAGTGCCATAGCATGCCATATCATCTGATAATTGCCGGAAATAATTCCAAAAGGCAACTGACTGTGTAAAGCCAAATAAAACAACACAAAAATACGATGAATATGCCGAGATCCGCCGCTAATCAGCCGGAATCAGCTGAGGTGACGTGACGGCGATCAGCGGGACTAGCTGTCACTCAAGTGGCCACGCCCTTAATTATGCAAACTTAATTTAGCTTAATATAAAGGAAACGGATGAGTTATAAATAAATTCACCCCCCTCACAGTTGTCATGAAGGGTAATATAAGCTATATGAAACAAAATCGTTCTTTGTACCAGGCTGTAAACACCTTTTTTTCAGTTTTAAAAATGGCCATTTTAACATTGGGCTCATTAGAGATTTGCTCTATTATGGAGCCAGGACTAGCGGAATTTTCGATGAATTGCAGTTTTAGTTACTTACGTATTGTCTTCCCACGGAGAGCAGGAGGTTGCCGCTTGGTACAAACACAGTATATGCAGCACTGAGGACCATCTCTTAAGAGAGAAGCATTTGAAGACGTTCCCTAATAACGTTATCTTTTCCCGCATATTTGACGACGGTCCCTAAAGTCACTCAGCGCTGAAACGTATGCACACACACACACACACACACACACACACACACACAGATCAGTGTGTCACAGTGTCACTGTTTTACCGGGGAACGGAATATACTGGCGATTTACATTCAGTCGCACTACAGCCACCGGCAATGCGCTGCTTTAATATTAACTGAGAGACGGAATAACTGCAAACATGACGGTGGATTTTGAGGAATGTATTAAAGATTCTCCCCGATTCAGGTAAGAACACACACACATACACTCATGTTTCACAGCTGACGCCTGTTTGCATGTGTATGTTCGCGTTATATTCAAACACACACACACACTATCCACAACATTGCTGACCACTGCAATATAACGCCTTTTCAGTCTTTGTTTATGTTTACTTCACGGTCTATGTCATATTTTTGTTTGAGGTCGCATTTTTTAAACACGAGTCGCGATTTTGACTGTATATTGTCATAACTCAAACATGTAGACACCGTTTTGTGTTTCAAAACATAGAAAACGTATTTTTAGCCTGCAATATTTAACCAACAATATCCGTCCATAAACTGGGTTATCCGTACATTTACCGCGCTCTTGAGGGACTAGTTGAATGAATGAGGGCTTTTTAAGCACACGGATCCAGAGCGTTTCGACGTTTAATTGTCTTACAAATGTCCTGGTAAATACATACACAGAAATCCTCATATTTACTGTATCCATCCTCCAATGCATCATATGAAAGCGAATTGCAGTGCTGATGTTCTGCTGGATTCGTGAAGGGGGGCGTTGCTGTGCTGCTGAACACAAGTATGATGATTACTAATGCAGAGACACTGCTTCATGTTTCATGCATGTAGTCATCTGTTACAGTAACATCAATTATGACTTATTGTAATGAGGTATGAACGCTGATGCGCAAGAGATTAATTAAGAGTCATTATTATTATTGAAGCTTTCATCATTGTTAGTAGAGTCATTTAGCAGTCATCATATGAAGAGACTTTATTAGGTGAGGTTTTTTCTAAATGTTGTGTCCTCAAGATGACTTAAAGTTAACGTAAACAACTAAAAATGTAAATTCTTATTTTAATTTACGCGTCAACTCAACTATTTTCCATCAATGTTTGAGGTATAATAAAAGTGCTATTGACAAAGTTGGAAAAAGTCACGTTAATAAAACATGTATTACTATATAATGCACTTTAAAACTTTATTTATCTGGTAAAAATGTTAAGTTATTATGCAAATCTTGATAGACCCTTTTCACATTTCTGGGTTCCTCAGTAGCGCAGGTCATCATAGTTGGGAAAACGTAGAGCGCAGTGAATGGGAGTTCTATATTAATTATATTTGCAGAAATAATAAAAGAAAAACTCCATGATGGTGTTATCAAGACTTTTCAGAAAAAGGAAAAGATTGTATGAGACTGATGACGGCAGCCGGAAGAGAGAATAACGTTTAATTTACTGTCCTGCGCCATAGACGCTGCATTAGAAACACCTCGCTTAAAGGGTCATTTGTTTTTTGTAATTTGAAGCAAAGATGAAATATACGTAAATACATATAAATGTTCGTATGTTTTTAAAAAATATCTAAATATTTAAGGATTTTCAAGGATTTAAGATGCTGATGACCGTTAAACACGTCATAGCAGGCTTGTGAAAAGGGTCCATGACGATTTCATATAGTAGCAGAGTGATCTGTTCATGTCGGGTGTTTTCAATGAAACTCTTGATTAGGCATGGGACGATAACTGTTTTCAAGGTATACCGCGGTTTGGAAAAGTCAAGGTTTTCATACCGCCAACATTTTCTGCTATATCGTTCCTAAGGTATGGACGACTAAGATTTTTTATTGATATTTTTTAGGTGTAAATTGGAAAGACATCAGTGTTTTTGAAACAAATGAAGACAGCAGAAGTCAATGATTCACTTGAATTATTTAGCCTGGCATGTTTACTGCCCCAAAATACTTTCAATGTTTCTCAAAATAAAATATATTGTGTTCAAAGGGGAAAAAGGTTTTGTTTTGTAGCCAGTTATTTAAAAAGAATACATTTTAGAACAGCAATCACAATACCGTGAAACCGTGATATTTTTATCCAAGGTTATCAAACCGTCAGAATCTTATACCGGTCCATGCCTACTCTTGATCTTGTTTGAAAACTTATTAGGATGATTCATTCACAAAATGTATTGATGTTGTTCTTGTATTTTAAATAATCGATTCAATTATCCAGTCGCTATTTAATCAATTAATAATGATTTTTTATTGATTCATCTTGTAGCTTCGATGACTAGTTGTTTAAACTATTATATGAAACTTATCCTCAAGACAATGGGCTATATACGCACAGACTTTTAATTTCAGCCAGCCAACCTCAGTGCTCCCAGTGAACTGTCTTTCCATTATAACATTGCCTTGTTTAAGGTCTGATTTCTTTAAAAATTAGAAATCTTCACCGTCTGATAGATATACCATTAAGCCGCCTTTCCACTGCACATGACAAACGACGAGCGACAGACCGGAAGTCATTCATTTAGACCGACTAGACCAGGGGTGTCTAAACTTGGTCCTGGAGGGCCGGTGTCCTGCAAAGTTTAGTTCCAACCGCAATCAGACACACCTGGGCTAGCTAATCAAGCTCTTAGTAGGCTTTCTAGAAACATCCTTGCAGGTGTGTTGAGTCAAGTTGGAGCTAAAATATGCAGGACACCGGCCCTCCAAGACCGAGTGTGGACATGCCTGGACTAGACCGTATGCGACCGGCCGACCGGAAGTGATGTATTTCAGTGTTGTCCAAGCAGGTCCGTGCGCGTGAGATGAGAAATATGTTTTTTTCGTTATTTTTTTAATCAGAAAAAGTCTGTATTAAAAAAACAAAAACATTTCTATTCATAAATGAGTAATAAAAATATTATTATAGACATTTTTAGCGGCCTATGAGTTTCAGTATTCGTTTATTCATTCATTCAACCATGGTGAACAAACGGAGAATTAAGACTCTTGCTCTTGCACTCCTATTTCGGACACTGCGAGAATCAGCGTCTCCCCCATGGTGCCCGACAACACTGAAAATACTGTGCGACTGCCACAAGGGGGCGTATTCCGACAGTCGTGTCCAAATGTCGTGTGCAGTGGAAAGGCGGCTTTAGACATGGGCTGGTATAAGATTCTGACTGCGAGAAGATTCATGAATGGGAGTGAAGCAACACATCTGACGCGGGTAGGTCACTTGATGATGACAAAATGGCAGATGTAGTACGTCCGAGTTCCGTTCATGCTGCTCACATTCATACTGTATAGCGTACTTTTCTAACGGCCGAGTAGTACGTTTAAATTCAATTGCAGTACCTACTGAGTCAATGCTATCTCACGGAAATTCGTAACTTTTGATTTAGTAGCTAATTCGTATGAATTCGTACAATCTAATTCGTACAATTTAGTACGATTTGCTCATCACCCAATGACGGTTGGGTTTAGGGGTGGGGTTGGGTGCCACGCCTCCTTTTTTAAAGCGTACATTTTCGTACGACTGAACTTGTACGAATTCGTACGAATTAGCCACTAAACTGGTGAAACGTAAAATGGTTACGTTTTCTCGTGAGATCAGGCTGACTGAGTAGTAGGCGGTTTCGGACACAGCCTAATTCTCATTTATTAGTCTTTTTTTGTGAACGTTGAAAGGTTTTGCTTGATATTAGAATAGAAACCCAGCTAGTGATAACAGAATTAAACATTTTGGATGCAACCAATTCCTCAACTTTCTATTGTGATTTGATTTGTAATGTTATTTATATGTGAGAATTGTGGCAGTAGAAACAAATACGATTTTATTTTGTTCCGTCGTTGTTTACAGCACTGTGTAAGTCTTTGTTTCAGTAGTTTAGTCAGTGCTGCTATTTAGCATGGACAGATTCACTTCAGATGAATTCTGATGAGGTGAGTCATGTGGCTCTGATCTGTCATCAAACACAATTGTTTAGAAAGGAGGACACAGGAGATAGTGAACTTGTTCTCCGTCTGTTCATTGCAGTTCATCTGTTATCTCCGTGCGTCAGCCATTGAGGCGTCATGAACTTCAATTGTATTAAGTGCTCCATCATGCATATTGACATTTATCCAGCAAAACTGTCTCTGGCCGACGCAGTCTCTCTGTGCCTCTGAGGCATCAAGGACTTTTGAAAGGCAGGCAGCAGGGTTACGGAGATGTGGAGACTCTGCAAGGGGGTTTATATTCTGGGCAGGCATCCAGTATTCCCAGCTTCACTGATGCTTAAGGTCTAACACACTCTAGGGACCATACAAGACGAGCCAGACAGCAGATTTCAGTGAAAAATGACTGTTTATCCCTGTGACCCTGTATAGGACAAGCAGTTTGGAGAATGGATGGATGGATTTATCTTGTAGCAAAGTGTCCTTTATATTCATCGCATTTTAGAGATATTCATCTCTTGGCATTTGTCATTTCCAACAGTGTGTAGATTAGGGCTGTCAAAAGTATCGACTTCGTTACCAATCAGTACAGAACTAAATACAAAAAAACGTCCATTTCTGCTAACATTTGAGTGCTTTTTAGCATGTTCTTAAACATTTCCAACAGTGTCTACACTAGGGCTGTCAAAAGTATCGACTTCTGTACCAATCGATACAAAAAACACTCAAAAACTTCCAGTTTTGCTAACATTTGAGTGTTTTTTTGCATGTTTCTAAAACATTTTCAACATTGTCTAGACTAAGGTTGTCAAACGTATCGACTTTGGTACCAATCAGTGCTGAAATAAAAAAAAGTACATTTCTGCTAAGAATGGGGCGCTTTTTAGCATGTTCTTAAACATTCCCAACAGTGTCTAGACTAGGGTTGTCAAAAGAATCAACTCTAGTACCAATCGGTACTGAAATAAAATAAAAAAAACATTAATTTCTACCAAAATTTCTGCGCTTTTTAGCATGTTCTTAAATATTTCCAACAGAGTCTGGACTAGGCTTGTCAAAAGTATTGACTTCTGTATCAAACGGTACGGCAAAACTCCCCAAATTGTACGTTTTTGCTCACATTTAAGTGCTTTTTTACATGTTTCTTAAACATTTTCAACAGTGTGTAGATTAGGGTTGTCAAAAGTATCGACTTTAGTACCAATCAGTGCTAAAATAAAAACAAAAAAACGTCAATTTCTGCTTACATTTGAGCTCTTTTTAGCATGTTCTTAAACATTTCCAACATTGTCTAGACTAGGGTTGTCAAAAGTATTGACTTTTGTACCAATCGGTACTCTAAAAACACCCCCAAACCTCCATTTTTGATAACATTTAAGTGCTTTTTTGCATGTTTCTACAACTTTTCCAACAGTGTCTAGACTAGGGTTGTCAAACGTATCGACTTCGGTACCAATCAGTGCTGAAATATAATTTTAAAAAAAACGTCAATTTCTGCTAATATTTTAGCACATTTTAGCATATTCTTAAACATTTCCAACATTGTCTAGATTAGGGTTGTCAAAAGTATCGACTTTGGTACCAATCTGTATTGCAATAAAAAAAAAAGAAAAAGAAAAAAACAACGTGCATTTCTGTTAAGCATGGGCGCTTTTTAGCATGTTCTTAAACATCGCTGATTGGCCATTGTGTTCATGGTCATATATGATATTGATTGGCCGTAAAGATCATCAGTTCACTGTTCTTCATTGCTGTTCATCAGTTCAAATAGATACACAGACACAGCAAAGCTAATTGTTAATTGAGCACAGAATAGTGCACGGAAACAATAAAATTCTGTCATCGTTTGGTCATCCGAGTTTCGTTTTGGTTAACACAAATGAAGATATTTTGAAGAATGTTGGAAACCATTGTTTATTTTGTTCAACAGTAAAATGAAACTTGCGAAGATTTGGAACCACTTGAAGTTAAGTAAATAGTGAGTGTAAAAGCACATTTTCTGAGTGAACTATCGCTTTAATTTTGCATCTGAATGTTACTCAGTTTCAGTATTACATAGTTCCTTTAAATTAAAATACAAAAAAAAATTTTGTTAGAATACACTGTAAAAAAACGCACAATTCCTTCATGTTGTCCCAACTCAAATCGATTAAATTGAATTGGATTGAACATAAAACTATTAAATTATCCCTAAAAAATTCAGCTCATTCAAGTAGTTTGAACAAGCAGCAAAAATAAAGCGTCTACAGAAACGGTCGACTCCACAAGGAGTACAAAACATGATCTTCCACTGAGTCACTGCATCCAAAAAATGAGCAGAACAGAACTGGCGGGCAGCACAGTGTGTGTGTGTGTGTGTTGACGGACAGCTGGCTGCTGTTGTGTAACACACTGAAACTGGGACGTGCAGAGTAGGAGGCAGGATCCAGAATGATCTTCCCATTCATTCAAGCACTGCCGGATTTAGAAAAGGTGGAGGTGTAGATATGTTGGTTTCTACATGCTTCAACCTGCAGTCAGGATCGAGACGCGTCAGAATGGAGTATTAAGGGATCTCAGGTGTGGCTGTGGTACATACTGCACTCATTGAATTAGCACATAAAATGATGGTGTAATCAGGTGAATGAAATGCAAGTGTCAGGATGGTGTGGCATCGGAATTGCTGGGCTTTGTCCTGAATTAGAAACTTCCGTCTAGACCTTTAATGAAGTAATCTGAGCTGGCACGCTGGTGTGTATAGGATAAACAAGTATAAATGTATTCTTGGACATGGTGCGCCTGCCATTGTTGTTTTTATTTGACTTAAGGCTTATTACAAAAACATTTTAATCTGTTCCTGATGAACTAGAAAAACCACAAGGAACTATTAAAAGTTTGCTTTTAAAGTTTGTCTGACTTATGTCTGATTGTTTGTAAAGGACTATTTAAAAAAATTAAAAACACACAGGCAAGAAAAAGCTATTTTCTGCTAATATTTGAGCGCTTTTTAGCATGTTCTTAAACATTTCGAGTCTGGACTAGGGTTGTCAAAAGTTGACTTCTGTTCCAATCGGTAGTGCAAAAACCCCCAAATCGTACATTTTTGCTCACATTTGAGTGCTTTTTTGCATGTTTCTAAATCATTTCGCTATCATTTGGTATCGACTTCGGTACCAATCACTGCTGAGTTTCTAAATCATTTCCAGCAGTGTGTAGATTAGGGATGTCAAAAGTATCGACTTCGGTACCAATTGGTGCAGAACTAAAAACAAAAAAACGGCCATTTCTGCTAACATTATAGCGCTTTTTAGCATGTTCTTAAACATTCCCAACAGTGTCTAGACTAGGGTTGTCAAAAGTATCGACTTTTGTACCAATTGGTACTGTAAAAACACCCCAAAATATCAATTTTTGCTAACGTTTGGATGCTTTTTTGCATGTTTCTAAATCATTTCGGTATCATTTCGGTATCATTTGGTATCATTTCGGTATCATTTGGTATCGACTTCGGTACCAATCACTGCTGAAATAAAAAAAAGTTAATTTCTGCTATGAATGGAGTGCTTTTTAGCATGTTCTTAAACATTCCCAACAGTGTCTAGACAAGTTTCTAAATCATTTCCAGCAGTGTGTAGATTAGGGTTGTCAAAAGTATCGACTTTGGTACCAATTGGTGCAGAACTAAAAACAAAAAAAGTCAATTTCTGCTAACCTTTGAGCACTTTTTTGCATGTTTCTTAAACATTCCCAACATTGTCTAGACTAGGGCTGTCAAAAGTATCGACTTTTGTACCAATCGGTACTGTAAAAACACCCCAAAATCTCCATTTTTGCTAACGTCTGGATGCTTTTTTGCATGTTTCTAAATCATTTCGGTATCGTTTGGTATCGACTTCGGTACCAATCACTGCTGAAATAAAAAAAGTAAATTTCTGCT
>CAIGQQ010029614.1:1148176-1166746 GCA_903798035.1 Danio albolineatus
TGGTCCCAATGCATCAGACTGGTTTCTTGAACATGACAATGAGTTCACTGTACTCAAATGGCCTCCGCAGTCACCAGTACTCAATCCAATAGAGCACCTTTAGGATGTGGTGGAACCGAAGATTCACATCATGGATGTGCAGCGGACAAATCTGTAGCAACTTTGTGATGCTATCATGTCAATATGGAGCAAAATCTCTGAGGAATATTTCTATTACCTTGCTGAATCTATTCCACGAAGGATTAAGGCAGTTCTGAAGGCAAAACGGGGTCCAACACGGTATTAGTAAGGTGTACCTAATAAAGTGGCCGGTTAGTGTATACTGGTAATTAGCTAAAAGAGGGTTTGATTTATTGGTCATGCTATTGTTTTGACATGCTTGTAGTTGTGAACTGTACCACACAGCCTCTCCAGTATAGTTTTTCTGCTTCTTCTATGAGTCTAAATGCAGTTTATTGGTCATTGATCTCTGCAATCAGGCCAGTGTTCATTGACTGTCCATCCCTGTATGATTCTGAGTAAACATGTTGGGCAATTTGTACTTCATTCCAATGGATTAGCCATTTCTTCAACATCAACATGCTGTGTCTCGCACGACACATTTTGAAGATTAGCAAGCTGACAGATTCATTCGTTCGTTCATTGGGCCGCCATTATGATTGTTTTATCACTGTCGAGGCATCACTGTCTGTTGCTCTGTTGACTTTAATTCAAGCTAAGTGAGTCAGTCAGGCAGTGCTTAAAGGGATAGATCATAGAAAAATAAATTATGTCATAATCTGCTCAGCCTCATGTCATTGCAAACCGGTATGTGATTTTTATTCAGAAAGCAAAAGAAAATAAGTTGCTTTTGAGTCATGGAAAGTTTGGTGAATTTTCCCAGTGAAACAATGCAGATTATTAATGACCTGTCATGCCACATGGTTTAGTACGCACAGGTGTACTCTCTATAACAAATATTATTAATAATAATAATAATACAGTAAATAAGTAATTGTGTTTTGAATTTACAAATAGGATTTGCGTATTTATGAATGTCGTTTAGAATTTACGAATTGGATTTGCACATTTATGAATCTCATTTTGAATTTATGAATTGGATTTGCGTATTTATTTATTGCGTTTTGAAATTACGTACAGGATTTGTGTATGTATGAATCATGTTGTGAATTTACGAGTTGGCTTTACGTATTTATGAACTGTGTTTTGAATTTGCATATAGGATTTGTGTATTTATGAATTGCGTTTGAATTTACATATAGGATTTGCGTATTTATGAATTGCGTTTTAAATTTACGAAGGAGATTTGTGTATTTTTGAATCACTTTTTGAATTCATAAATTAGATTTGTGCATGTATGAATTGCGTTTTGGATTGGATTTGTGTATTTTTGAATAGTTTTGAATTTGAATTTACTGATTGGATTTGTGTATTTTTGAATGGTGTTTTGAATTTAAGAATTGTACCTGTGTATGTATGAATTGTGTTTTGAATTGGATTTGTGTATTTATGAATTGCATTTTGAATTTACGAATTGGATTTGTCTATTTAAGAATCACATTTTGAATTTACAAATTATATTTGTGTATTTTTGAATTGTTTTGAATTTACGAATTGGATTTGCATATTTGCAAATTGTGTTTTGAATTTACAAATAGGATTTGCGTATTTATGAATCGTGTTTTGAATTTACATATTGGATTTGTGTGTTTTTGAATTGTGTTTTGAATTTACAAATTGCATTTGTGTATTTTTTAATCACATTTTGAATTCACGAATTGGTTTTGTGCATTTATAAATAGTGTTTTAGATTGGATTCGCGTATTTATGAATCGTATTTTGAATTTACGAATTGGACTTGTGTATGTATGAATTTTGTTTTGAGTTGTATTTGTGTATTCATGAATTGCATTTTGAATTTACGAATAGAATTTCATTTTTTGTATTTTTAATCGCATTTAAAATTTCTATATTGATTTTGTGTATTTTTGAATTGCGTTTCAAAGTTACGATTTGGGTTTGTCTACTAATAATTGCATTTTAAATTTACAAATTGGATTTGTGTATTTTTTAATTGTTTTGAATTTTCGAATTGGATTTGCGTATTTGCGAACTGTGTTTTGAATTTACATATTGGATTTGTGTATACAATCAAGTTTTAAATTTACGAATTGCATTTGCGTATTTTATGAATTGTGTTTTGAATTTACGAATTGGATTTGTGTATTTTTAAATTGTGTTTTCAATTGATATATTGGATTTGCCTATTTACGAATTGTGTTTGAATTTACAAACAACAAAAATGGGTGTCAGGATGCAAAAATGAATATTTTTGAATTCCAAGCTCATTGGAAATGTGAGCTTTAGCCTACATTTTTAGTTTGAAACGGCAAAAACCTATTTCAACATATGTTTTATTTCAAAGCGAAAACAAGATTATTTTGCTTACCCCATTGGCAAATTATTTTACTCGTTTTAAAGAAAAACATGCTTTTTTGCTCATCTAGAACATTTTAACTAGATATTTTAACTAGAAACAAGACAAAACCCCTTAAAAGCTTTTGCAGTGTTCTTTTGTTTTCTCGTGAGAATTAAACGGCAGACGCAACTGAAGCAATAAGAGAAACCAGAATGTTCAGATCCTGAAGACAGTGAGCTCTATTATCAAGATAAAGCATGTGAAGTCATTTCCTCCATCTATAGACACAATGAAGGTGTACATTGTTGCTTCTTTAAGCTGGAGACTCCTTATCCGGTCCTACACAAAGCTAAAGGCATGTTCCCTTAGACTCGCATCACATGAATCTAGTGATTCATAGCGCTGATATCTGTTCAAAAAAACATGTTAATCTTGGTTGTATACTTGCGTCTCTACAATAAAGGGCTTATTGTGGCTCATATAGAAGGTTCTGGACAACAAGTCATGTTTGGTTGCTTGAATTGTAGTTTTTTATATTTGATTAAATTATTAAGTACAATTGAAGTCAGAATTAATAGCCCTCTTTGCTTTTATCTGTTCAATGAGAGCCCTGGAAGTATGAAATATTGAACCTGTTAGTGCACTGGAGGAATTTGGATTTCTGTTTTGTATCATTTTTTATGGTCTGGTGATAATAAGCAGCCGCTCGTGTCTAGTTTTCCTCTTCCCACCCCCCCAACAGCTATTTCCAGTTGTATATAAATTGATTGGTCCTTCTGCTCTGTTTCGTTTCATTTCCTGACAGATTGATTTCTGAACCGCTGGACTGTGTGCGCTTCTCCAGTATTTTACAAAAACATGTTTGTGAATAAAAATGTCAACTTACATTGACCCTAACCAGCAATTAACTTATAATCTATAGATTAAAATGACAATTCGTTGCAATGTAACTTAAATTCAACAAACGGACCATTAAAATAAAGTGTGACCAAACTGACCTTACAGTCTTGGGACCATACCTGTCAACCTTCCCGTTTTTCCTGGGATTCTCCCACATTTTACAGTTCTATTCCGCTATCATCCCATAAAGGTATTCTCCCGTATTTCTCTTGTATTTTCAGTCTTTCTCTGAAGGTTGCAATAGAGCCGATCCCCCCTATACGTAACCCATACCGCTGAACCACCAGGGGGCGCCCCTTGCTCTTAAATGTGAGTTGTGTGCTTTCGTTTTATTTAGGCATGAAACACTTTGAAATAAATATAAAAATGGCGAGATTCCCTTTCCTTTTCATGACAGGTGCCGTCGCTCCTACTGTGCAATCCTCAAAACAGTCATAAAGCGGTGCATGACTGTCAGCTGACGCGCTCCATAGTGATAAACAGACGCTGTTTCCCAAACAGATTCTGTACATGTGATTTGAAGCGTAGCGAAAGTGGATACTGGGTTTTGGGTGCGTGTTTGAACAGACATATACACATAATTATTAATAATAATAACATCTAAAGATGTCCACCTTGATGTTTTTTTTTTCTTTTCAAACACGTCTAATTTTGTCCTAAATGAGCATAAATCATTAGGAAAGCAACCGAATGCTTTCATTATAATGTTAGATGTGTACATTGTTATTGACACCTCTGTTCTTTAATGTAATCAAACTAAAACTCTAAATAAATGACATTCATTCACTGCTCTTTATTCAGAATGTGTGAGTTATACAGTGAAGAAAAGATTCATGAGATTTGATAACTTGATTCTATTTCATTATAATAGCTTATTTTAATAAGCTAAACTGTTTACTAATGTATACTATTGCATTTTCTTTTGTTAATAATTTTAAATATATTACTGACCGTTTAACAGTTTATTTACAATAAACAGCTCCAGAAGAACATATTTAATATGGGGATTTTTTATTTATTTATTTGGAAGGGGGGGGGTATCCCTTATTATGGTGGGCGTATCCCTTATTTTCACATCCCAATCTTGACAGGTATGCTTGGGGCATAAAAGTCAAAAAACTAGTTTGACTTGTCCTGTTGTCCCCATTTGTTGTTTCTGTCGGCAGCGTTCACAAATGCTCTTTCTTTATTGATTGATGGGATTTTTATCTGGAGAGACTTTAAAGGGTGTATTTTTAAAAGTCCTTCAAAAATGGTAGAATGTTTATCGAAAAAATTCATTGTAAGTATTTATATGTTTATGTATTTTATTTTCTGTATTTATTTATTACTGCTGGTCTAATGAAACGTTTTATTATTATAGAAAATTGCTGTTTGAACATTTTATCTGCATTTGTTTTTGCCATTTCCTAGCCAGAGAAGCTGATTGCAATAAACTCAAATCTAGGCTTGTCACCAGGGCTGGATTAACATAAGGGCTAGGTGGGGCTGAAGCCCCAGTGCCCACGGAAGAAGGGGGCCCTTGATTGGCTGAAGAATTAATTTGCGCTATGTTGCTGGAAACGCATCTTTGTGTTGCGAAGTTTTGTAAAGTGAAATGTGAAGTTTTCCTTTTTGTTCGCTGCTGTTCATAGTGGTGCCAGTGCTAAACTGGGGCTCGGAGTACATTTCAGGTGCGTAGTGGGTAGTGCCGTCGCCTCACAGCAAGAAGGTCGCTGATTCGAGCCTCGGAGTCAGTTGGCATTTCTGTGTGGAGTTTGCATGTTCTGCCCGTGTTGGCGTGGGTTTCCTCCGGGTTTCCCCCACAAGTCCAAAGACATGCGGTATACTGTAGGTGAATTGGGTAAGCTAAAATTGGCCGTAATGTATGTGTGTGAATGAGAATATATAGGAGTTTACCAGTGATGGGTTGTGAAACGTGCTGGAGAATTTGACGGTTCATTCCGCTGTGGCGACCCCAGATTAATAAAGGGACTAAGTCGAAAAGAAAATTAATTAATTATACAGGTGAAGTCAATATTATTCACCCTCCTGTGAATTTGTCTTTTCTTCTTCAAATATTTCCCAAATTATGTTAAACAGATTCAGGAATTTCGCACAGTATTTCCTATAATATTTTTTCTTCTGCAGAAAGTCTTATTTGTTTTATTTCGGCTAGAATAAAAGCAGTTTTTCTTTTTTTTAACCATCTTAATTTTAGTAGCCTACTTAAGCAATATGTTTCTTATTGACTGGAGAACAAACCATGTTTGTTTATACAACTAGTTAACCTAATTATTCTAGTTAAGCCTAGTAACATGACATTGAAAACATTTGCCAAGGTTTACTGTTCCCTGACCTCCATCAATCCGAGAGCATCCGCTGTTTACTGAGATTGGAACACAACCAAGTGTGCTGAGGGTTTGTGCTCAAACAGACCGACACATATTTTCCCTATAGCTCCTACAGACAGTCATGCACTATTGTCCTCAGCGTACATGCATGAACGTCACATTCGCGCACACGTACATACACAATGTCACGTCAGGTTTATGTCTTCTTCCCGAAATAACAGACCACCCTCAAGAGTTTATGTAAACCTTCATGAAAACAGGACCAATACTTATCTCTGGCTCATGAAAAGCTGGACTGCACTTTCCTAGCTAGCATCCATTAGCGTTTACATTTGGATCTGGAAAGATTGTTTTTAATGAACCAATGCATCTTAATTTGGGTTTTTATTTTGGTGGAAAAAGCAACACATCAGAAATGAGACAGATTCAGTTCCACATGAGGTGGTTATTAGTTAGCAAATAATATAAATATTACGAATGTAAGCATTAGGTGAGCAGGTTACATTGTAACCCCGTGTCCCAACAAGACGCTTCTAAACGAGATACGCTGTGATTAGCAATTTGGCTGTTTGCACCAGACAAAACACGACAGAAATTTAAATACAGACATTCAGAGGCACAGAATATGCAGTCACTCATGAAACGGTAAGGTTTATAATCTAATGATGCATATTAACCCACTTTAACATTATTATATGTACATGAATCACTCATATACTGTATGTTTAGTTCTAAAATTCAATTTCAAACAATTAATTTTATTCTGAGGTGAACTATTTTATGCTGCTTTCAGTATATGGCAATAAATGTCAAGTAAAATGGCATTCAAACTCGCATTGTTAGCATTTAGCACTGAATAAAGCACATAACGAGTACCTGAGGTGATCATTGTCAGTTTACTGTTGTTCAGCTGTGAGAAACAGAAGCCGTTTCTAATATATCAGCTCGAGGTGTTGGTTAGGACAAAAACTCCTTTTAATATGGAGAATATTCATTCTATCGGGTGCCGTTGCTTTTATATAGAGCACTGTTTAAATCACTCGCTCCTGTCCTCAATCTGGCAACCCGCGCTTGCATTTGTTTTGATCCAGGAGTGCAATACCTAGTTCAACCACGGGTGTCAAACTTACATCAAAGTCAAAGTCAGCTTTACTGTCAATTCAACTACATGTACAGGACATACATAGAATCGAAATTTCGTTAATCTCAGGCCCCGTTTACACTAATGTGTTTTCGTTTTAAAACGCATAAGTTTTGCTACGGTTACGCCATCCGTCCACACTACACCGGAGTTTTCGAGCCCCGAAAACGGAGCGTTTTGGAAACGCTGGAGAGGCCGTGTTCATTCTAAAATGCTGCTGCTCCGTCTCAGTGTGGATGGGGGAAAACGGAGACATCTGAAAACGGAGGCGTGGCTGCAGAGATTCGCTGCTTGATTGGGGCTTTTGGGTCATTGCGTATCCTTCCCTTATTCGTCAAGCCCCTATCACATGACTAACGCCACCGGAAGACGGCAGACCAGCCTTCACTGTAAACAACAACATGGACAGAGAAATGGGAGCGTTGTTTGCATTATTGGCCGTTTTAGGCGTCATTGTGCAGTTAAACTCTGCCTTTTTTACTACAACAGCTGCATATATTCGCAAGAGGCAAGCTACTGTTCCAGCACTCGCTAATCTCGTGATGGTCACGTGATATACATTTTTTAGTGGAGTAGTGTGGACGGAGATATGTTCAGAAACGCTGGGTGAGACGCTAGTGTGGACGTGGATCGTTTTCATGCTAAAACGCTGTTTTAAAACTAAAACGCCCTAGGGGCATAACATATGATGTTAATACAAAAAGCAGAATTTTACAAAGAAATTACAATAAATAAATATAATTATACGTAAAATGTAATCTAAAAATATATAAGTAAAAACAGAAATTTGTAAACGACACAATTACACTTAAGGGCTTATGGCAACATATTGCACCTTCAAGATTTTTTTTTTTTTTCAATAAGCTACAGAATAAGCCTATGTTATCCAATAACTTATAGTTAACCTAATTAACCTAGTTAGGACACTATATTGATTGCATTTTAAGCTGAATACCAGTATTTTGCTAAATAACTCATAAAATATGTTCTGTCATCATGGCAAAGCGAGAGAAATTCGTTATTTAAATTAGTTATTACTATTTTTAAATTAGTATAGTTACTATTATGTGTCGAAATAAATCTGCTCTCCTTTACACATCACTTGGGAAATATCTTTAAAAGAATTGAAATTTCACAGGAGGGCTAATAATTTCACCTTTAGCTGTATACCTTTTTCTTTTTGAGTCTCTGTTTGGCTCAGTTGGATGGTGCTAAAGATTGCTTCCTCTCGGGGCAGCTCTCCCTGCGAGGAGCAACGTGTCGAGGCTTATCCGTCTGCTCCAGCTCTCCGTGCCAAACACAACACCCCACTAAGAGAATTAGTCTCTCGCTCCAGAGTTCTGGCAGTCAGAAAAGTTACTCGCTGACCGGTGCTTTCCTCTCAACTTCCTGTGAGTCGTCTGTCTGTCCCCTGAGAGACGTCTAAAGCTGCGTCTGCTGCCAATGAGCCCAAACTGATGTTTAGTTTTGATTGAGAAGGAATTGTTCTTCATGTAAATAAACCTTTTTGAAATAAAAGGTAACACTTTAGTTAATGTATTTACTAAAATGAACTAAATATCAATAACCTTGTAAAGCATTTGTTAATCATAGTGCAACATGAACTAATGCATTATTAAAATCCAGTCACACTTGATAACATTAATATACAGTGAGTTAACATGAACCTATGTTATTTACATTTACATTATTTACATTAACATTAACTAATGTTAACAAACATAATTAAATACAGTAATAAATGAGTTATTAATAGTTTGTTTATGTTAGTAAGTACATTTATTAAAGGATGTGACCAAAAAAGACTCTAATTAGACAAAAAAAAAACATTGACTCAACTTGAAATTGTAAGCCAACTTGCTGCACAGCGTTTTTTGAGTTGATGCAACTTAAATTGAGTCAACTAAAGCACTTGGTTTAAAAGTTGAGTCGACTCAAAAACGCTGTGTAGTAAGTTTATCTTACAATTTTAAGTTGAGTCGACTTTTTTTATACGTTGTGGATGTTTATTGCAAAGCTCTGATCAGTCGCTGTTTCTCAGGATGTGTGAATTGCTCAGACATTCTTCTTGGCTTGTGTAATTCGCTCTTCTCTGCTGCTTGGCAGCTGCGCAGGAATGTGTCGATGGCTTACCTGTAATAAGTAGGAATGTGTAAAAACTGACTGCTTTTGGATTGTTTGCACAACTAGTCATCTAAGAGACTGATACTGTTTAAATGGAAAGACCCTCTCCCACCAACACATAACCACTGGATAAGAGAAGTGATGTCTCATCATAAATTGGAGAAAATAAGGCATACTATCAAAGGGTCTGTTGAGTCATTCTATAAGATCTGGCAACCTTTTTTAACTCTTGTGAGGGAGATGGATGCACACAACATGGCAATATGAGGAATAAAGAAACTCATGTTTTCATCTCTTATTTTCTTTATGGACATTTAATTATACATTGTCTCTAGATCTGGTGTTTTTGGAAAGGGGTGTTTTGTTTTTGTTTTTTATTTGTTCTGTATAATGTGAAAAACAAATAAAAAAAACCTTGAACAACTAGTCATCTAAAGGCCGGGACACACCAACTCGACAGCCGGCCATTGGACATTGGGGTGTCGATGAGAGTCTGTCAGGCTGGATTGTTTGGTGTTTACCACACGTCTGATTGGCTGTTCAAAAACAACATTTGAATTTGAACTTATTCAGACCTGTGACACATCCTTAAAGTTGGGATGAGCAATTTAGGGCTAGTAATGAGGTAAATTGGTTAAATAATGATGCGATTTGAAACAGGTGATGTCAACATGTGATTGTGATTATGATTTGGTACAAAAGCAGCATCCAAGAAAGGTCTAGTCCTTTAGGAGCAAAGATGGGCTGAGGATCTCCAGTTTGACAACAATTATATAAGAACATTATAGAAATGTTTAAAAACAATGTTCCTCATAGAAAGATAAGAAGACATTTGGATATTTCACCTACAGCAGTGCAGAACATCATTCAAAGATTCAAGGAATCTGGAAGAATTTCAGTGTGTAAAGGAAAAAGGCACAAGCCTAAGCTGAACAACTGTGATCTCCGATCCCTCAGATGGTGCTGCATCAAGAATCATCATTCATCTATAAGCGATATCCCCACATGAGCTCAGGACTACTTTGGCAAACCTTTGTCGAGTACCACAATACATAGTTACATTCACAAATGCCAGTTAAAACTGTACTGTGCAAAAAGGAAGCCCTATGTTAACAGTATCCAGAAGCATCTGGGATAGACCATCGTACAGTGGAAATGTATACTATAGACAGATGAATCAGTGTTTCAGTTGTTTTTTGGGACAAATGGACTCTGTGTGCTCTGGACCAAAGAAGAAAAGGATCATCCAGACTGTTACCAGCAACAAGTCCAAAAGCCAGGGTCTGTCATGGTATGGGCATGTGTCAGTGCCTATGGCAAAGGCCACCTGCACTTCTGTGATGGCACCATTAATGCTGAAAAAGTACAAAGAGATTTTGGAGCGCAATATGCTGTCGTCTTTTCCAGGGACATCCATGCATATTTCAACAAGACAATGCATAAACTAGGCCTGTCACAATAATCAATATATCGACTTATCGCACAATACATGGACATGACCTCAATGATTTTTGGTGATGCAATATATATCGCCCCTAAAGTAAAAACCAATTCTTGCAACATTTCAGCTGATTGCACAACCTCTCTATCTCTGTTTGAGGTGTCAGTGTCGGTATGGTTAAAAAACACTATAGTATTTACATTTAGCATTTATTATTATTTGTTTTGGATATGCGTTTTTACATTGTGATTCCAATGCCTAATCATTAAATTATTAAAATGACTTAATTAAATATTCTTAAGAATAAAATATCATGTGTTCTTTTGAGTATTGTACTTGAATTATAATGCTAATATATTGCCATTCTGGCATTATACAATGAGTGGCCTAAAATAGTCTTAAAATGACAATTATATCGTTTATCGCGATATATTTTGGTGCAATATATCGTACAACAAAAAATAGATATCGTGATAGGCCTAGTAAAGACACATTCTGCACACATTACAAAGTCCTGGAATTGCAGAGGAAGAGGATACAGGTTCATGACTGGCCTCACTGCAGTCCTGACCTGTCTCCAATTGACAATGTGTGGCACATTTTGAAGCTCAAAATGCAACAATAAAGACTTAGTGCTGTTGATCACCTTAAGACTTGATTGCTGGAAGAATGGAACAAAATTACACCTGAAACACTTCATCACTTGGTGTCTTCAGTCCTTAAACGTCTTTTAAGTGTGGTGATTGGCAACATTACCAGTTGTAGATGCTTTACTGTTCTAACTCTTTTGAAATGTGTGGCAAGAACCAAAATTGGTATAAGTGTTTTTAAAAATAAAAATATTAATCTTGAGGAACACATTAAATAGTGTTTAATACTGTCCCAACTTTTTCTGATTTGGGGTTGTACAGTATATAAAAGGGAGCAAGGTTTTTCACCACAACACTTACCTCATCCACAGGATGTTCAAAATCCACATCAGACATGACGCAACAGGCAGAAACATCACTGGAACGACAGTTGCTATGGCAAGGTGAAGAGTTTAATGCTGTGAGAAAGTTTTAAATCTCACACTACATGACCGATAAAGCACAGCATGCTTGCAGTATAAAAAATACCACAGGTAAAAATATAAAGGAAATCAATTATGACTCATAGCAAAAACAAGTTGCCAAGCTGCTTTTTCATGGACTTTTTTCCTAAATTTTATATTAGAAAAAGGATTGTTCTACCCAGATGGCAAAACCATACTGCAGCTTGCTTTACCAAATGCTGATGCACTTTTCTTGCAAACAGCATGTCCTATGGTAATTTAAGCGTTGTGGTTAATGACCGTACGCTACTGGATTGCTTTGAGCAGAGGGTGTTTTCAGTCTCGCTCTCGGAGATATTTGCGGTTTCTGGAGAGAAATCCAACCACAGTCGTTCTGGCAGGGCTTCGAATCGTCTGGCTGGTGAACATGCTGTTTGGGTGGGCCTGAAAACTCTTTGACATCCATGCATTCTGACGCCATGTCGAGCTGTCATGCGTTTTGTTTAAGCACCGTAAATTGCGTCGCAAGTACATTTATGACTTAAGATCAGGTGCAATTATTGGTCTGCGGTGCTCCACATCGGCAGAACTAAAGCAACCCATTGAAAATAAGATTGCAGATTGGGTTCAAAGTGGATTTTGGAGCTTCTGCTGAATTTTGGGGCTCCATCAGATATAATATGACATGTTAATGTGTTCATGTCACGAGATGGAGAATCACAAGACGCAAAAATCCAAGTGCAGCAATTTATTTTCACAAGGAACCAAGGGATTATCCCAAATTCAAGAACGTACGTGAGGGACAAACAAAATCCTAAGGCAACTAAAACACAAGACAAAAGCGTTTATAAAGACAAGGCTAAATTAACAAACAAGAAACAGCTGTAACGTAATACAATCAGAAGTGCAAAGGATTATAGGAAATGAAGTTAAACTACAAAACAAGCTAGTGCCCTCAAGTGTCCAAAAGAGGACACTGCAACAGGTGTGACAGTTCATCGCCGAAAACATGCGTTTGATTTCACTTCGCTCCAGACTATGGTTGCTGAAATGAAGCCAGTAAAAACACAATTTCCCAATATCCTCTTCAAAAGCGATTCCCATGTTACAGGAGCCGCTTGGAGAAGAGACTGAGACATTACAGTCAGCATTTGAAATGGATCAAAACCCTTCATCAAAGTTGTCCTAAAACTATTGAACTAGGGCTGGGCAATTAATCAAAAAGTAATCGAAATCTACAGTCAGAATTTATAATCAATCAAATTTTCCCAGCTCAATTTTTTCAATTACTTTCACTTCCGGGTTTAGAGTCACGTGACCTCACTCTGTTACGGCTACTTTAAACTTCTGCGTCGAATGTACTGGTATGGTCTGGCGCACTGTAATGATGAAAAAATCCAATATGAACATAAACACATTCTCATGTCAAGATGCATTTAATTAAAAAGCAAATAATTTGAAATTAAGAGAGTTTATGCTTAAAAATGTCTTCCAACAGGCTAAGAAAAGTATACCTAGCTATTTCCCAGTTTTTGTAATGATACCAGTACTAAGTCATTTAACACCTCAAGTAAATCAAAGTCAAGTCATTTAGCATCTCAAAGTTGAGCTTTTTAGTGATTGCGTGAAGACAGACTCAACAGAACGAAGCTTATTTGTTTAACACACTCCGGCGGTGATGTAATATTTGAACGTTAAGAAACAGGAATGGAGGCTCATAAAACAGCACAAATGTGGATCTGTAGAAGCAAGAGTGCTTCAGGTCGTTGAACAAATCAGTGCAGAACGGACTTAAGATTCATAATGTTGTCTAATACTTAGCGAGAAGGTGCCGCTTGCTCCCCTGCAGTGGAAATATTGGGGCCAAAGTAAACCCAGCCTGGCCAGCACTTTTAGTACTTGTTTTTCTCTCACCACAAATGAGGTCTTGGGTTGGTTTTCTCTGAAGCGTCCCTCAAGCAAACACTCCTGCTCATGAGGGAACTATTTGGTAAAACACCTCATGGTTTTGTGGTCTTCTCATCTGTATTAAAGAGCCCCTATTATACATTAAAAAGGGTCATATTTTGGTTTTGGGGGTCTCCAACAGCAGGCTAATATGCATGCATGGTCAAAAAACACTTTCATTGTCTTATAATTTGCTTTTATTTTTACCTCATTATCCCAGCGACTCCTATATGAATCGTTTAGTGATTAATTTGTTCCAAAACTCCTCCTTAGTGCGATGCTAAACTGCGCTGATTGGACCGATGACCCAGTCTGTTGCAATTGGTCTACATCATTCAGCGCAAGAGAATGCCGACCACGGCTTATCAATATTGAAGTAGTCATAGTGTGTGCGTGAGCATATCTGCCAACACTCGTTTTTCCTGGGAGTCGCCCGTATTTCAGACACCTCACCCCCGAAACTAACCCCCCGGTCTTCCAGCATATTACTCTATTCTTAACCAGAAGTAAAAACAGCGACACACATTCAGTATTAGTGCACACAGCGGCAAAAGATGAACCATTATGAAACAGGACCTCCGCACGTGTGTAGGAGAGCTGATGTAGCCATAGCAACGACAAACAGCAGAGGAACACGAGCTCACAAACGCATTTTAATCCATGAACAAAGCGGCACGCGTCATGTTTACAACGTGCTTTTAGACACGATATGAGAATACAAGTTAACCAGAGACACTACAAGCGGCTACAAGTTACAAAACACAATTAAATACATCATTTACAAGCTGGAGAAAACAATGAGGCAACCGTTTTAATCACACGCACTCACACTAGCTGGATAGCAGGCCAGATTCACCGTCAGGACACCGGGAAATGTTCCGGTGCTCCCTATGGCTAGTCCGCCCCTGCATACATCAATAGTCTTTTCTGATCCTTCCTTTAACAAACGGTCAACGAATCCTCCGTTGTAAGCGTGTAGCTTTCAGAAGCACTCCTCAAAGGGAACACAGCACAAGGCTGGGCTATAATGCTGAGGCATTTCTGCAGAAATAAACCTCAACCACTGTCTCTTCTCTGGTTCATCTGCACACTACCAATAATATCCAGCCGAGCACAGTGCTCTTCTCTGTGTTACCAGATGTAGCTGACTGATTCCAGCCCAAACCCTCTCCAAAAGGTTTTTACCTGCACAATCAAATTCAAACCTTTGCTCGCTGCTGTTGTTTGTGGACAGGGTTAGGGGATTTGAATCTCCCGGGGCTGCGCGCGCACAAATGGGCGGGGCTTATGTTTCATGTTCATGTCATGCCGAAACGGCTAAAGACTCGTAAGCACGGCGATTCTTTTGAGGAACTATGAGTCGACTCTTTTTTGGATAAATCAATAGTTTTAAACACTGTGCACTTTCAGATTTAAGCCTTAGCTGGACATTTCACTCCACTTAGAGCTGTGGTACACACTGCATGCAAGCGCATTTTCAAAAACCCATAATAGGGGCTCTTTAAAGGTAAATGCTAAGAGTGCAATGGTACAGATTACTCACAGATCAGTTCATATAACAGTTTTAGGGTCACTGTTGGTTTGGTATATGTTATGTTCAGTAAAAAAAGGGATACTGCTAAAGTATCAATAATCTTCAAGCAAAAGCACCAATGAATACAATACAGTACAGTTAGTAATGTGGCTACGCAGGTGCTATATCTCACAACAGTCAGCCTCGTGAACCTTGGACTACATATATTCCTCAAGATGGATGGGGACATCTGGCAACTGTCGTTTCTTCTCAGTTCTGGATTTCCTCCAACTCCTGTGGCGCGTTTTCCCATGTTCCAAGGTTTGGGGATTTGGGACGGCTCACTCCATTAAACAGGACCGCTACACACCCTCGCTAACAGATGCTGTACAGCTGATGGGCGGCATCCGATCCTGTCATCCAGTGCAGTTGAAGACTCTTCCTGCTCTTCTCCACACCATCTGAAAGCCATTATAACACCATTAGTGTGCGTCTCCCAATGAAAAGGCTGATAAACAGCACCCTGCCTCAGTGTTGGAGTTCACAGGCTGACGTACGACACCATGATATCTCGTTCTCTCTGTGGGTTCGGAGACCCTTGTCATTATCTCTCAGCTCTACTCTCTGATTTTGAAAGCGGCGTAATACCAGGGTGATCAAACGAGCTTCAGTGACGTGCGGAGGTTGATGCTAGTGAGTCTACACGGCCACCCGCAGATTCCTTAATGTTACAGCGTGACGCATTATATGTCATGATGTTGTGTCTCACTGACCTCGTTTACATCATTTAAAATGCTTTAGGGGCTTTCAGGCTGGAGGAACGTTTTCACAGTTCCTAGAACTATTGGCAATCAAATGCTTTCTTTATAACGTTATTATGATGTATTTTAAAGTGACACCTCTGTTATTTAATGTAATCAACGAAAAATCATAATAAATGAGATTCATTCGTTGCTCTTTAATCAGAATGTGTAAGTTATACAGTGAAGAAATATCCCTTATCCCTTATTTTCACATCCCAATGTTGACAGGTATGATCATAGACTGTAAAAGATATGGACGTAGTATCTGTGACGTCACCCATAGGTTTCTGAAGAGCGCAAAAGAAGCTACTAGTGGGCGTGGCCAACCGGCACTATTTTGTTCTTGCATCATTACTCCAACCCAGGATAACCTAATAAGGGCAAAGAGGCGGAGCATGAGCGGAGACGCCTGCTACCATTTTACTTAGATTAGATTTTCTTTGGGAGAAACACCTAATACTTCTTTATCTGCGACTCGTTTGTATTCTGACCACATGTGCTTGGCTGAGTACTATATCAATAAAGTGTTAAGCCTTTTAAAAACACTTTTGTAATATATTGAGCCACTAAACATTGTCCTTATGACGTTTTTCTACAGGAGGAAAGCGCAAATTACTGCCAAATACTTCAAATATAGTCTCTGTTAGTAAATGCAAGGCTATTGATGAAATCAAGGCATACCACTGTATGACAACGCTTCAGATGACGATTTTATAGCCTAGAGCTGATCAATCTGTCAGATTCTGGAGTGCATTACAGGTCTAATGAAAATTATAAATGATCTTAAATTAAACAAATACATTTATAGATATGGTATATGAGTATATAATTTCACTCACCTGGGAAATGGAGGCCACGTGAATGGTTTGTGAGCACAATTAAGTGCACACAGCATGCCATATCATCAGATAATTGTAGGAAATAATTCCAAAAGGCGACTGACTGTGTAAAGCCACATAAAACAACACAAAAATATGACATAAACGCTGAGTTCTGCAGCTAATCAGCCGGAATCAGAGGGGAAGTGACGGTAACCAGCGAGACCTAGCTGTCACTCAAGTGGCCACGCCCTTAACTATGCAGACTTAATATAAACGAAACGGATGAGTTATAAAAAAAATCACACCCTCACAATTGTCATGAAGGGTAATATTAGCTATATGAACCAAAATTGCTCTTTTTAACCAGGCTGTAAACACCTTTTTTTTCTGCTGTAAAGTTGGCCATTTTAACATTGGGCTCTTTAGGAATGTGCTCTATTATGGAGCCAGGACTAGCGGAAGTTCGATGAATTGCAGTTTCAGTTACTTTTGTATTAGCTTCACGAGGGAGAGCGGGAGGTTGCCGCTTGGTCAGCGTGGTGACAGATTCAAAAACAAGACTAATGTCCTTTGCTAATGAGGGAGAGATAGATATATAGGGCTTCCCCTCTCTGTTGACTGATTAATGTAAATTAATAAATAAAACTGAATTAAATAAGAATAAAACTGTGAGGAAACGTAGCTATTTTACGTTTTGTCAGTTTAGTGGCTAATTTGTGGCTAGTTCAGTTGTATGAAAATGTACGATTTTTAAAAGGAGGCGTGGCACCAAACCCAGCAGTCGTTGGGGATGAGCAAATCATACAAATGAGATCGTATAAATTCACACAAATTAGCCACTAAATCAAATAGGTGCAGCGTGATAGCATTAGAACAAACCGACTGAATTTACATTATCTCTTACATTATATGTTACTCATAACCGTTATATAAACCATGGCATAAAATTGAGGTATATCAACGTAATATCATTCATCACAGTTACTTCTTAGACACTCTATTGCAAAACATCTTATCATAAGAGGTCTGAATAAAATTTGTTATCACATATCCATCCAAAAAAAGTCGTTGTATCATGTAACTACATGCTTTTCCAATGTTTAGCGCATTAACTGTATCGGTTGAGCTAAACTTTCATGGGAAACGATTTAATCTCATCTTTTATCTTCCGCTTTTATTGAAATAAACCCAAATTGTAAACTCAACTTTTGACGAACTGCTCCTTTGGCTGCTCTTCATGGTGGAATTATTTATTTTCAAACATGTTTTCCAGCTGGCATCTCTAGCAAGCTGACAGTTTTCATTGGAAAGGAAAAAGGTGCTTATGTAATGTGAATAAAATCACTGAATTTGACCATTATGACTGGTCTGATAAAAAAAGCAAAAGCACAATATACAATGATCAACACCAGTTGCACTTGGCACGTAGAGAGCTTTCAGATAACAGAGAGTATACTGTGTTGTAAACCAGTAAAGAGCAATGTCACACTACTTCAATCCATTAACTGTCCAGTTTATTTCACTGTATTGCTATTAAATCCTAATCTAATCATGACAAACTATATCATTGGAAAGGTCTTACTCCTCAGAATAGATATTTCACTCATGTTTTTTATTATTTAGGGAAGAGTAGGAGATCAAAATACAATTTCTGTCACCCTTCAAGCTGTGGGAGCATTTGCGGTTACATATTTAAACCATAATATTATAATCTAAACATAAAGCAATCATGACAAACTATATATAATTTGAAAGCTTATGATGTCTAGTTTTCAAATCTGATTGGTATTGATAGATATTACTGAGCAACAGTTATTTATTATTTTGCGTAATTTGAGTTGTAAAACATTACTTTGCTACAGAAATCCTTTTGTAATTAAAAAAATGAGGCTAAATTCAAATCAAATCCCACCAAACAGCCCATACTACTTTAGAATTTCATATCTACTTCACAAATATTGTTGAAAGTATGAAAATAATATGGCTCATATTCCTCAAAATACACACAGACGCCCTCAAATGTTTGCCAATGGAAACTGTATGTCAACTGGTGGTCATGTTTGGTACTGCAGCCAAACAAAATCAATTTTTTTGA
>CAIGQQ010029614.1:1166756-1188460 GCA_903798035.1 Danio albolineatus
TTTAACCCAATGATTGAGTTTGTCCATATTTGACCCAATATTGTTATAGTCTCGGAGAACTTTGCAGAAATCTCGTTTTGCATGCTATCTTCATCGCCAAAGCCCAAGTGAACTGCACTCAGGCACACCTCTTCCAACCAGGCCAGAGCCGGCCAACTGAACCATGCCTGAGCCCGATACAGAGCACTCACACTTCTCAAACGATCCGGGAAACTGGCCTGGGCATGGTTCGAATAGCATAGTGTGAGTACGCCAGAGTTACAATAGAAATATCTACATATTTTATATAAATTCAGCTTGTAATTTTTAAGGCAATGGGTTTACTCACTTTTTAAAGTAATCATTTTTTGCAGTGTGTGTTTGTATATGGAAAAACAAATGTTAAACACAAATATTGAATTTTTCTTTCTTGTTGCTTCATAATGTATAACTTTTTAATATTTTTTTTTAGCATGAAACATTTTAGATGGACATAGTAACATTCTAATTTTTGTTTGTAGCTCACTGGGGTCAAGAACTGTTATAATTTAAGCCATACCTGTCAACATTGGGATGTGAAAATAAGGGATATTAAGTATGTTCTTCTGGAGCTGTTTCATTGTAAATAAACAGTTAAACGATCAGTAATATTTTTCATATTATTATTTACAAAAGAAAATTTAGTAGTGTACAGTAGCAAACAGTTTAGCTTATTAAAATGAGCTATTATAAAGAAGTATAATCAAGTTATCAAATCTTATGAATCTTTTTCTCACTGGTATAACTTGCACATTCCGAATAAAGAGCAACGTATGAATCACATTTATTTTGATTTTGTGTTTGATTACATTAAATAACAGAGGTGTCACTTTAAAAATGCACACATCTAACGTTATAATGAAGCATTCGGTTGCTTTCCTAATGTTTTATGCTCATTTAGGACAAAATTAGACGTGTTTGAAAAAAAACATAAAGATAGACATCTTTATTCATTATTATTAATAATTATGTTTATATTTCTGTTCAAACACACACCCAAAAATAAAGTATCCACTTTCGCTACTCTTCAAATCGCATGTACAGAGTCTGGGAAACAGCGTCTATTTATCACTATGGAGCGCGTCAGCTGACAGTCTCACAGCGCTTTATGACTGTTTTGAGGATCGCACAGGAGGAGCGACGGCACCTGTAATGAAAAGGAAAGGGAATCCCGCCATTTTTATATTTATTTCTAAGTGTTTCATGCCTAAATAAAATGAAAGCACAGAACTGACTCACTTTTAAGAGCAAGGGGCACCCCCTGGTGGTTCGGCGGTATGGGTTGCGTATAGGGAGGATCGGCTCTTTAATGTTTATTGCAACCCTTCAGAGAAAGACTGAAAATATGGGAGAAATACGGGAAAACACCTTTACGGGATGATAGCGGGATACAACTGTAAAATACGGGAGAATCCTGGGAAGACGTGAGGGTTGACAGGTATGTTTTAAGCTAGGTAGATGTAAATACCCATAAGTTTGGTGCTGCTAACAGGTTTAAACAATCCAACATTTTTTTTACGTATGCCCAAAATGTAAGATCGAACCCATTTTGCAAGCATTCTAATTCAACAATGCAAACAAAACGCTTATTCATGCGAGCATGTTTGGTGAATGACGCATCAGAAATTGTGACTAAGTGATATCAGGAAGCGAATGTTACAAGGAGAATGTGAACTCCTCCATTTTGCTGAAGGCATTGTGCGTCGGTCTTCCTTCTCGTTGTGAAGGCAAACCAATTGGTCTTGAAAAACGATCCTCTGTTCTTTCAGCTTCCCGTATAAAGCGCCTCACATTTGTTGTTTTGGTTGCTCATAAAGTCCAGCCTGTAAATAGCGGACACATGTGGACGCAGATTGATATTCAGTGATCCGTTCGCTATGGGCCCTGAAGGCCCCAGTCATCGAGCGGATGAAAACAGCCCCTGTGTTGGCCTATTGAGTTTGTTTGCTAACAGTCCGGCCTTTGTAAGCAGGAAAACGGCTCAGGGAATGTGCTTAGCTGTGCTAGGACTCCCAAGGACAGCACTGCATTTTAGTGTCCTCGCAGGTGTCTTCATAATTCCCTCATCTGTGTGCATCCTTCATATTGAAGATCTATAGCTGAAGTGCAGCTGTGTTGGGCTGTTTCAAGCTCTTTTAGATGCTGCTCACAATCAGCTTGTGTTGGACGCCTAGAATCTGGAACAGTCGCTCTGTGAGATTCAGGGGTTGACACAGCGGAATGAACCACCGACTATTCCAGCATATGTTTTACACAGCGGATGCCCTTCCAGTAGCAACCCAGTACTGGAAAACACCTGTACACTCTCACATTCACATACACACTCATACATTCATTCATTCTTTTTGGCTCAGTTCTTTTATTAATCTGGGGTTGCCACAGCGGAATGAACCGCCAACTTCATTCATTCATTCATTTATTTTCTTTTCACTGTTCTATGGTCGTATTAACACGGAAAAAAAAACGCATGCATTTGTATATTCCGAGATGGGTTTCAGGCCTCCTTTAGATGTGGAAATAAATCAGATATGTGACAATGCGTCTAACATGTACACAGGCAGATCGGGTTTATTAAGGCGTTCCGTTTTGTACGTCATATGACAAGTGTCTTCTTTAAAATGAAAAAGCAAGCATAAATCTATGCACCAAAGTGTTGAATATTGGCAATCATTTACGTTGAATGTCATTTTCATTAAGAGGTTTAAGAAATACTGTAAAAAAAATTACTAAACCAGTGTTGATTCAAGTAAAAGCATGTTTTCAAGCTAAATTTAAAGAAAATGTTTTAACCCAATGATTGAGTTTGTCCATATTTAACCCAATATTGTTATAGTCTCGGAGAACTTTGCAGAAATCTCGTTTTGCATGCTATCTTCATCACCAAAGCCCATGTGAACTGCACTCAGGCACACCTCTTCCAACCGGGCCAGGGCCAGAGCCCGATTCAGAGCACTCACACTTCTCAAACGATCCGGGAAACTGGCCTGTGCACGGTTCGAATAGCATAGTGTGAGTACGCCCTAAGTTACAACAGAAATACCTGCAATCCAGTACTGGGAAACACACATACACTCTCACATTCTCACATAACTTGCGACAATGTGGTACTTCTCCGCGGTTTAGTGACGTAGAGCAGGGGTGCCCAAACTTTTTCTTAAGGGCCATAACCAAACTTGATTGAGGCTAGTGGACCGAAGGTAAAATATTTTACATGTGTAATTTCCTAATTTATTTAATAATGTTTATCAATGACTAGAAAACGTTGCCATATATTACCTAATACATTATTTTTTAACACATTATAATGAACATGTAGCAGTAAAAAGAAAACAATCTCATTTAATACACTAGAATTACACTAGTTTTTGCCTTGATTTGCTCACTGATGTCTTTTGCACGGTGACAGTATTTTAAAATAAAATAAGATTCATTTAAACAATTTCATTGAAACATTTCATTTCAGTTTCCTCTAAATATAATAAACAAAAAAAAAAACACAATTAAACAAACATAAAAGCTTACGTCAAATTAGAAATGAAGATCTCTGTGTTAAAGGCATTCGCTCGAATCCTCTCCATCATTCTCATTCTCCTCTCAGATGGGACAATGGGCCAAATCAATGGGGCAATTTTGGCCCGCTAGGCCTACTTTGGGCATCTCTCACGTAGAGGGAAGAGCGTGTCTGGAGACGCCGACGTGATAAACAACAACATCAGAGGAACAGGAGGAAAGTGGTCAGTGGTCAATGGCAGAAGTTACCTGCCTTCTTGTTCTGTGGACACATGAGTCAGTGGAGGACGCCATATATAAACCATAGGCCCTTTCCCTCCTCCGCCTCAAAATCATTTTAAAGTCAGACAAACTTCACATATTTCGCAAAGCTAAAAACAAGACGATCTCTTCCATCGTGGCTAGTGTGGTGCAGATGCTAGAACCAGCCTTTACACATACGCGACGTCGTAAATTGTATGGCAAGTGTAAACACATGAATCATATATGGGTCACAATTAAAAGAACGTGTAAACGGACCGGCAAACTAATCAGATATAGGATCTGACAGTGTAAACGGGGCCTAAGTTGGACGTGTTTCTCCCTTTACACGCAATTTTTGTAATGTATCTGCTGCACGATGCTGCATGTGTCCGATTCCTTGCTTGTAAAATATATCCATACTTTGGAACACTTAGTTTACACCAGTTTAAGTAACTTTGATTAATGCGATCATGCATGTTGATGGAGTAGCTCACCTGATGTGCTGTACTGTGCGTGTTCCTATGTGTGTGCGTTCTCTAATGCCGAGTTCAGACTGCATGATTTTTAAAGTACTGGTGTCACAGATGTGTTCACACTGCATGACTATCTGGGCTGCGTTTCGTCACAGCTTTGTTTACACTGCAAGATGGATCGGCGACAGGGAGTTTCACACTGCATGACTTCAAAATAGGAAGAATCGCAGACAACTTTGTCCAAACTACGTCTCACACTCAAAAACACGCAGTATATCTTTTGTTATTAACTACATAACGAGAAAGAAGCCTTTAATGCGGTATAAATTTACATATTTGCTCACCCGGCTTTGAAGGGAATTAGCAATTTCTCCTCATATTCTTTATTTTTGGACCTGGTTGGGTTGTGATATTGCTCACATGACACGTCAAACAGACACGGGGGCTCCTGCTAAATGTACACTAATTTTCCCTCCATTTCTTGGGTCCGAATAAACTCAACCTCCCGCTGGCCTGCAGGTACCCACACTAGTGAATGCTGCTCTCTCATTGGCTGTAGGCGATCGCTGATGTTATTTTCAGTCAGAACACATTTCACACAGCATGATTTGAATCGCCGACAGCTCCAGATATTCAGCCCGCCAAATATCTCCTGGGCATCAGCGACTCATCGGCGATTCTCTCAGATCGCGTCTTTGATAGTTCGTATTGTGTGATTGTCACTCGTGTACACGAGCACCGATTTGCCTGTGATTTCAGGCATTTGTCGGAAATTTCCCAAAACCTGTCGGCGAGTCAAAATCGGGGGTAAAATCATGCAGTCTGAACTCGGCATAAGAAACAAAAACAAGCGCCTAACATAGCCTGACGGTGTCTGTATCCCTCAAAGTTGTTTAGAATTAAATGTATAAAGATGGTGTAACCTACTGTACTTGCAGTATGTGTGCATTTGATGCACCACTTGATGCTTCTTATGTCCCTGTCGCAGCACCAGTGGCACTGAAATTCATGTGCTGATTCGTACATAACAGTTACATTGGCACCACTGCCATAATTGCACTGGGTTTCGGTATCCTACCCTACTTTGGACTGTGAGAGAAACCGGAGCAGCCAGAGGAAACCCATGGGGCAGAACATGCAAACTCCACACAGAAATGCCAACTGGTCCAGCCGGGACTCGAACCAGCGACTTTTTTGCTTTGAGGCGACAGTGCTAACCACTGAGTCACAGTGTCGCCCCAGTAGTAATCAGTAACTTGTAATTGATTACTTTTTGATTTACTTTAATCAAATAACTTACCCAACACTGATTGTTATTATTATTAAAGAAGCCAAAGTTATAAAGTGACTAGTTTTGCAACAGTAATTTTTTTTTTTATTATGATTTTTTTGTGAAATTGTTGAATTCAAAGCTGCTTATCTTGGCCATCAAATGGAGCAGCCAATAAAGTTTACGGTTTCCCTCTCAGCAAATCATAAAATCTGTGAATGGCATCGCATCGGTTTAACAGTCTGTGAAATAGAGGATGTTTACAGCCGAGCAGGGAAGTTTCAGCAATGAAATTACAGGTCTCTGCTAAAAAGGAGAAGATTTTTTTTTATTGCTGCCGTTCTCACTTTACATGTCAGATTTAGCTGAGGGAACTTGCCTTTATTCATCAACATTTGAGTCATTAAAATTATAAACCATGGGTCGTAATAATAACACGCTTTCACTTTACTGGGGCATTAGGACTCAAAAAAACCCTACAGTTTTAGCACCCCCTGCTGGCCTCACTAACACCACATCCAACAGCAACCTAGTTTTTCCATGTGGTCTCCCATTTAGGTACTGACCAGGCTCAGTCCTGCTTAGATTTGGTGAGTAACTCTTGAGCTGCAGAGTGAAATGGCTGTTTAAACGAACTAATTAAATTTAGTAATGTTCAAATACATTTTTTTTGTATAAATTCAGCTCATATACATTATATAAGATATAATAAATAGATAAATAAAACCTTTTTAATATAAAATCCACCTTTTATAGAATCTTCTATCAGTTTGTTAAATTAGCAGAATATGTGTTAAACACTCCAGAAGGAAGCAAAGTAGGAATCACCGCTCGCTTTATTAAAGATAGTTTAATTCTTCATTCTTGAAGCTGGTAGTTGACAAAAACAGTGATGCAAATCATTCAGGCAGTTATTAAGTAGAAGAAATCAGGCTTTTCTGTTTCATTGACTGTATTTAATAAGCAATATAACCATTGTGGGCTGGTTTGCAATAGCAATACTATTTAGAGCAAGGTAGGGCCCCAAAATTATTCTGCTAAAGGCCCCCAAATGTACAGGGCCGGCCCTGATCATGACAAAGACAAAAGAAGTCAGTTATTAGAGATGAGTTATTAAAACTATTATGTTTAGAAATGTGTTGAACAGATATTCTCTCCGTTAAACAGAAATTGGGTAAAAAAAATATATATAAAAGAATTCAAATTTAACATGAGGGCTAATAATTGTGACTTCAACTGTAATTATTTATTATTATTTAGGTGTAGGGGTGCCACGGTGGCGTAGTGAGTAGCACGTTCGCCTCACAGCAAGAAGGTCGCTGGTTTGAGCCTCGGCTGGGTCAGTTGGCATTTCTGTGTGGAGTTTGCATGTTCTCCCCGTGTTGGCGTGGGTTTCCTCCGGGTGCTCCGGTTTCCCCCACAAGTTCAAAGACATGTGGTATAGGTGAATTGGGTAGGCTAAATTGTCGGTAGTGTATGAGTGTGTATGGATGTTTCCCAGAGATGGGTTGCAGCTGGAAGGGCATCCGCTGCGTAAAACAAATGCTGGATAAGTTGGTGGTTCATTCCACTGTGGCAATCCCAGATTAATAAAGAGACTAAGCCGAAAAGAAAATGAATGAATGAATGATATATAGGCGTATTGATATGGATTAGCGAGTTAGATTAATTGCATGCTTGTTTCCGTCAAGTTTGTAAGTGATGTCATGCTGTCTGTAAAGTGCTGTGCTGATTTTTACACCAATTTTACAACTCTTGCGAAATCAATCGATTACAATGTTTTCCGCGTTATTATTGTAGATCATTGTGCGCTGAGGCTGAAAGATGAATCTTTAAATGAAGGGAAACTCCTCCTCGGGGCTGATCTGAAATGTCAGGCTGAGAGTTATGAGCGTACATTCATGTGATGCAGGCACACACACACACATATACATCTGCATCGGGCTAATAATAGCTTCTGGATGGAGGAAAGGCTGCGCAGCGGAGCTTGAGAGGAAAAACACGTGAGGTTTTCCCCCTCCAGATCACAGCAGCGTCCGGACCAATCACGGTTCCCGCATCATTCTGAAGAGACTACTTAAAGGGCACCGATTTTACCCCTTCAAGATTTAATATAAGTCTTTTGTGTATATAGAGTGTGTCTGCAATGTTTCAGCTCAAAACACCCCTCATATTGCTCTTAACAACCATAGGGCTGTTTTTGTGGCCTGTGCCTTTAATGCTAGTTCTCTCCACCCACCCTTCCCACGTGCCTGTCAGTGTGCCTCAGCGCCGCCTCGGCTGCATGAAGGAAGCAGATCTCATGTAACGTTTGTGAGAAATACTACAGTAAGAACTTCCCCAATGATTATTTTATGTATTTGTTGTGGAGTTAATTCAAGCCTTTCTGCGATGGGTCTCGCACAATGTCGTTACAAAATTCATGCACACACACACACAGCGAACATGCATACACAGCGTACACGTTTAAATTTGCAATGTTTTTGCAAGCAAATGTGACAGGATACACATAATATCCACTGCTGTTTGGATATCTGTTATGGTAATGTTCAAAATAAACCTGATTTAGCGTCAACAAACCGGGATCGAAGCGTCTTCTTTTATAACTGTGCTGACATGCGGCTGTGGTGATGAAGTAAAGCTAAAGTAAATCATTGTGGTTCATTATAAACATGCACTGGTTTTTAAATGTGTGAAACTCATTCTTGATCACGATGATCACAACATTTGAAGATGACTGATGATCATAGATTTCCCAGAGATGGGTTGTGGCTGGAAGGGCATCCGCTGCGTAAAACAAATGCCGGATAAGTTGGCGGTTCATTCCGCTGTGGCGACCCCGGATTAATAAAGGGACTAAGCTGAAAAGAAAATGAATGAATGAATGAATGATGATCATAGAGAGCTGAACAGATCTTTTAATCCCAGTTGCTTTCCGCACGTCCTGTCTTGTTGTTATGATTATACGGGTTACTACGGAGACATGTTAATACGCGGGCTGTCAATCAATCAATTCGGTGGGCAGGGAATCTGCACTCTTACGCCACGTTGCGGTTGGCTTCAAAAGGGGAGGGATTTGGATCCTATTTTAACTTCAGGAACTTAGGGACTTTTTATGTTTGTATTACCTCATTATCATTGTGGACACACTATACTTACACACAGTTCTGTCCAAACAGCTTATAAAAGATGATATTCATCATAGGTGCGCTTTAAAATCATAAATAAATAAAGAATTCTTGAGGTTGTTCTGACAAAAAAATCTTAGAAAGTGCACTGAACAAAATGGTTTATTGGACTTACTACATTTTTACTCAAGGTAAGTGGTTGTAAACAATATGGGCTAATTTTTAAACAAATAAATTAAGTTGAACGTTACTACGTTTAATTAGTTTGTTTAGATTCAGCCCATATAAATTATTTGCAACCACTTACCTTGAGTAAAAAATGTGTTCATTCATTCATTTTCTTGTCGGCTTAGTCCCTTTATTAATCTGGGGTCGCCACTGCGGAATGAACCGCCAACTTATCCAGCATATTTTTTTACTCAGCGGATGCCCTTCCAGCCGCAACCCATCTCATGCAACATGAACATGCAAACTCCATACAGAAGTGCCAACTGACCCAGCCGAGGCTTGAACCAGCGAACGTCTTGCTGTGAGGTGAACGTACCACCCACTACGCCACCGTGGTGCCCAATTCTGTAATATAAAAAATACAAAATAAATAAAAATTAACAGACAGTGACACCAATATTTGCACTACTGCTATTTTTACACTGCTCTGTACAACGTTTCTACCTCAGTGACAAATGTTTACATGTACAGTATTTATATCTGATCCAATATTTGCACAACATCTGTAGTGTACTGGTCGGCGTTACTGTTTCTTGTCTGTCTTATTTGCACTAAATGGTTCACAAACTGCACTTTGCGCTCTTTTAGATACGTTTTGACAGTGGAAGCTGCCATAAAACCGTACTGTACCACTCAGTGGAAACGGGCCGTTATTCTTATTTTAATTTATTATTTTATTTCATTCTCTAAATGTTTATAGTAGTGCACAGTCCTGTGTTATGTTGTCAGTTTATGTTGTTTGATGTAGCACCTTGGTCCTGGAGGAACATTGTTTCGTTTCACTGTGTACTGCGCTGTATATTGCTGAAATGACAATAAAGCCGACTTTACTGGAATCAAATAATAATTAAATTCAACTAATCCCCTTTTTTTCGCACAAATGTTTTAAACTCTCTTAAAGATTAAAGTCACACAGACCTTAAAACCACATGTATATGATAAACCTTCACTTTATTATTATTATTAAAATCAGCAGTGACTCTACAAATCACATGTATTCTGGAGCCTCCTGCTCAACCATAACCCAACATTGCATATCTTGCGATGTGACTGATGGAGATTGCGCACATTGTGATATCGATGCTGAAACGATATACTGTGTAGCCCTATAGTGTGTTTGAATTGAGATACTGAAGTGTTTAATTGTACAGCTCTACAATACACTGAGCAACAGTGGTTAAAACCAAGAGACCAGCTTTATCTAAACACACACACACACGTTCATTCATTCATTTTCCTTTGGCTTAGTCCCTTATTTATCACAGCGGAGTGAACCGCCAACTATTCCAGCATATGTTTTATGCAGCGGATGCCCTTCCAGCTGCAACCCAGTACTGGGAACACTCTTGTATTCACACACACTCATACACTACATCCAATTTAGTTCATTCAATCCCCCTAAAGCACATGTGTTTGGACTGTGGGGGAAACCGGAGCACCCGGAGGAACCAACCAGGGGAGAACATGCAAACTCCACACAGAAATGCCAACTGGCTCAGCTGGGACTCGAACCAGCAACCTTCTTGCTGTGAGGTAACAGTGCTAACAGATGTAAACATTACAGCTGCCGCATAGTGAAGGCATCCACCCAAAACCCCTCATCTTACCGTTAACTCTCATCTAGTGCATTTGAAATTAAAAATAGATATGAAATGGCACGTGTTTTTATTCTGTCTAAGCCTGAAAGAATTCAGGACACACCCGATGTTATAAACGCATGATGTTTATCTCCATTTCCAAGTCGTAATATGGCATTAAGATGATTTGAAGACCATTATATCAGTGTCCTTTACAAGATTATCTGGGTTTTATAATGCATAAATAGGACAGATTTGCGGTAGTGGATCAGCGCAGCGGCAGATGGTCTGAAGCTCTCCAAGTCTCTCCATATGAGAAACGTCGTCTCGTAAACTGTGATATTTTAATGTCGTCGCTGTTATCATGGCAACATATTGCGTCTCCGAGTCTTTGCCGAACAGATTTTGTCACAGTTATGCTTTTTTTTATTTATGTTAGCACGATTTGCCAGTTTTAGGGTTGGAATTTAACAGGCTTTAATTGCTGTGTATAATCATTCAGATCAAATGTAAATGTATGTAGCTGATTAACCTCCATTTATTGCAATAATTTGCGCTGTCATTCATCCAGACGTGCCTATTTGCTGATTAACTGTTGGTTTGTAAATTTCGTCAGTTCGTCACTTTGGAATTGTAAGGTTCTTTCTGCGTTCTAAATGATTTCGAGATATTGAGTTTCAAAGTTTTTGCATTCCATATAACAAACAATATGTGTGTAACAGTTCTCTTTCCTACACTAACATGACAGAGACCCTAAATGTACTCTAAATGTAAATCATGAAAGTTCTCTTACATTTGCAAATTGGAGTAAACAAACCACGGTAAATGCAGACAAAACCTTCTAATTCTGAAAAGTCATTCTCCACTTGGAATTACAAGGTTCTGTCTGGCAGATCATTCACTGAAGCATTACTTTTCAGGAAATACAATCAAAAAATAAATAATTTGGTGTTGTAACATTATGTTGATGCTTGAGAAAGTTACATTTTTGCTTTGCTGTGAGGCGGCTGTGCTAACCACTGAGCCACCCTGTTGCCCTTTTTAAAATTTTATATGTTAAAGGGTCACGAAACACCAAAACATATTTTTTGGGCTATTGACAGTCATATATGTTCCCTCGCTGCTATAAACACTATTAGGACACATATATCTCACTAAAAAGTGAAAATTGGTTGTTTTTGCGTTATTTCGAGGAAATTCGTTCTTCCGGTTTGAAACTAATTTTTGAAGCTGCGTCACGCCGATGAGATCCATGCGTGTATTCCAGCGTGGTGAGTGGACGTCTGTACCGGCGAGTGCATCGTGATGTCTCTGAGTGTGCAGCTTTAAGTCATGAGAGACTTGGTTCGAACCAATCAGCGCGCTCTATTTTGTATGCGGCGCAACATCATTATTATGTATGATCGCTTCGAAGATTGTTTGTACCTGTTACAGTGTTCAGATGGCAGAGAGACGCCATGTTGTGTTGCCAAAACAAGTGGAAGAAGAATTGTTTGGAGACACAGGTCACCAGTGTTGTGTTTATGTGGTTTTGACCTTTATGAAGGTTTTGTTTTCATTGCCCCGCTATGAGAGCGCAGCTGGACTCCCACACGCGCGCAGCAGAAATCTATTTGTAAGGAACATTATTTTTTCACCCGAGAGCTTTTCACATCTGGAAATAGTGAAACCTGGATTTGCCGCTCGTCTCCTTTTAAAACAGATGCGGCTCTAGTTTATGTGGATTGTCCTGTCTCTACAGATTTGGTAAGCGATCAGTGGTCTTTGTTTGTTTATTCAGATGGCAAATTTAGTTGGTATCGTCAGCAGAACTCTTTCAGTGTTTACAGACAGACCTTAGTCAAAATGATTAGAACTGTTACTGAGTTTACAGTATATTAATATCAGTACAATATTAAAGACTGAAAGATCCACTGTAAATGCTGCTCTCCTAGTGTAAACATGTAAACACCGCAGTCAAACAATTACTTTCGTGTAGAATTTTCGCCGCATTTTGTGAAAGGATAGTGTATACACACACGGCTTTCTGACGCTACCTACCGAGTGCATCTGAGTTACCGAGAAATGCGGAGGTGTTTTGATTTCTCCCTTACGCCGCACGGTATTAAACACTCCATTAAAACCGCTCTCTTGGCAGTTTCTCACATCTGGTTTGTCACGGGGGACATGTAGGAAATGTTCCTGGATAAAAGTAAAAGTGCAAAACTGCCGTTAAAGTCGACAGATTAATAATTTGGCAAATAATTAGATGACTGATGTCAATGTAAACAGTCACTGTCTTTCTCCCCTGCGTCTGTGTTTGTTTGTTGCCTGTTTGAAAATCAGTGCGTGCCCAAATGGAAACTCCCATTTTTATGCAAAACCTTCCCTCTTTCTCTCCAATGACACTCCCACCTAAACAGAGCTGGACCCACTTTCCTGAGCTTTTCCAGACTGTAGGTGTGAAAACACCCTGCTGAGACAGGGGGGTTTCGTGGCCCTTTAATATTTTCTGTTTGAAGAGAGAGCACAGCATGTATCGATACTGTGCAAATGAGATATCGTAACATTTCAGTATCAATAGGTATCAAAATAACAATACTAGTTGAAATATATAGACAACTCTTTATCAGAAGTCTGATTACAACCTGAACAATAAAGCCTGAACTCTCACCCTGTGGATGAAAATAAGGATGTTGTTGCATTGTAGATTATTTTGATAGGTTATTGTGCAATCCTCTAGCATCATCACTTCTCTGTTTGTCCAAGAGACGTGCTCAGCGATGGTCCACTCCTTCTGCAAGAGAGCTGTTTTGGATATAAATTCTGGAGTTTGGCTCTGAATCTCTGATCTCTCCCTCTCTCTCGAGACTAACATCAGTTCTGAGACTCAAGCCAGGGAACACAGTCTGATCTCTGCGTCATGTTTTGTATTAAATCTTAATTATATTGTGAATCAGTGAGAAATTTAGACCTTGATCTACTCGGTGACTTGTTTTTTTGGTTTTTGTTTTGGGTTAGAAAGGAGTCTGAAAGCTTTTTGCAGCAGTAAACCGGTGAGAGTGACGTTTATATGAATTTTTGTAAATACAGTACTGTGTGCGCCGTGCACTTTGCTCACAATCACAAATAAACACACAACTAACATGACAGCGGTGAGGAAACAGTGCTGTAAGAGACGAGTTTATTAAAAACATCGGCACTATGCTTGGATGAACAAAAGATATCAGTTTACTGTCCGCGTTTGTTGTGTTGTTGTTGTTTTTAGAGATTTGAGCTGATGGATTTAACTCTTAGACGTTGCACACACACTTTATGCCTCCTTTAATATTAAATTGGTTAAATTAGGTTTTGATTTTACATTGCAAAAAAAAAATATTTTCTTATTTTTGTACAAAATATCTAAAGTTTCTTACATCAAGAAGCAAGAACACGAGAGGCAAGCAAGGAATACTGTCAATGTTATAAATTTATATATATATATGGCTGTTTATCGGCACTGGTGGGAGGCATGCGTTGGCTTGAGGCTGCAGGCCAAGTGCCTTAGTGTCCCACCAGTGACGATGTACAGCCATATTGCACTGCTACAAGTTTGATATTGCGTTTATACAACAGTTCAACGGCATAATCGTGTGATATTGCGTTTATACAACAGTTCAACTGCATAATCGTGTGACATTGCGTTTATACAACAGTTCGACTGCATAATCGTGTGATATTGCGTTTATACAACAGTTCAACGGCATAATCGTGTGATATTGCGTTTATACAACAGTTCAACGGCATAACCGTGTGATATTGCGTTTATACAACAGTTCGACGGCATAATCGTGTGATATTGCGTTTATACAACAGTTCGACGGCATAACCGTGTGATATTGTGTTTATACAACAGTTCGACGGCATAATCGTGTTCATAAAAAAGAAAATCAAACACAGAGAATCTAAATAACCCTTTTGTATGAGGAACTACTTTCTTCCGCCGTTCATTCACATTTGCAGCTGACGTCAGAAAAGTAGAAACCGTTGTTACTTCACAAACTTCACTTTAGAGCTAGTATTTGAATAAATATGTAGCCTCTAATATCTAAAGTGAAGACAAAACAGGTAGATTTGCTGACATTTTAAGATTATAAGGCTGAACGCCCTGAAATGCCATCAGTCTGAAGATATTTCCCAGTATTTCTCTGTTTCAAAACAAAGCAAAGCATTTCAAAGCAAACACTACCAGAAACACTACCAGACTATGGTAGAAATACAGCACTAAACATACAAAAGAAAGAGATCAACTTAGAATGTCACCGACCTGTTTTATAATGATTTGATCAGCTGTAGTTTAAAATTACGCTGCGTTTTTCCCCTCTAAGGGCTTATTATGTGGTCTCTGTCATCATCTTGTGGATGGACAACGTCAATCATCTTTGCTGTGCTCAGTAATGCCGTGTTCACACCAGACTCTGAACACACAAACAAAGTGTGCTATATGCACATAAATAGATGCAGAACATTTAGATTTTTCTCGTGTCAAATCCGCTTCTTACGCGTATCAAATTCACTGAGCAATAGATGTGGATTTGTGTCATGGGCAGTGATTCCGTCTACCCGGTGACTCTAGCTTCGTTGCTAAATGGCTAACATGGATTTTATTGAGAGTGGTGTGTGTGTTTAGGGAGGCTGATAAACAGCGTCGATTCATTTGAAATTCATTCGTCGAGTCCACTAAATCCATTCAGAGGTGCACCCAGCTCTGAGTTCATAAACTCCTCCAGAAACTGTACATGGATGATGGAAGCTTTCAGCAGTGCTTCTGACTAAGCCGAGCCCAGTTTGATGAACTGTTGTCGGTAGGAGGATTTTCCCCCGGGACACCAACAACAAGCACTAATCACGCCCCTAGCTCCTGATTGGTTAAGCTCCTGATTGGTTAATGCAGCGTTTTCCAACCTGAACGATTCACATCAATCGTGGAAAACACTCAACTTGCTCCGCTTCATTGCCGTAAATCGCGTCATTCTCGCCGCCTCATTTATGCGTATCGCGCTACAGAATGTCTATTCGCTTATTTGCATTGACTTAACATGTAAATCACTCATGCTTGACGTTTCATCCACGTCTGGTGTGAACCAGTGAGATTGCAAAGTGTTGTATCTCCGAAATGATAGATATTTAAAATAAGCACTATTTTTATAAATAAACTGCATAACTGCAATCTAAACAACTACATTCTCACCTAAAAAAGCCTTCAAAGTACATTATGTTGTCCAACAGCTGCAATATTTGTCAAACCGTAGACATGTTTGCTGTCACTCTATGTGGGTAGAGTAATACAGAAGGGTGAGGAGGCTGTACAAGTGCTGTTATTATGGGAATATTGCACAGCTATCACCCAATCAGATTCGAGATCCAGACAGAACTCTTGTATAAATATTATATATATATATATAGGCCTGTCACAACAATCAATATATCGACTTATCGCACAACACAACACATGAACATGACCACAATAATTTTTGGTGATGCAATATATTTCGGCCATAAATAAAAAACAATTCTAGCAATATTATATCTCTATTGGAGTTGTCGGTATGGTTAAAAAAAACATTATAGTATTTACTGTAAAATGCTTGAGTATATTTTCATATGGGTGTCTGACAACTGAAAAAAGATCTGACAGCAGATATCGCAGCCTCTGTTACTTTTTACCTTGCACTTTTTTTTGTTAACATTTATTATTATTTATTATAGATTTGCGTTTTAACATTCTGAATCCAATGCCTAATTATTAAATCGCTAAAATGAATATAACCTAATTAAATATTCCTAAGAATGAAATATTATGTGTTCTTAGGAAGAGTTTACTTGCATTATGCTGATATTATATTGTCATTCTGGCATAAATGGTCTTAAAATGATTATATTTTAGAGCAATATATTGTACAAAACAAAATAAATATCGTGACAGGCCTATATATATATATATATAAATGAAATGCTTGTTAATGTTAGTTAATGCACTATGAGTTAACATGAACTTACAATGAACGACTTTATTTTCATTAACTAATGGTTAGTAACATGAACAAATACTGTAATGAATGCATTGTTCATAGTTTATTCATGCTAGTAAATGCATTACCTAATTATCTATGTTATAGTAAAGTGTTACCATTTTAATAAGGTATAAAATTAGACGGGGGGTAAATATAACACATGCTGCATACAGATCCACTCATTTGCTTCATGCCTGAACTCCTGTTGGCCCCGTTTTAGTTTGCTAATGTGATCAATGTAAGTAACAGAGCATGCAGTGTGAACGAGCAGAGCTGCTGAGGGACTCGTGAAAACCTCAGACGTCTCAGTGCTGTTTCTTCAAATATGCACCAACCGAGGCGAGCAATGGCTTTTAGCTGGAATCTAAACTGGATTAGGAGGGCTTTCAGACGGCGTGAGATTAGATGTGTCATCGTGCATTTGTGAATCTGATGTTCATGAAGCTATGGCCTAATCATAGAGCGTGCTCGCTGCACTGTGAAGATGGCAAGTCTTAGTCTTTCTATTAGGAACAAATAAGCTCTGAGATCAACCGTAAGTCATTGAAGTCAAAAGGGTAACGGTATAATAAAAGATACATCTCTGTGCAGTCAGCCGCATCCGGTGAACATCGGCTTAAAAGCCTCTAGCAGACCTGAGTGCACATCTACTTTCTGTGGAAGCTGGATGTAGGGCTGCACGACATTTAACAAATCTGATATAGCGATATTTCATTTCATTTGATACTTATTGCGATGTGATTACAGTTTCACAAGATGGTTTGAAGATTTGAGAGTATTTAGGTACAGAAATGGAATAATCACAATGTGAAATATGCTTTTCTTACTTTGCTTTGTCTTGTTTATGTCTAAATATCTGAAAAAATTCTTAAATCAAGTAAAAATTTTGTTTCGTTTTCATCTTACAAGTGAAAATTAAGAGTTTTTTCCTTAAAACAAGCTAAATTATCAGCCAATGGGGTGCGTAAAATCTTATTTTCGCTCTGAAATGTGGATATTTGCACTATAATTAAGACAAAAATACTAAGTCTGGAAAAAAACTTGAGTAATTAAATAGAATTAATTGTTGTTACACCTCTAAACATATTTTTTTCTGGCCCAAATGTTTTAAATGCTCAGTCACAGGCCTTAAAAACAAAAGCAAATGATGTACTTTCAATCTATTATGGTTAGTCTTAGCAGTGACTCTACAAAACACATGTATTCTATAACTCCTGGTCACCTATAATTCAGAGTCAACATTGAATATGTGATTATATTGGATGCGCATATTGCAATATCAATGCTGAAACGATATATGGTGTGTAGTTTTGTGTTTAAGGGGTGCGCTGAAGACGCTTTGTGTTTTCTGAGCATGCAAAATAAAAACTTACCAATAGGACTGCGAGATATTGGGAACACACTGACATTGTTATAGTTAGTTTTTCTGCGATACATGTTGTGATGTAAATAACAGTTTCATAAGATGGTTTTAATAGCTAAAGGTTTTTTTTTAACAGCATTTAGGTACAGAAATTGAATAATCACAATGCAAAACATGCTTTTCTTACTTTGCTTTGTCTCGTTTATATCAAAATATCAAAAGAAGATCAAGTAAAAAATAGTTTAGTTTTCACCTTACAAGTCAAAATTAAGCTAAATTATCAGCCAATGGGGTGAGTAAAATCTTATTTTCGCTTTGAAATGTGGATATTTGCACTATAATTAAGACAAAAATACTAAGTAGTAAAAAAAACTTTTTATTTTAAGCTTTTTTATTTATTTATTTTTTGCAAAGGCAAGTTTATTTGAGGCTCTATAACTATATAATAGACTATAAAAGTCTATTTGAGGCTATTCAACACCAGTGTGTCTCACCAGAACATAATAATGGATTGACTAACACTTCATTATATTTGTGCTAATAAATAAAGAGCTTAATTTTTAGCTTTTTATCATGCTGAGTGAACATTCTTGTTTGTCTAAAATTCAATGCTAAAGTCAGATTTTCTGCTTTGAAAATGTCTGTTACAACGTCTGTCTTTGTTTTGTTCTTTTAACCCGCCCACTGCCACTTTAGCCAATTAAATTTCAGCAGCCCGGGTTGCCTTGTTGGAAAACCACATATTTCATTCATTCAGAAAGGCTCTCAAAGCAGGCGTTCGCGACCAAAATGCAACCTTAGGTGGACAGTAGCAGACTCTGAAATGAGAAGCAGATTCAGAGTTTCACATAAGGGTTTTTAATTAGTAGGGCCAGACGGAATCTGCAGACATTTTTTGCTATTCCTGCGGATTGATTTTGGGAGTATCGTAACTAAAACCCTAATATATGAAATAAAAAAGTAATACATTTTTAACTTTTATTTAATGTTTACAATGCGAATTCAATTAGATCCACTTTATTTGGTCAACAAAGCAAGTCCTCATAAAATATCCACCAAAAGACAGAAAATATTACTTTACAAACTGTATTGTAAACAAATCATATGAATATTTTCATATTAGTCAATATTATTACTGAAATTAATTTAAAAACTAAATGAATATAAATTACACACATTTACACCAGTAAATAAACAGAATCAATGATGGGCTAAAAATCTGCAGATATCTGCATGCGCAGATTCCATGTGGGCCTACTAATTAGCAAATAATATAAATATTATGAACGTAAACGTTAGGTGAGCCGATTACAGGGTAACCGTGTGTCCTGAAAACACACTACATGACGAGAATTGCAGTGATAAGAAAATTGGCTGTTTGCACCAGACGAAACACAACAGAAATTTAAATACAGCCATTCAGAAGCACAGAATAGTGCACTCACTGCACTCCGACAAAATTGTTTATAATCTAATTAATTCATATTCATCCTCTTTAACATTATTAAATGTAGATGCTGAATGACTCACATGTGTTGGCTTGCACAATTAAGTCACCGTTTACTTTATTTCCAAGGTCTGAGGTGAACTATCTGCTGCTGCTTTCAGTATATGGCAATAAATGTCATGTAAAATGTCATTCAAACTCACGTTGTTAGCATTTAACACTGAATAAAGCACATGAGGAGTACCTGAGGTGATCATTGTCTGTTGTTCAGCTGTGAGAAATAGAAGTCGTTTCTCATATATCAATTCGAGGTGTTGGTTAGAACAAAAACTCCCTTTAATATGAAAATATTACTTCTATTGTGTGCCGTTGCTTTTATATAGAACACGATTTAAATCAGCCTTTAGGCTCGATCGTCAGACTCGCTCTTGTTGGTTCTCAATCTGGCAACCTGTGCTTGCATTTGTTTTGATCCAGAAATGCAATACCTAGTTCAACCACTGGGTGTCAAACGTACATACTGCACCTTTAATGTGACAAATCAAAAATGAATGTGACAAATCTAATATCTTAAGAGTAATGTGTTTTTCTTGTGTCTTTGCAGGGCGAATATCGATGAAGTAGAGACTGATGTGGTGGAAATCGAAGCCAAACTTGACAAGGTAAGAAAAAAACTGCCAATTTGTGTACTCGTGCGTTATTCTGTGCCTTTTTGTATTTAAAAAAATGGTTTATGTACTATTTTTTTGTGTGTGCTATATAGTATATGTGCATCTAAGTTGTTCAAACTGAAAATTGCAAAGCGATAAAAGTGCCTCGACGATTTAACAACAACAAAAATAGCCAACGCTACATGACAAAATAATCTTCCGAATAATCTACACAATTGAGTAAATAGTGTAGGTTAGTGCACAGGGTCACAGTTTTCATTTCATGTAATCAGTATCGTCTTTGTCTCATTTAATAGAGATGTACTGTAGGTTTGATGCCTTCTGAATGCTGAGCTAACTAAAGTCTTGCACATTACCACATGGATCAAACAGCATGACAAAATGTGTCTAAATCCCAGCTCGTACGCCATACGGGATTAAAGGAGACGGAGAGAGAGACCTATTTAGCTTTAGGATGCTGGATATCTGCATCAGGCATGTGCAGTTTTACAGCTATTTGCTCCTTCAGAATATAATCAGCAGCATCCAAATCTGCAGCGCCAGCTCATTATTGCATGCGAATTGCAATACGAGAAGCCCTATATCTTTAGTTTGTGTAAATTAGGGTAAGATGCTCAAATAAAGCGTCAAAGATGCTCCTCTGTGTACTTTCACTGGCATTTTAAAAGTGGTGTAATTGTAAATGATGCTGTTTGAGGCGTCAGAAAAAGTGAAAGTAGATTTAAACCAAATGAAATGGTGCTGTCGTTCTCCACAATGAAAACAGTTTATGATAAAAAGCATAATTCATACGATTTGTTTATTAAAATATGCTAAAATCAGTTGAACTGTTATATATGCTTACTGGCCACTTTATTAGGTACACCTTACTAGTATGGTGTTGGACCTGGTTTTGCCTTCAGAACTGCCTTAATCCTTCGTGGCATTGATTCAACAAGGTACAGGAAATATTCATCAGAGATTTTGGTCCATATTGATAGCATAACGCAGTTGCTGCAGATTTGTCGGCTGCACATCCATGTGTGAATCTCCCATTCCACCACATCCCAAAGGTGCTCTATTGGATTGAGGTCTGGTGACTGTGGAGGCCATCTGAGTACAGTGAACTCATTGTCATGTTCAAGAAAGCAGTCTGAGATGATTCACGCTTTATGACATGGTGTGTTATCCTGCTGGAAGTAGCTATCAGAAGATGGGTACACTGTGTTTCAAGAAAATATCCCCCACACCATTACACCACCATCTGATCTGTTATGTGTCATGTGACCAATTCAGTTTTGGATGCTGTCTGTTTTGACAGCTTTATTAAAGTTAAATGTCAGTATGTTTATGCTTCATATTGCCTCTGTTCAGAGAACACTGAATGTTTACTGTTCAGGGGCGGAAGCAGACCACAGTTGTGACATTTTGTCATGACGTTTCAAAGAGACGGAAAGTAAATAAACGCCAGACAGATATGACACAGATAAAATAGTTGCGCGTCAGTGCGTATGCACAGTACATGTACAAAAGCGGTTCAGTCATTTTAGTGTGGATGATGGCAAGGATGGAAAACGATAGAGTGAACATGGAGCGCTTTTAGACAAAAACACCATTTTCAAATTCATCTGGAGTAGTGTAGACGTAGTCTAATGGACCCTTTTCAAAAGACTGTTATGATGCTTTTAACAATCATCGGCATCTTAAATCTTTGAAAGTTTATATATATATATATATATATATATATATATATATATATATATAT
>CAIGQQ010029614.1:1196408-1224627 GCA_903798035.1 Danio albolineatus
AAAATGAATGAATGAAAGAAAGAAAGAAAGAAAGAAAGAAAGAAAGAAAGAAAGAAAGAAAGAAAGAAAGAAAGAAAGAAAGAAAGAAAGAAAGAAAGAAAGAAAGAAAGAGAAAGAAAGTAAGTAAGTAAGTAAGTAAGAAAGTAAGTAAGTAAGTAAGTAATCAATCAATCAATGGTGATCGATGAGGTCTGGATCTTGATCCTTGCGCATATGGTGGTTTTCCCTCTATTCATCCCAGAACAGGTGTCTGTCTATGGGAGGAATGACAGATAAAGGCTGTGTGCTGAAAACACATTACTTTAATTCACTCCTCTTGTTCCTGCTCACTGCTGTTTTTCCCGGGTCAAAGCTGTTAACCTGCCACTCTATAAATCTGAAGCCTGGCGGTTTTACTCTGGATCTAATCCTTCTGCCTCGTAAATCCAGAACGCCCATCCCTGCCAAGTCCTGCAACCATAAGAGCAGATTTTGTGTGGGCAAAATTCATTGACACTGAAACCATATGCTGCATGCTAATAATAATGATTGTAAATTTTATTTTAGTTTTTGCAGTGTTAGTTTTGCTGGCTATTGTCTAAATAAGACAAAAAAGGTTGATTTATATAGCACATTTCATACACAATGCTAATTCAAAGTGTTTGCATAAACAAGAATAAAAGAAACAACCCAGAATTAAAATAATTATTTCTATTTACTATATTCAATTTATGGGTGCCACGGTGATGTAGTGAGTAGCACTTTCGCCTCACAGCAAGAGGGTCGCTGGTTCGAGCCTCGGCTGTGTCATTTGACATTTCTGTGTGGAGTTTGCATGCTATCCCGTGTTGGTGAGGGTTTCTTCCGGTTGCTCCGGTTTCTCCAACAAGTCCAAAAACATGTGGTATAGTTGAATTGGGTAGGCTAAATTGTCCGTAGTGTATGTGTGTGAATGAATGTGCATGAATGTTTCCCAGGGATGGGTTGCAGCTGGAAGGGCATCCGCTGCGTAAAACAATGCTGGATAAGTTGGCGGTTCATTCTGCTGTGGCGACCCCAGATTAATAAAGGGACTAAGCCGAAAAGAAAATGAATGTATGAATATTCTATTTACAAAAAAATAGAGCACTTACAGACATATTTCAATGTTTAAATCAGCCACAGAATTAATATACATGTACGTTACTCTCGACCGCATGCCGAGAAAATAATGAAAAAACTAAAGTAAAACTTATTTAATTCAATTCACCTTTATTTGTATAGCGCTTTTACAATGTAGATTGTGCCAAAGCAGCTTCACATGGATAATAAAAAATTGAAACAGTGTCAGTCCAGTTTTCAGTGTTGAAGTTCAGTTCAGTGTGGTTTAATATTCACTGCTGAGAGTCCAAACACTGAAGAGTAATCCATCGATGCGCAGCTCTACAAGTCCCTAACCATGCAAACCAGTGGCGACAGCGGCGAGGAAAAACTTCAATTGGGGAAAGTGAAGAATTAAAAAACCATTTCTCCCATGGCCAGACGTCTTGTGCAGATCTGGAGCGCTTGAGGCTGAAAAACGCTGGACGTCCATCACTGAGAAACCGCAGGTGGGTCACCGGCTGGTGAACAGGCTGGCCCTTCGGGAACAATGCGAGGACTCGTCTGTCACTGAGGTCTTACAGGGATCGGTCTCATGCTCTTTACTCCTCCATGACCACCACAGCAGCTGCTCAGGATACAGCCTGGTCCAGGATTATGGAAACCTCTGAAATAATAAAAAAAACAGACTAACATAAGCGCAAATGCCATTCAAATTATAATGTCTTTTGGGAAGTACAATAGCTAGAATTACAAGTTCTAGCTATTGTAATTTTTTCCTAGATGGCATTTTACCTCTTGCTAAAATCTTCCGAGTTCCCCATGTGCTGCATTATGTAACACCGCATTTCCAGAAGTAAGAATCGGGTAATCTTCATCGTTTCAAGATTTTCTGTTTTTTGCTCTATACCACAACTGAGGGTCTGAAACCCAGCCTGCTTTCTTTCCACTTGAAAGCGACACAGAACTCTTTGACCGCTGTTCTTGATCTTGTCCTCTTCCTGCGACGTCCCGGCATGCTTTCTGCAGCACGTTTTTCGAATTAAACCAACTCAAGTGTACAGTTCTTGAATAGCCCAGCCGTTTGGCAGTCGGGTCTTGTAAAGTGGTCTCGTATGGAACAGATTTTTTTTTCTTCTTTTTATGCAGGAAGTGAAAAGCTGAGCAGGCAGTTCAGTCACATGTAGACCAGTCCAACAGCTTGCAGCCAAGTGCTGAACATGCTGTCTGCTTCTAAAGCATGTCACTTCCATTACTGCTCCAGCCAAAAGAGGCTTCTGATTCTCCTCGTGGAAGATTTGCTTGTGACTGTTTGCCCTTATGTTGCCAGCCGTCCTCTTTGACCTGATTTTATTTGAGCAATTATATGCAAACGTCAGCCTTGCCATGAAAAAAAGTACATTTTTAGTGTAAGCAAGTATTTGGGAGTACTTTAAGGCCCAATCCCAATTCTACCCCTTAGCCCTTCCCCTTAGCCCTACCCCTCGTTTTGCGCTTTCACGTCAAGGGGTAATTCTCTTTAGCTTGAAGGCGTAGGGCTAAGGGCAAGGGGTATACACCCCTTCGAACGAAGGTTTTTCAGGACCACACTTAAAACGGAGGGGTAAGAATACCCAGAATACACCTGCCACAACTGAACCCGGAAGTAAGGAGATCCACAAATTAGTATTTTTTTGTCATTATTAGGATTTTTACGACAAACAAACACATGTTTTAATATATTCATAACCGTGTTAGTGTTTTACTGCATGCTTTAAAAAAAAATGCAAAAAAACCCTGCTAAAATGTATTGCGTCTAACTGGCTCAGATCAGACTCACCTAATTATGAACAATGGATCAAAAAAATTCAATAGTATCTGGGTGCAGCCTTTATGATGCAAGCTGAGACTGCATCTCTCACGATGCAATGTCAGACACAATGCACTCAATGGAGTTAGTGACGTCACCGTGGGGGGTAGGGTTAGGGGTGGGGTTAGGTGAGTACTTTAAAAAGCATTGGATGCAGCTCAGATTGCACTGCATCAAGTCTGCAGCCAGACCCCTTTAAAAAATCAGAGAAATTTACGAAATGGAAATAATAACTTATTACTTTTGACTCCAGGTGAATATATTTGAAGCAAGATGGAACCCAATTCTAACAATTATACATCACTAACTTTACACATAAACATTTCATTTAATTAACAGCTATATTACATATACAATAAGTATATGAAACATTGCCCACCCCCACCCCCCTTTTTTATTTTATTATTAATATTATTATTATTATTATTATTATTATTATTCATTCATTCAAGAAATTAAAGAGAGATCTCGCAGGCAGGAGGACACTAGGAGCCAAAAGAGGTGTGATTTCGGTGTCTGGAGATGTGACCGCAATGTAGAATCATTAAGAGCTCTGTAAGTGTTCAACACGGACGCCGATCCTTGAACTCTTTAACCAGACTTTTGTTACGCGGCTGTCTGGAATACTTTATTCTGATTGGTCAGTCACTACATTCCAAGGTATGTTATTCTTAGATAACAACTGCTGAAACTACAGTAATTACATCATCTTGATAGTCAGGGAATATGTTTTAAATCCATATTTATCTGCTTGTCTGTCACGCCACTGATTTTAAGTGTTTGGCACCATCTTGTGACTGAATAATACGTAGGTTAGTGTATACGCTCCATTCAGCCGTTTTCCTTTCTGTCAGCTTTGCATTTAATTAAATAATTAATAAACTATTACGTCTCAGAGCAATTCTTTGTGTCTAATTTTTACTTTTTGTGGTAAGTAGCTTTGAAATAAGTGGAATAAAGTACATCCAGCCGGTTGTTCTTACAGAAAAAAGCCCTTCAGTCTTTCACAACAGTGCTCTGCTTCGCATTGCCGATACGCCTGTCGGGCTTAATGTAAGGGCATCCAGGTGGTTGTTATTGCAGAAAAAATAGCAAATTTAATTCTAAATCAAATTCCGGCTGTGTTTTTTTATATTAATTAAACAACAAAATATGATGAAATCACTCTCTGCTCTTGACTGTATAGCTATTTAGCTCAATAATGGTTAGCTTTAATTGAATACAGTGAAGATTATACACATTATGCAGCGTTATTTTTGATATTATTCAGTTTCTGCACCTGAAAACTACTGTTAAGACACCTGAAAAGCACTGTTTATTTTTTTTAACTGAACATTTCATTAGGCATCACGGTGGTGACACCGTGTCTCAGTGGTTAGCACTGTCGCATTACCGCAAGAAGGTTGCTGGTTCGAGTCCTACCAGGACCGGTTGGCATTTCTGTGTGGAAGTTTGCATGTTCTCCCTATGTTGGCTTGGGTTTCCTTCGGGTGCTCCGGTTTCCCCCACAGTCCATACACATGCGCTTTAGATGATTTTAATAATCTAAATTGGCCGTAGTGTATGTGTGTGAGAGTGTATGGGTGTTTCCCAACGTTGGGTTGCGGCCGGAAGGGCATCCACTGTGTAAAACATATGCTGGATAAGTTGGCGGTTCATTCCGCTGTAGCGAACCCAGATTAATAAAGAAAATTGGCCATAGTGTATGAGTGCATGTGAGAGTGTATGGAAGCTTCCCAGTACTCGGTTGCAGCTGGATGGGCATCCGCTGCTTAAAACATATGCCGGATAAGTTGGCGGTTCAATCTGCTGTGGTGACCTCTGATGAATAAAGGGATTAAGCCGAAAAGAAAATGAATGAATGAAAATTGGCCATAGTGTATGAGTGCATGTGAGAGTGTATGGGTGTTTCCCAACATTGGGTAGCAGCTGGAAGGGTATCTGCTGCGTAAAACATATGCTGGATGAGTTGGCGGTTCATCCCGCTGTGGCGACCCCGGATTAATAAAGGGACCAAGTCGAAAAGAAAATGAATGAATGAGAATTGCCCATAGTGTATGAGTGCATGTGAGAGTGTATTGAAGTTTCCCAGTACTGGGTTGCAGCTGGAAGAGCATTCGCTGTGTGAAACATATGCTGGATAAGTTGGCGGTTCATTCCGCTGTGGCGACCCCTGATTAATAAAGGGACTAAGCCGAAGGTAAATGAATGAATGAATGAATGAACATTTCACATACAAAACCCAAAGCTATGAACTGAGCCGTGAGCTATTTTTACCATCGCACCCTCACTAAGTATCATCAGTAGTGGCTTAGCAGCAAGCATCACTAATGAATGAAAGAATAGGGACGTTTTAACTGCTTAAATAATAAAAAAAATGCTGATTCCAGTCTAGTCCTCTGTAAAAATGCAAAGGCTGGGACTTGATGAAAGCGTTCAAAATGCAAATGTCTGAGCGTCTCTGCTTCATCTTCTCCCAGTGCTTCCTCTCTCACACGCTGGCTTTACCCTGCAGACACGCTGCCCTCCTGCTGCATGTGACAGGCTCTATCACATGCTCTTATTCAGCTTATATATTATTTCAGCCTCAGAAATCCAGATGCGAGCAGCATGAAGGCATCATGTATGATCCGCACTGACAGACTTGTCATTTTTACAACCTTCATTGAGAGTTTTCCTCAGCAGAGCCCGGGGCTGAGTGCGTGTGCGCGCTGTAATTTTTGTGACCTGGATGATGTTGGTGTGTAATGTCGCGCTGCCAGCTTGTGTGGGATGCATCTGTGAGCTGTTTAACCCCTGACTGTGTGTGTGTTTGTGTATGTTTGTGTGTGTGTGTGGCTCTAGCTTCAGTAGATCTGCTACACACACTGTAAGCTTTAACCGCTCTGCCATCTGTTGGTGAAGTAAGAGAAGTGCAGCTCTTGTCTACTGTAGCTCAGTGTTGTCGCGGGTCATGGAATTTTCTGGAATGGTATTTCAGAATTTTTATTCCAGATATTGAGAGTCAGGGAATTTGATGTCTTTTTCCCCCCTTTTGTTTAGTCAAGGAATATCAGGGATTTTTGTTTTTAATTTAAATTGTTTTCCTATTTATTGAATTATTATTATTTTTTCTGTACTTAGTTTTTTTTCATGTGTTTTTTCTATTGTTTGTTATAGTTAGGCTTTTCTGTGTAGGTTTTTTTAGGAAAAAATCTCTCATTATTGTGATCTAAAAATGACTGATTTTCAGTGACTTCTCAAAAGTCAGGCCTGTAGCTATAGCCGGTGAAAGCCTTGGGGTTTTTTTGCTCAAAAACTGAAACTTTTCGCAGTTATTCACATCATTTTCTATTTAATTATGCGATTTAAATACTGCATTTAGTGACATTTTAAGCACTATTTTTAGCTGAATTAGCTTGTCGGATAGTCGTCATATAATCACACTTTTTGATATTCCAAAAATATCTCCTAAAAATTTTGAATAAAGAAATGTATTATTATAGAAAAATTATTATTTCATTCATTCATTCATTCATTCATTTTCTTTTCGGCTTAGTCCCTTTATTAATCCGGGGTTGCCACAGCTGAATGAACTGCCAACTTATCCAGCATTTGTTTTACGCAGCGGATGCCCTTCCAGCCACAACCCATTTCTCGGGAAAACACATCCATACATTCTCATTTACACACATACACCACGGACAATTTAGCCTACCCAATTCACCTGTACCGCATGTCTTTGGACTGTGGGGGAAACCGGAGCACCCGGAGGAAACCCACGCAACCACGGGGAGAACATGCAAACTCCACACAGAAATGCCAACTGACCCAGCCGAGGCTCGAACCAGCAACCTTCTTGCTGTGAGGCGAACGTGCTACTCACTAGGCCACCGTGGCGCCAAAACTGAAACTTTTCGCAGTCATTCACATCATTTTCTATTTAATTATGCGATTTAAATACTGCATTTAGTGACATTTTAAGCTCTATTTTTGGCTGAATTAGCTTGTCAGATAGTCATCATAATCACACTTTTTGATATTCCAAAAATATCTCCTAAAAATGTAGAATAAAGAAATTTATTATTATAGAAAAATTTTTATTTTTAAAATACAAATTTATTACATCATATATCATTACGGAAAAAAGTTTTAAATCAAAAACTATAGCCTATTATAATTTATTAGGCAAATAACAAGCTGGCCAGCACATTCAACTTTCCTCAGTCAGAGTTTAACCATTTGAAAAATTAAATTTAAATGTTTAAATTTAATTTTAACGTTGTTATAAAAATAATAATAATAATAATAATAATATAGCACAATATATCGCCTCACAGCAAGAAGGTCGCTGGTTCGAGCCTCGGCTGGGTCAGTTGGCATATAATTAAATATATTAAGGTTAAACATCCTAAATAAACATATTAATAATTAAAACAAGACTACATATAATTATATATTATATATAGGCATGGGTCGGTATAAGATTCTGACGGTATGATAACCTTGGATAAAAATATCACGTATCACAGTATTGTGATAACTGCTCTAAAATTAGTTCTTTTTAAATGTCTGGGTAAAAAACAACAACTTTTTCGCCCTATTTTAATAAACATTTCAAATATTTTGGACCAATAGCTTTTGATGTTGATATTCCTTTTCTGCTGGAGATACTGTTGCCCTAATAAACTTAATAAAATAGTTGTCTTACACACACCTTAGGAACGGTATAACAGAAAACTTTGGCGGTTTTAAAACCTTAACTTTTCCAAACTGCGGAAAACTTTGAAACCGGTTATCGTCCCATGCCTAATTATATATATTATATACAATAATATAACCACTGTAACCCCATAACGGTTCATACCATTGTGAATTCATAAAAGTACGGTGTTAATTGTTTTAATTATACCTCTATGAACTGTGTTTAATTACAGGGGTCACCCAAACCCCCTCTGATTTCAACTGACTCCTGTTTAATCCAGAGTACCATTCCAGCCGCTCACTCGATATACATTCTCTGTTTATCTCTTGCAGATTCTCTTCGATCAGGCCCAGAGATCCGTAAAGCAACAGTTGCACAGCTTTGTGAAGGAGTAAGTAGCATCTTCATCATTCTCTTTTCACTCTATAGCTCAGCCAGACCCAGTTATGTACAGCTTAAACCAGGCTGGTCAAGCTGGTTTTAGCTGGTCACTTCCCAACCTGACCAGCTAAGACCAGTCTGGAAATGGTTGAAACCAGTCTGGAGATGTCTTTTTCAGCAGGGAGTCCTCAGTGATTTTGCGAGTCTCACTCTGTAATACTCTGCGCAGGGATGTTCGTAAGTTTAAAGAGACGAAGAAGCAGTTTGATAAGGTGCGGGAGGATATGGAGATCGCCCAGGTGAAGAACGCGCAGGCGCCTCGCAACAAACCGCACGAGGTGGAGGAGGCCACCAGCACCCTCATCACCACCCGCAAGTGCTTCAGACACCTCGCCCTCGACTACGTGCTGCAGGTAAAGAGAACGAGAACGTCTTGTGACCATGCAATACATTCGTCTGATGATTCCCATTCATCTTTAATGATTAATTACATCATATATTCACTCATCAGCGATAAAACGTAAGCGCTCGCACTACAAATAAGGAAAAAGATCATATGGAGATGTTTTCTTGCTGCAGTTTGGTCAAAAGCGCATCAAATGATCTGTAATTAAATGGGAAAAACTGAATAAATATATGTTTTTATAGATTAGATTAGATTAGATTCAACTTTATTGTCATTACACATGTACAAGTACAAGGCAACGAAATGCAGTTTAGGTCTAACCAGGAGTGCAACAGCAGCAAGTGCAGATACAGGTATTATATGGTGCAGTTATAGAAAAACTACGGTGATATTTACAGATGGATGTACTATGAACATTATATACAGGTTGCATTAGTTATGAACAGAGATTTACAATAAATTATTATACGTACAAGTTGCTATTAATAATCACAAGTGTGCAGATAGATAAGCATAATTACAAACGTATATGTACAGTGGGTATGTACACTCTCAGAAAAAATGGTGCAATGTTGTACCAAAAAAGGTACAAACCCTTGTCACTGGGGCAGCACCTTTTTATGGAACAAATTTGTACCTTTTAGGTCATGATTTGTACCATGGGAAACCAAAATGTACCTTTGTTTTTAAAAACCTGCAGATACAATATTGTAGACTTTGTGAAAGGTTCCACCACAGTGACAAGACACTTTGTACCTTAACAATCAGAATCAGAAAGAGCTTTATTGCCAGGTATGTTCACACATACGAGGAATTTGTTTTGGTGACAGAGCTTCTACAGTGCAACAGAATTACAGAGACAGGACAAAAAATCAGACTATAAAGATATTCAAAAAATAGAAGTAAGTGTTAAATGCAAAAATACAAACTGACAAGTGTTTGTACAGGTGTATTACTATATACAGCATTATATGTGCAGCTGTTATGTGCAAATTGGCATTAAAGTGTGTTGTTAAATAAGTGTATGTGTGTGTAAAAAGTGTATAGCAAGTAGTGATGTTGGTTCCATGATTGTTATCATCAAGTGTTCATGAGGTGGATTGCCTGGGGGAAGAAATGTCAGGCAAAAATGTCAAAAATGCTTACCAAACATTTATTAAAATGCCTTAAATGTTTAGTTTACAATACCTACAGTTTTATGTTTTACCAGTTGTTTTGTATTATTGTATTATAGGACTAAAAATGTATGTTTATAAGTATCTTTAAACATATTCTTTTAAATGATGATTCTTGTTTTAATATGAAATTATTCATAAAAATCACTTTGCCTTTCCAGTCATATTTATGTTCGTAGATACTGTAATAAAGAAGCAGTTGTTCAACACTTTAGTACCTTTTATATGAGAACAGTTGTGTACCTTCATTTCAGTTGTACCAAAGGCACAGAACAGTATCATAAGAGGTCTTTTCTGTACCATATAAGGTACAATCTTTACAAAGGTACAAAACTGCTCCTCAAGGAACATTATTTGTACCATCGTGTACCTTTTTTTTCTGAGAGTGTACATAATTACAAATGTACATGTACAGTGGGTATGTACAGTTCACAAAAATGAATCAATGCAATGTAGGTTGCTTATTAATAATGAGAAGTGTGCAGATAGATAAACATAATTACAAATGTATATGTACAATGGGTATGTATTTCAATGGACACACATCTGATGCTTGTATTTGCGCCAGCTCCACGTCCACAATGTCTGTGTTCAGTCCTTTACTTCCACTGTCTCTGCTCAGCTGTGAGAACAGAACCAACCTTGTTACGTCAGACACATGGACAATCCAAGATTGCGGTGCCTTATGTCTAAAATCTATAGTAAAACAAACTGTTTTCTTCTAAATGGTTACATTAGTCGAGTCTGCTTAATATATTTTCATTAAAGTGGAAACCAATGTACAAAATAATATAAACATGACTGAGTGCTTCACTTCCCCTTTGAGGTATAAATAAACTGTAGTGTCAATAATGGCCTCTGTGTGGAGCAGGTTCATGTACACTCCATGAATTGTTAAATTAATGGACAAGAGCACACACAACCACCTCGCATTAGCCATTTAAATCTGGATAGAATGCTAACAGAGTGGTGGATAAATGCTGAAAGCTTGCCAAGAGTGTAATGGGAGCAAAAAAAGTCTAGTTTATACACCGTTACACTCTGCCTCATAACAGAAATGGCTTGTTTGTCTGGTAACTAAAGGTTGCAGGTTTGAATCCCAAAATTTCCAAGCTACTAATACGCTTCTCTTTTTATTTTTTTCCCAGATCAATGTTCTTCAGGCAAAAAAGAAATTTGAGATTTTGGATTCGGTGAGTGGATTTAAACACCACACTGTTAAACAATATTGCTGTCTTCTTTTTTTGTTGTTGAATCAAATGAACTTTTCTATTTATTTCAAATTATATCAGTCAAAATGACTGAAAACATTAAGTCACACTTTGCATAACTTAAAAATTCTATTTGAAACCTGATTAACTTCTTATATTTAATACACTGCATTAAACATAAGCACAGACATCACCTATACAGTGCGTCCAGAAAGTATTCATAGTGCTTCACTTTTTCCTCATTTTTTACATTACAGCTTTATTCCAAAATGGATTAAATTGATTTATTTCCTCAACATTCTCCACACAATCCCCCATAATGACAATGTGGAGAAAGAGTTTTTGAAATTGTTGCAAATTTATTAAAAATAACACCTGAAGAATCACGTGTACATCGTGTACAGCTGTGTACAGCCGTTGCCGTGAAGCTCTAAACTGAGCTCGGGTACATTCTGTCTCCACTGATCATTCTTGAGATGTTTCAGCAGCTTCATTGGAGTTCAGCTGTGGTCAATTCAGCTGATTGGACATGGTTTGAAAAGGCATACACCTGTCTATATAAGGTCTCAGGGTTGACAGTGCATGTCAAAGCACAAACCAAGCATGAAGACAAAGGAATTGTCTGTAGACCTCCGAGACAAGATTGTCTCCAGGCACAAGGCAGGGGAAGGTTATAGAAACATTTCTGCTGCTCTGAAAATTCCAATAAGCACAGTGGCCTCCATCATCCGTAAGTGGAAGATGTTTGGAACCACCAGGACTCCTCCTAGAGCTGGCCGGCCATCTAAGCCGAGTGATCGGGGGAGAAGGGCCTTAGTCAGGGAGGTGATCAATAACCCAATGGTCACTCTGTCTGAGCTCCAGCGTTCTTCTGTGGAGAGAGGAGAACCTTACAGAAGGACAACCATCTGTGCAGCAATCCACCAATCAGGCCTGTATGGTAGAGTGGCCAGACGGAAGACACTCCTCAGCCTGGAATCTGCCAAAAGGCATCTGAAGGACTCTCAGACCATAAGAAACTAAACTCTCTGGTCTGATGAGACTAAAGTTGAACACTTTGAAGTAAATGCCAGGTGTCACGTTTGGAGAAAACCAGGCACCCTCATCACCAGGCTAACACCATCCCTACAGTGAAGCATGGTGGTGGCAGCATCATGCTGTGGGGATGTTTTTCAGCAGCAGGAACTGGAGGACTAGTCAGGATAGAGGGAAAGATGAATGCAGCGATGTACAGAGACATCCTGAATGAAGACCTGCTTCAGAGTGCTCTTGACCTCAGACTGGGGTGACAGTTCATCTTCCAGCAGGATAATGACCCAAAGCACACTGCCAAAACATCAATGGAGTGACTTAACGACAACTCGGTAAATGTCCTTGGGTGGCCCAGCCAGAGCCCAGACCTAAATCCTATTGAACATTTATAGAGAGATCTAAAATGGCTGTACACCGTCGCTTCCCATCCAACCCGACAGAGCTTGAGAGGTACTGCTAAGAGGAATGGGCAAAAATTCCCAAAGACAGGTGTTGAGCAAAGGCTCTGAAAACTGATCTACATGTGATTCTTCAGGTTTTTTTTATTTTTAAATAAATTTGCAACAATTTCAAAAACTGTATTATCACATTGTCATTATGGGGGATTGTGTGTAGAATGTTGAGGAAATAAATTAATTGAATCCATCTTGGAATAAGACTGTAGCGCTACTTTCCAGATGCACTGTATGCTATAAAACTACAGGTTAACTGTGTTTATATATAATAACTTATATTTGATCGTAACTTATAGCTTGTTTGTAATGCAATAATGTGCACCTTTTGTAAAGCTGCCTTGAAACAATAAATATTGTAAAAATAGAGCTATACAAATAAACTTGAGTTATTAAAATAAGTTAAAGTAACTTAAAAACATTTGTAGTCATGACTTTTTGTCATTTTATTTTTATTAAACTGCGTATGAAAGCATCCTTCATGGTTTTGCGTACTCAACATTTGTTGTGCTCCACAGATGCTGTCCTTCATGCAGGCTCAGTATGGGCTTTTCCACCAGGGCTTCAACCTTCTGGATGAGATCGACCCCTACATGAAGAAACTGGCGGCAGAGGTGAGACGGATTCTCATTAACTCGCTGTGTTTTGCTAGACACGTGCTGACAGGCCCCGGGCTCCACATTAATAAAGCCTAATGAGAGACAATGAGGGATAATGCCCGTCCTCCAGGGGGAGAAACAAATCGCGTCTGTTTAAGACAGGCTTACAATTAACATTGAGATTGTTGTGTGCATGTACGCACCTGTCCCTCATGTAGTTATGTGCTTAGTTTTTTATAGATTTTAAGTTATTTTTCCCCCACTAACAGGGTTTTTATTGTATCTGAAGTATGTAACGCTAGTTTGTCTTTCATATTCTCTATTTTTCCTTTCCATCTTTGTTCTTGATGATGTTGTTCATGTAAAATGTTAAATAAATCATTTAAAAAAACAGAAAAAAAGACAAACAAGCCGAAATTAAAGTCCTGTTTCCTTATTTATAATATAATATAATATAATATAATATAATATAATATAATATAATATAATATAATATAATATAATATAATATAATATAATATTCATTTTCCTTCGGCTTAGTCCCTTTATTCATCAGGGGTCAACACAGCATAATGAACCGCCAACTTATTCAGCATGTTTTACGCAGCAGATGCCCTCCCAGCTGCAACCCAGTACTGGGAAACACCCATACACTCTCACATTTAAACACACACTCATACACCATGAATGAAACCCACGGCCAACACTGGGAGAACATGCAAACTCCACACAGAAATGCCAACTGACCCAGCCGGGACTCGAATCAGTGACCTTCTTGCTGTGAGGCGACAGGGCCAACCACTGAGCCACCGTGTCGCCCATAATAATTTATAATATAATAACAAATATATCATAATATAATAGAACAGATAGTATGGCGGCGGAGGTGTATCTAGATATATGCTATCTAGATATAGAAATGGGATGTAAGCTCATAATAATGACTACGCTCACCCATGCCCTGTGTGTTTCAGCTGGATCAGCTGGTTATAGATTCAGCGATGGAGAAACGAGAGATGGAGCACAAACATGCCACCATACAGCAACGAGTGAGTACATCTGCGTTCTTCACCCTCATCTCTTTGTTGTTCTTCAACATTTTCACCATTATTACCAACTGCGATGTTGTGAACCCTGAGGGGGCCCACTACGAGGCGTGGGAGGCCTGACACCACAAATAAACCCTCAAAAAAAAAATCCAAATACAATGGCCGGACCCGGAAGTGTAAAAAAAGGTGGTATTTATTTACAGGAATGTGAAGGATAAAGTCCAGTGCAAATATATATATATATATATATATATATATATATATATATACACTAGGGCTGTCCAAGAATTAATCGTGATTAATCACATCCAAAATAAAAGTTTGTTTTGACATAATATGTGTGTGTGTTATATATATTTATTATTTATATGTGATAAACACATTCATAGAAGCCAAAACTATATATAAAAAAAGTTACATCAAAGTAGTTACATCATATTCAAATGTAAAATTTGTGTCATACACATATATTTTTTATATATCTAAATATAAACCAACATTTTATCAAGTATATGCATGTGTGTATTTATATATTCATAATACAATATACACATTACACATACAAATATTATGTTAAACTTTTATTTTGGATGTGATTAATCACGATTAATTTTTTGACAGCCCTAATATATACATATATATATACAGTGTCCAAAAAAACAGAAAAAAATCCCACAAAAATATTTATACAAAAATGCAAAGTAACAAATCAATAAATAAAATCTAAAGACGGATATATACAACACAAAACAATCAAAAAATTACGTAACCACTGTATATTGTATCCACTTACTCAAAGAGAATTGCTCACGGCTCTGCCACAGCACGCTCGCTCGCCAGGTATGCCAGAAATCATTATAATGTGATGATCTGCTGCTCAAGAAAAAAAAAAAGGTAAAGGTTAGCAGGCAAAAACATTAATGTTTTGCAGTGGCCCAGCCAGAGTCCTGACATAAATCCAATTGAGTCTAATGTAAATAATTTCTACAATGATGTCTCTTGTGCGTTGTTTTATTTTCTTTTGGGAGAAGCCTGTGTCATTTCTGGTCCAAAACGTTCTGGTTGATTAAAAGTCATTTTGAATCAGAAATTGTCGGGGGTATAAATAATTTCAGACTTGCTTTTATATATATCTGTGTATATATATGCATACAGTAAACATGGCTTTGTTTAAAGGGTAACATTTTATTTCAATGGTCTATTTTAGTATCAGTGGACTGTCTACTTAATATCTGTTGATATTGACATTTAACTGACTATAAGAAACTTTGTAAGTACATGTCAACTAACACTAAACTTACCCCTAACCCCAACCCCTAACCCCAACCTAACAGTCTACTTATAATCTAATGAGAATTAGTTGCAATGTAACTTAAATTCGACAAACGGACCATCAAAATAAAGTGTGACTGTTTAAAGTGCTTCATCATCACCATATCAATAAAGGGTGTCCTCTCCAGATCTCTCCAGGAATTTGGCCCCCAGAAACACTCACACATTCGCTAACGTCCATCTGCTAGTGCAATGTCAGCCAGCAGAGCATCAATGCCAACAGATCAGAGTCAGAAACACACTGACATTTACTGTGTGTGACCCTGAATCTTTGTCTCAATAGTTTTTTGGCAAGCTTACTTAAATGTTGTTGATTTACAACTAAAGTTAGTTTGGTTACAGTTGTGATATTTAATCTAATTTTATGTGTGTAGGCTTTAGAACAGATCTAAACTTCCCTTTTTAACAAATCACATGGTAATTTATAGTAAATACTATAGTCAGGGTTCATATGGTCATGAAAAACCTGGAAAAGTCATGGAATGGCAATTTCCAGGCCTGGAAAAGTTTTAGACTATTTTTTAAATTAAACTAATGCACAAAGTTTTGGAAAAGTCATGGAAATTTGTTTCACCATCTCTGTATATTAGAATATAGCTGATAATTTTGTTAAATTCCAGTTAGCGAGCGCACAATCGGTCACGTGATCTGTCGCAAAATCTGTAAAAAGCTTGTCATTTATTGTAGTAAAAATATTTGAATTTTACATTTTGTTTTCATCTTGTTTAACATATATACATATACATTTCATGAAACATTAAGCCATGAATATTTATTTAAAGTCATGGAAATTTACTGGTAAAAATGTGCATGAAGCCTGTATAGTGTTTTCATAGTATGTATACTATAGTTTAGTTCAAAAACATTATGGTATTTACTCTAGTAATTTATATGTGGGTTTTCACAGGTGACATTGCAGGGGATTAGTTGCATTAGTTGCACTTTTAATGATCATGATTGATGTGCTTCATTATCGGGATGATGAATGGGTGTTTATGAGGTTTAGTTGTATATGAATGCATGACGATGACTGGAAAAATGGTGAATATTAAAATAATTCTATTTTTCTTTCCTCATGTTGTGCTGCTTTTCTCCAGACCTTGATGCAGGTGAGTCTTTTTTACTCCTATTTTACATAATTAGGTATAAATGAATGGTGAAAATAGAAAAAAAACCTAAAGTTTATTTTTACACTGTGAATTTAAAACACTGTAATCTTGCATTTGCAAAATGGATTAAATCTAATTATTAATTAACACTTCTATGATTAAATATTATTATTAATTAACACTTCTATGATTAAATACAATTTAATAATTAATGTAGTATAATTAATTAAATATTTTTCCACATGATAGATTTTCATTTTGTGAATCTTACATTGACATGTAGTATTTAAAGTTGGAGTATTTATTGTTACTCTCTGAAACTGACCCTTTAAAGGCTTTCATACTAATTGTGCCGTTTTGTTGACTGTCACATTAAATTCAAATGAGATGGTGGTCTTTTCAAAAGAGGGCGGAGCTACAAAAGCCTGTGTGTCAGCATAGTGGCAGATTCAAAAACAAGAATAACATCCTATGCTAATGAGGGAGAGATGGTCACTAGTGGGTGGGGCTTTCCTCCTCTGGTGACACGTACAAAAGGAAAGCGTCAATCAAAGTGTTTATTTCAAGTGTGATTATAACAAATAGAACTAATACATTTTGACCTTTTAAAGCTGGTTATATTCACAGACTTTTGCCACACAACTTGTCAGGGTTCTGCCACTCCACTTTTGTTAATTCTTATTTTGGTGGCAGATACCAGACAATAGCTCTGTCTAGTCCTGTGTGTTGTCATTGTGTCTCTGAATGAGTGCCAATTGTGGGCGCGCTTGGACCGTGCCCGCTCCCGCTTGATACGGGCGCATGGGGTCTGGGCGTGTTCGCGATTGCGCGCTCTCGTCCTGGTGTTTGTTTGTTCTGTCGGCATCGCGCTGTTTCATTCTCAGCGTCTCCGTCTAGTTGGTTTCGGTTTTGGATGGCGCTGAGATGAAACATGTGCGTTGCATATGTGTGAGCGCACGGTAAGATGTTTTCATTTTATCATGTGCTTGTGTCTTGCGTTTGTCTAAGCACGTGGCCCTGTGTTTACATAGTGGCCGCGTGTTTCCGCTGTCTGTTTTGAGCACGCGGTTATTGAGTTCTCTCATTGGCTGCGTGTTCTTGTCCCGTTAATGTGAGCTCATGGCTTGTGGTGTTTTCTTGTGTCAAGTGCTCGCCCGTCTATTGTCTAGCCCCAGCCTCCTTGTTAACCCATTATTAGTTGATCATGTTCACCTGTTTGTGTGTTAATTATTTCTGCTTATAGTCTCCTCATGTCTGCTGTCCTGTGCCAGTTCATTGTATTCCACTGAATGTGTTGGAGTTATCCTGTCCAGTGTCTAGTCCTGCCTTGCCAGCCCAGTTTAGTGATGTTTTTTCCCCTATGGGGTCATTTCTGTTTGTTTATTTTTGTTTATTAAAAGTTAAATCTCATTTATTGCATTCTGGAGTCCTCGCCTTTTCCCTTTACCCAAACCTTGACACAATTGTGTTTAAAAAACCCTTATAAAGTTGATTTTTGCATAGTAGGTCCCCTTTAATACATCAAAACCCACGACCTTGCAAACAGAAATGTGCAAAGTTTCCAATCTCAGGATTCAGTTGTCTATCAATAAAGGTTTTAGTTCAGTCAGCCTTAGGCATGGATTGATCAGAGATCTATAAAGAAAGGCTTTATAGCAGTCACATGTACATCTGCTGGATTCGGTGTGAGTGGACACAAAAACAACACAGAAATCACATAGAGAGTTCAGTGTTTATCTCGTCCTGAGAGATAAAACACACCGTAAAAAACTGCAGGGTTCAACACAATCGATTTGTGCCGGGACAACAAGTATTTAGGAATTAAGTTAACTTATTAGTTGTTACAAATTTTTGTGGATTGAACAGAAAACTATCAAGTCGAACCCTTGCTCGAAACTAGCTTGAACAAACAGTAAACGCCATGTTCTGAGTGCACTCTCAGTTTTATATGCTTGTACTGCAGAATTACGGATTAACTGTCCAATTTATGCCTGTAAAAATAAGCCTTTTAGCCAAAATAACAGACAGCAGAAATTGGTTTCCAGGGGTTTTCAGCGGGTTTTCAGCTTGAACTTTTGTCTTTTTGTGTCACTGGGACACTGGGGAATTTCAGCTGGCCTCTAAGGAGATTAACGCAGATATAGTGAAAGCCAAAAAGTATTTTTTTAAAGGATTTTGTATGCAGGCTTGGTAGTACACGTTCAGGTTTATAACACTTGACATTTTATTAATCATATTTTATTATTATGAGCAAAAAAAGATAATGTTGATTTATGATAATAAAGGGAAAAATATATATAATAAGTAAGTTATTTCAGTTTATTCAAGGTGATCTGCATTAGTATAATGTTATTATTATTAGAAGTATTATTTATTATATGCATATTTATATTTATTTTAATAAAAACAAATTTAGATTTGTCCATCTGACAAGTTTTACGTCTGCATCGCCATATGGGGCATAAGAACAGGACGTGAGTTTGGATATAACTCAGTTGTTTGACCACACTTCCTTATTATTGTTCATTTATTCGTCTGCTGGAAATTAGAACTGAGTTTATAAACAGTTTTGAAACATATCTATGAGCTTAACAAATGAAATTAAATCTGTAGGCTAATGAATGTCTTCAGTAGAGTGAGTTTCCACCGTTTCCTCACTCCAGGAAAGTAAAGGAGTAAAGTAAAGAGTAAAAATGAAGTAAATCAAAAGTAAAGAGGCTGAACGGAGCAGTGTTAATTTCATTGACCAAATCTTTTCATAATTATCATTGAAAACTAGACAAAAACTAAATAAAAATGAAGTGATGACGACGACAACTATAATAAAAATATACTGACACTTTCGTTGACTAATAAAACGAGATGAGAATGTGATTGAGGGAGGTTTCTGGAAAAAATATCCAATTAGAATTAATCTTGGTGTGCGATGCTTCACACACATTTGAAAAGTAACTGATCCACAGTAGATGTGGGATGCGATCATCCATAAGGTCGTCTGTCTGTCTGATTAAACTATGTACAACGAGATAGCAACAGCTAAGAGAAAAAGAAGATTCACGTTTGATGTCAAGACAAAATTTCCGTAGACCCTATAGAGAGGAAAAAGCCATTTACAGTGTACCTTTTGCTTCATTCAGAACGCCGTTCAGCGATGTGATTATTTCTTATTTTAAAGATGCAATGATACTGTCGTGTTATAATATCCTCTTATCAGGGAGTCGCATTCTAATGAAACTGCTTTAAAGTGAAGCGCACTTTAATTTTTTGCGTACATTTTCAAATTTTACGTACATCTAGAATAAAAGAAGTTTTGTCGTTTTTTAAAACCGTTTTAAGGTCAGTATTATTAGCACTCTTAAGCAAAATTTTCCCAATTACCCTAACTTTAACCTAATTAACCCAGTTAAGCTTTTAAATGTCACTTTAAGCTGATTACTAGTATCTTGAACAATATCAGTCAAATATTATGTGCTGTCATAAAATAAATCAGTAATTAGAAATAAGTTATTAAAACTATTATGTTTAGAAGTGTGTCGAATAAATCTTCTCTTCGTTAAACAGAAATTTGGAGGGGGAAATATACATGAGGGCTAATATATCTGACTTCAACTCTATATTCAGTATATCTGGCTGGACGTCTCCAGGTGTGTCTGTGTGACACTCGAGTTCTGGAAGTGTCTCTGTGGGCATTTTGCCTACTTCTGCCCTGGCAAACACTGCCAAACAGAGCAGATGGCAGAGACCCGATGCTTAGGGAGGGCAAGACATGGCGCGCCAAAAACATTGACAAATTAGTGCCACCAACTGTCCTGAACAGGCGGCGCTTGAGAAAGGGCAGAGCACGTGAGAGCGTGATTGTCCACAGGGCAAAACTCTGATCTAGAACAAGATGAACACAGCCTCCTGTTTCTGGAAAACAACAACAACGACATATTAGAGGATGACATGAGCTCCACTTTTACACCACAGCACAACATTTTGATGCATCTACATTAATATCGTTATTACATAAGATACTTTAGGTGAAGAGGATAAAAAAATAAAGTGATGTGATAAAGTTTGGACACCTTGTTACTCTTTTCTCGCCAGCGTTTGATTATTTTTAAAATGTATTTAAGTTGCCAACCACCGCCAGCATTTTTTCGTTCAGATTTTCAGATGTTATATGTCATAATCAAGAATTAAGCCTCTGCTTTTAACCTCTTCAGACCCGAGTTAGTATGTTTTCACAGTTAAATAGATTAAATTAAATAGATGAAAAAAAAAAGCATTTAAATTGATCATTTTGTAATGATCTTCAAAGTTATAAGACAAACATTAAAGCATTTTCTAGAGACTGTTAAAGTACAGGGACATTGAGGGAAACCGAAAGTACAACTGAACTGAATAAATAGTGCAGTACTTTAAATGTCCAGTAGATGGTGTGTAAAAACACAAGTGGCTATACGCAACTGCACAACAATATTGAACAATGTTTCATGAAAAATACAGCATTTTTGAAAAAAAAGAATAAATAAATAAAGGCTGAGAAATATGATTTCATCTTGAAACTGCCATGTATTTTCGCAGAGCCTCTTCCTTATGGGGGAGTCATGAACACTCATTTTAACTAAGGCAAATGAGGCCTGCAGTTATTTAGATGTTGTTATTGGTTCTTTTGTGACCTTTTGGATGAGTTTTCGCTGTGCTCTTGGGGTATTTTGGTTGCCTGGCCACTCCTGGAAAGGCTCTCAAGCTTCCATGTTTTTGCCGTTTGTAGATAATAACATCACAGTAGTTCGCTGCAGTCCCAAAGCTTTAGAAATGGCTTTATACCCTGTTTTAGACTGGCAGATCTCCATTATTCGCTTTTGAGGATATTTTGGTCTACTTCACTTTGACAAGCAGCACCTGTTCAAGTGATTTCTTAATTGTGATTGCCGTTAATTAAATTTGTTCATTAAATTAAATAGACGAAATAAAAAATAAGCATTTAAATTGATCATTTTGTAATGATCTTCAAAACTGTAAAACATTTAAGCATTTTGTAGAGACTGTTAAAGTACGGGGACATTGAGGGAAACCGAAAGTAAAACTGAACTGAATAAATAGTGCAGCACTTTAATGTCCAGTAGACACTTGGGTAAAAACACAAGTGTCTATATACGCAACTGCACAACAATGTTGAAAAAAAAAGGCTGAGAAATATTTCATTTTGAAACTCTGCCATGCGTTTTTGCCCAGCCTCTTTCTTATGGGGGAGTCATGAACACTCACCTTAACTGAGGCAACTGAGACCTGCATTATTTAGATGTTGTTGTGGGGGCTTTTGTGACCTTTTGCATGAGTTTTTGCTGTGCTCTTGGGTAATTTTGGTCGGCCAGCCACTCCTGGGAAGGTTTTCCACTGTTCCATGTTTTTGCTAGTTTAGATAATGGCTCTCACTGTGGTTCACTGCAGTCCCAACACTTTAGAAATGCTTTATAACCTGTTTTAGACTCGTAGATCTCCATTATGCTCTGTCTCATTGCAGCATGATGTCTAGCTTTTGAGGATAGTTTGGTCTACTTCACTTTGACAATCAGGGCCTATTTAAGTGATTTCTTGATTGTGATTGCCGTTATCCATTTTTTAAATTAAATTAAATGAAATAAAAAATAAGCAGGGGCGCCACGGTGGCGCGTGAGTAGCACGTTCGCCTCACAGCAAGAAGGTCGCTGGTTCGATCCCCGGTTGGGGCAGGTCCAGGTTGGGCCAGTTGGCATTTCTGTGTGGAGTTTGCATGTTCTCCCCGTGGTTGCGTGGGTTTCCTCCGGGTGCTCCGGTTTCCCCCACAGTCCAAAGACATGCGGTACAGGTGAATTGGGTAAGCTAAATTGTCCGTAGTGTATGTGTGCGAATGAGAATGTATGGATGTGTTTCCCAGAGATGGGTTGTGGCTGGAAGGGCATCCGCTGCGTAAAACAAATGCCGGATAAGTTGGCGGTTCATTCCGCTGTGGCGACCCCGGATTAATAAAGGGACTAAGCCGAAAAGAAAATGAATGAATGAATGAAAAAATAAGCATTTAAATTTATCATTTTGTAATGAACTGAATAAATAGTGGAGTACTTTAAATGTCCAGTAGATGGTGGGTAAAAACCACAAGTGGCTATACAGGACTGCACAACAATGTTGAAAAAAAAAGAGGCTGAGAAATATTTAATCTTGAAACTCTGCCATGTATTTCGCCCAGCCTCTTCCTTATGGGGGAGTCATGAACACTCACTTTAACTAAGGCAAATGAGGCCTGCATTATTTGGATGTTGTTATTGGTTATTTTGTGACCTTTTGGATGAGTTGTTTCTGTGCTCTTGGGTAATTTTGGTCGGCCAGCCACTCCTGCGAAGGTTCTCTGCTGTTCCATGTTTTTGCTAGTTTAGATAATTGCTCGCACTGTGGTTTGCTGCAGTCCCAACGCTTTAGAAATAACTTTATAGCCTGTTTTAGACTGGTAGATCTCCCTTATTCTCATTTTTTCTTGAATTTCTTGGGATCTCAGCATGATGTCTAGCTTTTGAGGATCTTTTGGTCTACTTCACTTCGTCAGGCAGGTCTTATTTAAGTGATTTCTTGATTGCGGACATGTGTGGCAGTAATCAGGCCTGGGAGTGGCTAGAGAAATTGAACTCAGGTGTGATAAACCTACGTTAAAATATATATTTTAACATGGGCAAACAGTTTTTTTACAAGGAGCTATGCAGTTTTGGTTTTTATTTTCACTTAATAGTAAAAACCTTCATTTAAAAATTGCATGACGTGTTTACTTGTGTTATCTTTGATTAATATTTACATTTGTTTGATGATCTAAAACATTAAAGCGTGATAAACATGCAAAAAAATACGAAATCGGTAAGAGGCAAACACTTTTTCACGCCACGCACACATACACACAAACACATGCATATAAAGCAAGTTGTCAGACAGCTCTAGAGAAAAGATGTGATCCGCAGGTGAAAGAGTGAGAAACCGCTTGTGGAGTAAGAGAACAGCTGGAGGTCAGTAATGAGCTTAAAGCGTGCGGCGTCTGTCCCGTATGTTCAAAAACACTTCCACAAAACAGCATGTCGTCCAGTGACCCGCTGACCCCGAGTGCCGATTCACATCTTTAATCTTTACACAGCCTATGAACTTCATCACAGACCGACTCATTTCAGGACTTCATTTCAAAAGTAAGAATAAATGAGGAAAAATAATCACAAAATACGGAAAACTGCTCATTTACGGCTATTTTGTACAGTGTGGAAAGTGCTGGAGTTTGACTTTGGTGAAATCCAGCAGATTTTCTTGACGAATCTGTGAATATGAAGGCAGACTGTGTGTGTGTGCAGCTGTGGGTAGTGTGTGAGTTTGTGCAGTGATTTATCAGTGTGTGTGTGTGTGAGCTCTGAATGTCCACCAGCTCTGAGTTTTACTGCCTCTTCATGTTGCATCTGTCAGCTCCACAGTAACTCAGCGCTCCTCCATTCACATCTGAACTGATTGTGGCACCCTTGGGCTTTCTCTTTCTGAGTGTGTGTGTGTGTGTGTGTGTGTGTGTGTCAGACCCAGCTGTGCTTGTGGCTCTATGAACATGTATACACAAAACACGCACCATAAAGCACTGTCAACAGATTGCATGTGTTTACGTTAGATTGCGAGCTATATGGGAACTTGAGGCTTTTTTGTTGTTGGAGGGGGGGGGGGGGGGGGGGTATGTGTGCTGAAGAATTTAGCAAATCAAAGTAACGAAAAAGAAACGGAAGCAACATGTATCACTATCTGTTTCGTCTTTGAAGCTCTAGGATTTAAAAAAAAATATTTATTGATTTATTTATTTTAAGCTAGGCTAATTTAAGTTTAAAAATGTAAGCTTTTAAACTGCTAAAATTAAAAAATAAATAAACAATAAAATACATCCAAGTTCAAAAATGCTATACCATATGGTTTTATATATATTTCATTCATTCATTCATTTTCTTGTCCGCTTAGTCCCTTTATTAATCTGGGGTCGCCACAGCAGGATGAACCACCAACTTATCCAGCATGTGTTTTGCGCAGCGGATGCCCTTCCAGCTGCAACCCAGTACTAGGAAACATCCATACACACTCATCCACACACATACAATAGGACCAATTTAGCTCACCCAGTTCATCTACAGCGCATGTCTACTGTGTGGGAAACCGGAGCACCCGGAGGAAACCCACGCCAACACAGGGAGAACATGCAAACTCCACACAGAAATGCCAACTGACCCAGCCGAGGCTCAAACCAGCAACCTTCTTACTGTGTGGCGATTGTGCTACCCACTGTGCCACTGTGAGGCCTATATATATATATTTCTTTCTAGTTCAGTTCATTTCAAGTAAATAAATCAATTTTAGTTTTATTGTGTTGCTTCTAGTTATATTCAAAATCCGTGGAACTTGATCAATTGGATTGAAATTAAAGTAGTGCCGGGCAAAGATTAATTCATCACGATTAATCGCATCCAAAATAAAAGCTTGTATTGACATAAGATGTGTGTGTGTGTGTGTGTGTGTGTGTGTGTGTGTGTATTATTTACATTTATTGTGTATACAAGGGCGTAAATCTCATTTAACACTAGGGGGGGACAATAAATATAAAATTTCCCTTGAGCAATTTTTTAAGGGGGACACAAATAATACAGTCAAACTGTACTTATAAAGATAAGTCCCCACAGTTAAAAACCTTGGCTCTATCGTTATTATTGCAGCACGGAGACTGTGTCGTTATGGTGATCTTCAAAGTTTTTCTCAGGTTCAATGACAGCTGATTTTTCTTCAGATTGTTTATGTTGTGTACGGTCAACAGACTGACTCCTGAAGCAGAAGAAATGCAGGAAAAGATGTTTTCTAAACTCATAATAACTCACTTGTTTACATTACACTTGTTAAATCGACAGACCCTTACCTGACGCACTGTACATCTGACTGACCCTGCTCTGCTGTCCCTCAGTATTTTCCTTCTCCTCCGCCTGTGATTGACATTGTGACATTAGTATTTTATTATTAGTATTTTATCATTGTGACATTAGTATGTTGCACTTTGCAACAAGCTAACGCTAACGCTAACTAGACAGGTAATATTTTAATCGCTAACATAGCAGACACATGGAAAAAACAGTGTGTAATCAGCATTTTTACCGCAAATAATTAATGAATGAGTCTGTATCAACAACATTAAAGAGAATCGCTTTATTTACAGTGAATAAAGTACCCTCCTTACTGGCGATCATCTAGAACTGAGCCGCAGCCACACCTGACTTGTGTGTGTGTGTGCGCATAGTCGGAGAGATGAACTGGGAAAGCAGGCAGTGGACCAAACCACTGTGAGGAAGGGGAGGGGGAACTCAACAGCTTCTAAACGCATTTTATTATTTTTTTCTACAAATACAATTATTTCAGGTATAGATACATATATTTTTCACAATATAGAGTGCAATTTTTTTTTCTTATTTTTTTTTGGGAGGGGGGACAACCCTCGGATGGAAGGGGACATGTCCCCCCCGGGATTTACACCCCTGAGTGTATATGCATAGTGTGTATACACACACTTTTCCCCCAGAGATATTTAAATTTATATATAATATAATTTGATCAAAATATAAATAAACATCGGGCAGCACAGTGGCTCAGTGGTTAGCACGGTCGCTTAACAGCAAGAAGGTTGGTGGTTTGAGTCCTGGCTGGCTCAGTTGGCGTTTCTGTGTGGAGTTTGCATGTTCTCCCCATGTTGGTGTGTTTCCTCGGGTTGCTCTGGTTTCCCTCACAGTCCAAACACATGCACTATTGGTGAACTGGCTGAAATTGGCTGTAGTGTATGATGTGTGTGAATGTGAGTGTGTATGAGTGTTAACCAGGAAGGTTAACCAGGTCTTTTTCTGTAGGTAGACTGAAATGTCAACTTTATTCATTTTTAAAAGTAAACAATCTATAATTTTCATCGTTTTGCTTTACAACTTAGCCATTATAGACAGTCTGAGTGTGTGTGTGTGTGTGAGAGAGTGTGAGAGAGCTCCTAGGTTTGCAGAGGCAATAACTCCTGCTTGATTAAACCCCAATAGCGTCTCTCTCTGTCAGACAGATGGACGCGGCTGAGTTTAGCACAGCACACGGCGCTCTCGTAAATCCCAGCACGCCGCTGTGATGTGCAGTAATGTTAGCGCTGGCTCTCGGGAACGGACAGCTGTATGCTAATGATGTGGATATTGAGCGGCCGCAGCTGATCAATGAAACGCGTGTCTTTGACTTTCATCTCGAATGACTTCAGTTTAGAGCCACACCACTGAGCTCGGACGTGCTGCTGCTGCTGGCTTTGCTGATGCGTTTGCACAAACTTTTGCTAAAAATGAAGATATTCGGGAGGTGGAAGTGTAACCGGGTGAGTTAGAATTGATCCTGACACTTTAATGTAACAGTCAGTTTGTTAGTTGATGTATTTACCAACATGAAAAGCAGTGTGCAATAGATTTATTACAGTGATTGTTCATGTTAGTTAGCATTAGTTGACGAAAGTACAGTTCATGTTAAGTGCATTAACTAATGTTTACATGCACTGGGTTTTATTAGCGCATTAGTAAATGTTGAAATATTAGTAAATGCTGCACAGGATTGTTCACACACTGTAAAAAAATCTGTAAATTACCAATTTCTGTATTTTTAGAAGTGTTTTCTGTTTATATACAGTTCTGAATTGCATTATAAGATGCTTTGGGATGACTTTTGATGTTGTAAATTCAACTCTACCGTTTAACAAAGTGACTTTTATTGACATTTTAGTAATTTTTGAAATAATATAATGTATAATAAATGTGAAATATTGAGAAATAAGTGCGTAAAATAACAGAAAATGTACTGGCAGTTTGTTACAATGTTTAAATAGCGTAATATACAACACCAACCCAGACAATATATCACTGCAAACTATTAAAAATGTTCAGAGAATCACTTTTTCCAAGTTTTTCAAGGTTAAAAGTTGTTGGATGAAAGATCAAGATCCCATAATGCAAATCAAAAGCAAGAATGAACATGGAAAAATAAAAATATGAATCATAAAATACAGAAAACTGCTAATTTATAGATATATTATTTTCCAGTGAACTTAGTTGATGTTAGTAAATACATTAGCCTGAGTAATGGACCTTTATTTTAAAGTGTGACTGAATTGATTGTTTGTTCAATTAACTTATTTGAATGAACTTATATTGTTTGTTATGCATACTTGAAAGTGCAATGATTTTTCTTCTCGTCTACTTTATTACATGCATTATTTAGTTGAATGAATGAATGAAGGCCTTTATTCGTCACATACACTTTAATGCACTGAAATTGCATTGAAACATCACACATTTCAGGGGAAGACAGGTCAACGAGAGGTAGCGTTTAGAAAGAGGAAATAGGATACATTTGGGGAGAGAGAGGCAGGAAAAAAATGACAAGTTGTTGTTGATTATATATTTAGCTGATGGTTTTCCACTTGAAAATAACTTGAGGATTCTGGTTCTGTTTTGGTGGAATGTAATATTCATTTTATTTTGCAAACTGATGACATTTAATTCTTCTTTCAAAATAAAAAAATGTTAATTAGAGCAGTTTTGTTTGTGCAAAATAACAAGTAGGTGTTATGCCTTTAGATGTAATATCAATGTTTATTTTCCGAGTTAAGAGATCAATATTTGGGGTAGTTATTCTGATTTTCGATCACAAGTGGAATCATTTGTTATTCTCACTAGCTTTCTGCTAAATGAAGCTCTAAATGTTTCAATGTTTAATTAATGTCTGTTAATGAACAGTTTCCGTGTTTTGTGATTCACAAGTGTTTTTTGTTGATTTACGGTGGTGAATGTCTACACCTTCCCCA
>CAIGQQ010029614.1:1233016-1245128 GCA_903798035.1 Danio albolineatus
GGGGTTCGCATATTTTGTAACGTTTTTAGCATCTTAGTAATGTTTAACACTGTGGTTTTTCAGCAAGAGTAGGCAGGTTTTGCATGTTTGCATGTTTTATAACATGTTAGCAATGTTTAACACAATTATTTTTCAGCAGGGGTTGGCATGTTTTGCATGTTAGCAATATTTAACAATTATTTTTCAGCAGGGGTAGGCATGTTTTGCATATTAGCATATTTTTGAGCATGTTAGCAATGTCTAACAATTATTGATCAGCAGAGATTAGTCTCTTTTGTAACATTTTTAGCATGTCAGCCACATTTAACACTGTTATTTGTCAGCAGGGGTAGGCATGTTTTGTAACGTTTTTAACATGTTAGCAATGTTTAACACGGTTATTTTTCAGCAGGGGTAGGCATATTTTGTAACATGTTTAGCATGTTAGCAATGTTTAACTGGTATTTTTCAGCAGGGGTAGGAATGTTTTGTAATGTTTTAACATGTTAGCAATATTTAACTGTCATTGTTCAGCAGGGGTAGGCATGTTTTGCATGTTAGCATGTCAGTAATGTTTAACACGATTATTTTTTAGCAGGGGTAGGCATGCTTTGCATGTTAGTAATGTTTAACATGATTATTTTTTAGCAGGGGTAGGGATGTTTTGAAACATTTTTAGCATGTTAGCAATATTTAATGCTGTTATTTAGCAGCGGTAAGCATGTTTTGTAACAGTTTTAGCATGTTAGTAACATTTAGCACAGTTATTTATCAGCAGGGACTACATGTAAGATACACATTGATAGATGCAAGTAAATTGTAAGATGTGCCATGTGTAAAGTGTCTAAACGTCATGTTGTGAGTAACGTGTCCTCCGCTTGGCACCTGTTGGCCCCGCAGGTCTCAGCAGTGACAGTGGTCTTGGTGGCAGCACCGACGGCAGCACTGACATACTCGTCTTTGGCTCTGTAGTGGACAGCGTCACTGAGGAAGGTGAGAAAACCTCCCACTTCATTCACTATTATACACTGTCTGTCAGTAAAAGTACAGATACTGCACTAAATATGTACTCAAGTAAAAGCACATATTTTTAAAACTGCTTAGCAAAGTACAATTCAATTGGAGTAAATTAAGTAATTGTAATTCGTTACTTTCCATCATTGCGTGCAGGCGTTTTATATTGAGTGTTTTCTTGCAGAGTGTGAGGACTCTGATGAATCCAGTGGCGAGGTTGATATCGAGCAGGAAGCGTCAGATCCGGAGGACGGTCGGGAGCTTGACCCGAACACGCTGCTTCATAAAGCGTCACGAGCCCGAAACATGCCGGTCATGGCAGAAGCGCTCGCACACGGAGCAGACGTCAACTCCGTCAGTGAGGAGGACGAAAGCAAGAGTCCATTAATACAAGCCGTCATCGGGGTAAGGCATTATTCCTTTCACAGTTCATCCATCAAACGCTTCGATGCTTTGAATTATATGTGAAAGACTGAAATATTCAAACATACTAGAGTAACCATAGTATTTAAAACTTCAGTGAATACTTCATGTGTAGTTACTAAGGGGAATTAGCCTTTACTTGACTCCATGTTTTGGCTATTGTTTGATTTCTGTGCTCACTTTTAGGGCTCACTGATCGCCTGTGAGTTCCTGCTGCAGAACGGAGCAGATGTAAATCAAAGGGACATTCGTGGACGAGGACCTCTCCATCATGCCACATGTCTGGGTCACACAGGGTAAGAAATAACTGAAGACATTAGCCCCTTTTACACAGTGACACCCATAAATATCAGAACAAAAAAAAATCCTGGTAAATTTCCTGGTTAAAAAAAACAAAAAGGTTTGAAATGTTTTTTGTAAAGGAACATTTACACATCCATTCCAAAATACTGGTAAATTCTGACTTCAATAAAGTCCACATTAACTGGAAGCTGCGACTGTAGAGCGGGTGGGGGGTGTAGTTGGTCACACACGGAACTGCAGAGAGGGCCCATAGAATTGCCCACCCAAACCCCCCACCCCACCTCAAAACTAAAACTAGCAGCGTGAGCTAACAACATCCTATGGTTAGTTTTGATTCAACCCAGGCTCATTCTGAGAACGTAGTCCCGAGTACGTTTCTGGAGGCCGCGGAATACGTCCCATCAGGTACGTCTTTTTGCACTTTTTGCTTTGGCAAGTCCACAAGAGGCCGCTGCGGATGCTTTTTGATTCACGCCTGCCGTTCTCGCGTAAACCCACCAGAGGCCGCTGTCGTCCGACCGTTTTTGGCTGACTGAACGACTGACTGACCATCCGATCGGACTAACCCACCCTCCCCCTTCCCTAAACCCATCCAAAATCTTATCGATCGACCCACCCACCCACACAATTCCCTAAACCCAACCAACAGCTTTCAAAAAAGCAATCCACAATAAAACAAAACCCCCTCGTCTCATTTTTACCACATTTTCAGACTTCACCACGTTCTCACCCTGTTGTTTACTTCATTATATGGATTCTGTGTTTGTCTTATCTGCTTTCTGGAACCGCTCCTCGCCGGACTCGAACCCCGGCGTCGTCGTGGTGGTCAACTCCTCTCTGCGTCTCGAGTTTGCCGACGAACACGGCGAGCTAACAGGACAAACTGGTTGCAGCGGGAAAGTCGTCCACACGAGGCGGTCGGCCGGTGAGCGTGAGAAGAAATGGCGTCACACCGCCCCGTAGCGTTCGTTTAAAAAAAAATGAAACCCAGCCAAACGTACCTCTGACCACGTAATGCGCGGTCTCCAGAAACGTACTCGGGACTACGTTTTCACAATGAGCCTGTGTTGTTTTGATTTCATGTGTACTTTAAGGTGCAAACGTGTACATCTTTATAACACACCACCCCACTGACAGCTTTTTGTTTTATTTTTGAGAGTGTACCGTAGACATCGGGATTATGATTTTCCTGGCTGAAACACAAAGCAGATTTAGTTAAACTCCCCATTCTGCTGTGTTGTGTGTTTGTGTCCACAGACAGGTGTGTTTGTTCCTGAAGCGAGGAGCCAGTCAGATGGAGGTGGATGAGGACGGGCAGGACCCTCTCAGCATCGCTGTCCAGGCAGCAAACGCAGACATCGTCACATTGTGAGTCGAACACTTCACTAATTCCCAGTGATCCTCCCAGTGTAAAAAAAGAAAGCTTATTCAGATGGCAATCGTTAATTTTGGGGACATTTGATTTGATTTATTTATTTCGAACAGGGAAATCATACATAAAAATACTTTAACAAAGAAATGCTTTTCAACATGGTCGAAATGGAGCGGGATGAAGCCCAAGCTTATTATTTTCCCACCCCATTACCATACACATCATTCGTCTATTCAACGTATCTCTTCTTTTACTTATCTCTTCTTTTTACATGAGACATGTTTTCACCCTTATTGGCTTCATTAACATACTACATGTTTGATTCCATTTGTACATTTACATTTTATAAAACATAGACCCAAAAAATACAGTAGTATTGCAAACAGCCATTAATTAAAGGGCACCTATTTTGAAAAATCTACTTTTGAAGCTGTTTGGACAGACTTATGTGTAGGTATAGTGTATAGACCGTCATATTGGGGTGATATTAACACACCCAGACCTTTTTTTTATTGTAACAACATAAAAACGGTGGACCAATTGGAGCGGTTTTGAGACCGACCGCAACTTGGCGTAGGAGTGTGGTCCCCCCGCCCACTGAATTGACTGACAGCTGCGTATCAACATGTCTCTGTAGTAACGCGTATGATCATATAAGCAAGACAGGACGTGCGCACAGCAACCGGGAATAAAAGATCTGTTGTGATCAAGAGTGAGTTTCACAAGTTTAAAATGTTTGTAATGAACTACAGTGATTTACTTCAGCTTTACTTCATCACTACAGCCGCGTGTCTGGATAATTATAAAGGAGGCGCTTCAATCTCTGTTTGTTGTCGTAAAATCAGGTTTATTTAGTACATTAACATAACAGATATCTATACAGCAGTGGATATTAACCTGTATCCGTTCACATTTGCTTGCAAAAAGTGTGCAAAGCTCAACGCGCTGCTGTCTGTGTGTGTGTCCGCGCTGTGCTCATCGTTGCAACTCCACAACAAACACATCAAATAATCATTGGTAAAGTTCTTACTGTAGGATTTCTCACAAACGTTACGTGAGATCTGCTTCCATTACGTCTGTCTGTCTGTCTGACGCAGCCGAGGGCGGAGATTGAGGCACGCTGACAGGCACGTGGGAACGGTGGCCGTGGAGGACTAGCCTTAAAGGCCCAGTACACAAAAACAGCAACAAGCTGTTTAGAGCTATACATCTGATGGGTGTTTTGAGCTGAAACTTTACAGACACATTCTGTTCACACAAAAGACTATTATTAAATATAAAAAAGGGGTAAAATAGGTGCCCTTTAAGATTTCATCATGCCTTTCTCATTTAGTTCTTTTTCACTCATCTCTATCATCTTGAATATACATTTAAAATCAAAATTTTTAGCCCTCCTCCCCCTTTTTAAAATATTTCCCAAACAGAGCAAGACATTTTAAGCAGTATTTCCTATATTATTTTTTCTTCTGGAGAAAGTCTTATCTGTTTTATTTCAGCTAAAATAATTTTAGGTACATTTTTAAACCCATTTTAAGGTCAATATTAGAATCAGAAAGAGTTTTATTGCCAGGTATGTTCACACATACGAGGAATTTGTTTTGGGGACAGAGCTTCTACAGTGCAACAGAATTACAGAGACAGGACAAAAAACAGATAATAAATATATTTAAAAATAGAAGTGTTAAATGCAAATATACATTATAATATATAACAATATAATATTATTAGTTCTATTAAGCAATATTTGTTTTGTCTACAAAACAAACCATCGTTATACAGTACAATCACTTGCCTAATTACCCCAACTTAACCTAATTAACCTAGTTAAGCCTTTATATTTCACTTTAAGCTGAATACTAGTATCTTGAATAATATCTAGTCAAATATTATGTGCTGTCATCATGACAAAGATAAAAGAAATCAGTTGCTAGAAATGAGTAAATAAAGCTATCCATTAAAAATCTCTCCGTTAAACAGAAATTGAGGAAAAAAATCTACAGGGCGGCTAATATTTCTGACTTCAACTGTACATTTACATATACAAAACATACATATGCACACATGCATATCTATACTGCACTCAAGTCATTTTCACTTAACACGTTTTATCACGTTTCAATGACTACTGTGTTTGTTTTCTCTCTGTCTCTCTCAGATTGCGGTTAGCGCGGATGAACGAGGAGATGCGGGAGGCGGACGGGCCTTTAGGACAGCCAGGTCAATACCCCAGCACCAGCCCTACAGAGCAGCAGTACAGAAAGTGCATTCAGGAGTTTATCTGCCTCACCATTGACGAATGCTAGGGGGCGCTATTGAGCACTCGCAAGACTGTCAGGAGAACTACCTACCAAACGTAGTCCTTCCAAAGGAATAGCTTTAGCGAGGATCGAGCGAAGTCTTCAACCTCTTCCCCACCTGACCAATTAGTTTACATATAGTCTTCGTATGTACAGAAGGGTAATAAGTATTGAACACGTCAGCATTTTTCTCAGAAAACATATTTCTAAAGGTGCCTTTCACTTGAAATTTTACCCATATGTTGGTAACAACCAAAGAAATCCATATATGCAAATAAAACACATCTATTTATTTTACTAATTAAGTTATTTGTAATAAAATGACACGACACATAGAAAAAGTATTGAACACATGAAGAAAGGGAGGTGTAGAAAGGCAGCGAAAGCCCAGACAGCAGCTTAAATCTCTCAGTAGTTCTTCAGCAACCCTCTGCCCTTCCTCAGTGTAAATGAATATGATGCAGATGAAACCAGAGTGGACATTTCAGCAAGACAATGATCCAAAACACAGCCAAGGAAACTCTCAGATGCTTTCAGAGAAAGAAAATGGAATGGCCCAGCTAATCACCTGACCCGAACCCAATAGAGAATACAAATTAAAGCTCAGATTTGATAGACGAGTCCCACAGAACCATCAAGATTTTGACACTCTGTTGAAGTCTGTGAAAAACTCACACCTGAGCAATGCATGTGACTTCATTCTCCACATGAGAGCCGTCTTTAAGCTGACATCACCAAAAAAAAAACTTTAATACAAAGTATTAAATACATTTCAGTAGTTCAGCACTTTCTCCTTCTGTCATTTCATTGTTATTACACATAATTTAGTTTTGTTTTATTTTTATGTTTGTATTGTTTGGGTTTTTACCAAAATCTGGTTCAATTCCCTGTCAACGGCTCCTTTAGAAATATTATTCCCAGGAAAAAACATGACGTGTTCAATACATATTCCCCTCACTGTATGTGATTTAATGAAATTAAAACAGTATACTGCCAATTTTCAAATGTTATATTATTCAAGTGCGACTTTAATGGCGATATAATAGTAAATGAACGGATTTATTGCTTTGAAAACCAATTTGAATTAATTTAGAATTTAAAATAATTGTCAAAAGTATCGATTCGGTACTGAAATTTTAAAGCGTGTTTAAATTAGGGCTGGGCCAATAAACAATATTATATCGAAACGCAATAAGATTTATGTCAATAACTATATTGTTATTGTTCAATATGGAAAATAATTTAGCGAAATTGCATTTCTGCATTATCGCCAAGTCCTACTTTAAATATTAGCAGGAAATGGATGTTTTGAAAACTTCAGTAGCGATTGGTACCAAAATCGGTACTTTTGACAACAATAAATTCCAAACTTCATTTCCAAGTTTTATTGAGTCATTATGTGGAAAATAAGACTGCGCGCTTTTCCTACCGACAGTATTTGTGTTTTGTTTTTTACAACTCAGTGCTTTTCTTCATTAATAGTTGTCAAAAGTATCGATTCGGTACTGAAATTTTAAAGTGCGTTTAAATTAGGGCTGGGCCGATAAACAATATTACATCGTATCGCAATCAGATTTATGTCAATAAGAATGGATAAGCTCTGGGCTTTTTTACTCTATATTGATCTAAGAGCCAATCACACGGCAGAAATGTGCAACAATGGGAATTTAGAAGTGTGTTGATATTAGAGAAACACTGAATTTTCAGCCACAAAATATTATCACCACTGAAAATGAAATAATTCGACATCAAAATACATATTGTTATTGTTCAATATGGAAAATAATTCATAGAAATTGCATTTTTGCCATATCGTCGAGCCGTAGTTTAAATATTAGCAGGAAATGGACGTTTTTAAAACTTCAGTACCAATTGGTACTGAAATCGGTACTTTTGACAACCCTAAATTCCAGACTTAATTTCCAAGTGTTATTGAGTCATTATGTGGAAAATAAGACTGCGCACTTTTCCTACCGACAGTATTTGTGTTTTTTGTTTATTTGTTTTGTTTAAAACTCAGTGCTTTTCTTTTTTATATGTTACGTTGCCTCTCGTTAATGTTGTTGTGCTTTTTATTTATGTTTGCGTCCTGAGGATTAGTGCAATGATAACTGGAATACGGAAAATCTGTATCCATGTTTATTTTACGAATTTAGTAAAGAAACGGCGTTCATGTTTGACTTACTAAACTTTTATTTTTGTCTTTTTTTGCATTTTAAAAACGCATCAGAGCCCCCTCCTGTGCTAACAAAACGGGTGTCATGACCCCTTTAAATATACAAGAGATGTCAGCTATTGAGAATTATTTATAGAAGTTCTAGCAACCGTCTGTTTTATATATTTGTACGTGTATTGCCAAGCTCCCAAATGACTGTCATGTGATTTTTATTTAATTTTTCAAGAGAAACGCTTGTCTAGAGCAGTCTTTCTGTCTGTAGAAGCAGTCAGTATTTGCATGCGTTTACTCGCTCGCGCACACACCAGGGCAGAAGTGCCTGTCTGCATTAGCAAGCATGGTTCCTTTGTTTTAGCCACCTGATTCTGTCATTATGTTAAAAAGAAAATGCATGACCGCAGATCAATGTTGTCCATTTTTTGCCCACGTTTGGTTCGGATGTACACGAGTATGCCATCAGAATTCGATCTCCTTTTCTGACTCCTAATCAGATGTAGCTTAATTAAAGTTAGCACTATGCTAAGGTAGAAGGCAAAGCCGTAGATATGTACACATAGATGCCTCATTAGCTATATGTATGTATAAATAAATCTACGATAGACTTTATCAGGTGATCTTGCTAAGCTAACTCAATAAAAACAAGACGAAGGCATTAGCTAACATTAAAAATGTATTGTAGTTAAACTCTTTATAGGGCAATTTTTGAAATAGTGTTACTGGGGGTTATTACAAGACTTTTATGACAAACAAATCTATATTTTATTGTAATGATTGAAGTTATCTTGACTGGTAAAGGGTTCAAAATCTGTAAAACCAGTTAACACAAAACCAACATATTCTTAATTGTGAAAGCTTTTTGTTTTTTAATAAGGGGATGCTGCTCAATGTGGTGGCATTAAATAAAAGTCATCGTTTTGTATTGTGAGTGATGACATGCTGACCATACCAACTTGGAGATATCAGTGTTTCTAGAGCGGTCGAACAGTCTAGAGCAGTTGTGGCATCTATATGTACAGATCTATGGGATAAGCTATTAGTTTGCTAACTAAAGGCTAAAAGGAAGCTAAAAAAAAGCTTTTTTGTTTAATATATATATATATATATAATAAAAAAAATGGAAATAAAATGGGATCAGATTCTGCATGACAGTAATTTGCTAGTAAAAGTGAAGTGTGTAAACAAAAAAAAAATCTAAATTGAGTGCACTGGTGCTTGGTCACTTTTTCAACAGTGCTGGTTCTGGAAGTATTTTTCTCATTCATTTTTTCATAGGGATTTGTTTTAAGTTTGTAAAATTATTATTTAAGTTTGTAAATTATTATTTTAAGCATAAAACAAAACCATCCATCCACAAAGAAAATGATTCTAAAAACGAATAAATAAAAACAAACATGTAGAGAAAATCACCTTTAAAGTTTCCAGATTACGTTCTTAGCGATGCATATTACTGAACAAAAGTAAAGTTTTGATATAATTACAGTGAGAAATTTACTAAATGTCTTCACGAAACATGATCTTTACTTAATATTCTAATGATTTTCAGCATCAATAGAAATCAATTTGTTATATATTTACAAAACCTTTAAAATATCCAACGCAATCTCACGGTAATTCATCACTTTTGATTTAGTGTCTACTTCATATGCATTTGTACGATCTCATTCAATACATGAAAGTATGTCTTGCTCCTCCCCTAGTGAGGGCTGGGTTTTGGCATGCCTCCTATTAGAAATTGTTACATTTGTGAGTGAAATCGTGTAAATGTGTATGAATCAGACAACTTTCTGACAATACTAATGTTTCCTCATCAGAACGAGCTGGTCTACCAATTATGGTTAAAATCCCTATGATGTACAGTACTGTGCAGAAGTCTCAGCGCACTAGTATTTTCACCAAAACAAAAAGGTTTAAAGCCAGTTATTTCTATAGCTTTCTGTAGCTTATCAATCAAATATCAATTTACATTTCCAAACACATGGTGAGGTGGCTCATTAGTTAGCATTGTCGTCTCACAGCAAGAAAGTCGCTGGTTCCAGCCCCAGCTGGGTCAGTTGGCATTTCCATGTGAAGTTTGCATGTTCTCCCCATGTTGGCGTGGGTGCTCCGGTTTTCCCCCACAGTCCAAACACATGCGCTATAGGTGAATTGAATAAACTAAATTGGCCATAGTGTATGAACGTGTGTGTGGATGAGTGTGTATGGGTGTTTCCCAGTACTGGGTTGCAGCTGGAAAGGCATCCGCTGCGTAAAACATATGCTGGATAAGTTGGCGGTTCATTCCGCTGTGGCGACCCCTGATAAATAAAGGAAGCCGAAGGAAAATGAATGAATCTTAGAGAAGTTGGCAAAGAAAATACTAGGGGACTAATACTTTTGCACAGTACTGTATAAATGTAGTTTTTACTTCCGTTACCTGACTGTTGTTCTCTATTGATTGACAAACACTTAACGAAGTTGGTCAAACCACAAACAGAATGATATTTTAATCATTTAACGCTTTTCAGGGACTCGATTTACACACTCTTCACCAAAAAAAATAACGTTTTTAACATCGAAAAACAAATTACACACTTCATTTTCAAACAGGTTGGCTACAAAGTAAAGAACACCTCGAATACTTTATGACTGGCATCTTAATTACATGAAAAAAGGAGAAATTTCAATAGAAACAGCTTGGAGGAAGGAACGCGAATATATTTGTGTGTACATTTTCAGTTTGTTTACTAAGGACATTCGGCGAGCCGGACGTTTAGTCTTAATATATGAACGTAGAGAGCGTGTATAGAATAGCAAGGAGAGAGCAGTTCAGTCGTCGTGTCTGGGTGTGTTTTAAAGAAAGCTGAGGTGAAACTCTGAACTACTGTGCTGTGAATACGCTTTTTTGACCTTTGAACTGTTTCCACTGCCTGCTCTCTCTCTCTCTTTCTCTCTTCGTGGAGCTGTGGTTCTTGCGTTCGGACCCCTAACTGGTTTTCTCTTGCAGCATTCGGTACAATCTGTTTTCACACTGTTAGATGACGTTCTGTGTATGGAGACGTATTGTATCGTTTGTTATTGTTTGTACGACAGAAATCGTCTTTTGAAACACTGACAAACAATTAAACGGACAAAGTCTTGAGCTTCTGTTTCTGCACTGCTTTTTTCACTCTTCCTATGGGAGTTTTTCCCGATAATGCAATGTTATTGTTGTCATGTTGTGATGGTAACACAAGGTGTTATTCCTCTTGTAGACGCCAGTATGCCTGTGAGTCCACTGAGGGTAAAGCGCAAGAGTTTACGAGTGAGTGATTCCGATACTGATCATCATTTCTGGGTTTGGGTCTTTCACTTGGTATGGTGACTTTACGGGTGTCTAAACTTGTTTAAAAAGGGTTCTGTGCTTGTACCTGTAAATATTTGACTCAAGAACATCATTAATGTCATATCTTTTAAAAAATGCTGCACATTAGGGTTTCCAAGCTCTCTTCTCTAAGCAACATCCATTTTCTCTTGTTTTATTCCTGAAGTACACTCACCGGCCACTTTATTAGGTACACCTTACTAGTACCGGGTTGGACCCCCTTTTGCTTTCAGAACTGCCTTAATCCTTCGTGGCATAGATTCAACAAGGTACTGGAAATATTCCTCAGAGATTTTGGTCGATATTGACATGATAGCATCACACAGTTGCTGCAGATTTGTCAGCTGCACATGCATGATGCCAATCTCCCGTTCCACCACATCCAAAAGTGCTCAATTGGATTGAGTTCTAGTGACTGTGGAGGCCATTTGAGTACAGTGAACTTCTTGTCATGTTCAAGAAACCAGTCTGAGATTATTCACGCTTTATAACATGGTGCATTATCCTGCAAGAAGTAGCTATCAGAAGATACTCTGGATACTCAGGTAGGCTGTGGTGTTGACACAATGCTCAGTTGGTACTAATGGACCCAAAGTGTGCCAAGAAAATATCCCCCACACCATTACACCACCAGCAGCCTGAACTGTTAATACAAGGCAGGAATGTCACCGCAGAACTCAAGACTCATCAGGCCAGGCAACGTTTCTCCAATCTTCTATTGAGCCTGTGAGCCTGTGTGAATTGTAGCCTCAGTTTCCTGTTCTTAGCTGACAGGAGCGGCACCCGGTGTGGTCTTCTGCTGCTGTAGCCCATCTGCCTCAAGGTTGGACGTGTTGTGCGTTCAGAGACGCTCTTCTGCATACCTCGGTTGTAACGAATGCTTATTTGAGTTACTGTTGTCTTTCTATCAGCTGGAACCAGTCTGGCCATTCTCCTCTGACCTCTGGCATCAACAAGGCATTTGCGCTAACAGAACTGCCGCTCACTAGATATTTTCTCTTTTTAGGACCATTCTCTGTAAACCCTAGAGATGGTTGTGCGTGAAAATCCCAGCAGATCAGCAGTTAAATTTGCGTTAACAAGCCGTTGGACAGGTGTACCTAATAAAGTGGCCAGTGAGTGTAAATCACATGGGGTTATTGACAATTTCAAGATTATATGGTGTGTGTGTGTGTGTGTGTGTGTGTGTGTGTGTGTGTGTGTGTGTG
>CAIGQQ010029614.1:1251247-1268159 GCA_903798035.1 Danio albolineatus
TGTGTGTGTGTGTGTGTGTGTGTGTGTGTGTGTGTGTATATATTATTATTATTATATATTTTTGTTTTAATTAATTAATTTATTTGAATATATTTATATTTATATATTTTTTATTTATTATAATTGAGAAAATGACTGCAGATTTGCAATTGACATCAGATATTTTCCAACAGACCTGGGCATTAGTCGAAACATATTTACTTGATCTTTAAAATGTTGTCATGGGCTTTGTTGTCTTTATATTGGAGTTTGTTTGTTTGTTTGTTTGTTTATTTAATTATCTATTATTGTTTTTTAATGTATTATATTATCTTTTTTTAAGCTGTCATTATTTATTTATTTATTCTTATAATTGCTATCTATTTGTTTTTTGTTTTTGTTTTTTGTGAATGTAAACATTGTTCATAAAAACTTTTTAAAAAAACACAGTTAAAAAAAGTATTTAAAAACAATTAAGAACTGCTTTTATTCTAGCCAAAATAAAACAAATAAGACTCTCCAGAAGAAAAAATATTATAGGAAATACTGTGAAAAATTCCTGAATCTGTTAAACATCATTTGGAAAATATTTGAAAAAGAAAATAAAAATCACAGGAGGGTAAATAACTCTGACTTTATCATAATATGTTATTGTGTTGCAGATGTAAAGGCGGTCGTTCCTTCTGCCGCGGGTGCAGGAGCGTCAGTCCAGCCGATGGTTTCACAGATCAGATCAGAGGACGAGGAGTCGGCCGCTCTGAAGAGAAGCGCTGCTCAGGCCTTCAGCGGAGCAGGACTGATCCCCAAACGCAGGAGCTCCTCCAGGTGAAGAGCCGTCGTCTGCTGCACTGTGTACTCTACATGTCATTGTAAATCCGAGGGGTCTAACTGTTGCTTTTTTTAGATCAATAAAGAGAAAGAAGTTTGATGATGAACTGGTTGAAAGTAGCCTCGCAAAATCTACTACTCGGGTCAAAGGTCAACCAGTCATTGAGCCAATCAGATGCCCTGGGAGTGACCTCATGTCCGGTGACAAGAAAAAGGTACTGGATGTTATTTTGTTTAATTAGTTAATGCAATAATTTATTTAATCCTAAAGCCTGGTTTATACTTGACATGTTCGCTTGAGTGTGTGCGGCGAATGTGACGTCTTTGCGGAGGTTCACTTTAGGTACGCGCGACATGATCTCGGCTGGCGGAGCGCACAAAGTTTTTTGAGACTCGTTTAAACACTGATGTATATATTACAATTTTGAATTTAAAACAATTTAATAACCACAAAACTACTATTAAGGAACAAATTGTTTCTTTGATAACTGGAAAGGAGTATTTAAACCCAGGGTGACCAACCCTGCTCCTGGCGATCGACTGTCCAACAGATTTCAGTTGCAACCCATATCAAACACACCTGCCTGTAATTATCTAGTGCTGTTCAGGTCCTAATTAATTGGTTCAGGTGTGTTTGATTAGGGTAGGAGCTGAACTCAGCAGGAAAGTCGATCGCCAGGAGCAGGGTTGAGCACCACTGATTGAGCACCACTGATTTAAACGGTTTACAATATACTGATGCTCTGTTTTCTAGGCTTTATTGGTGATAATGGTCAGGAATGTTTTTAGCATAAGTATCTTTTTAGCATAAGAAGAGGACAGAAACTAGCCAGACAGTAATGTGTGAATTATGGAGCGGGCTAAATCTAAAAAAATCTGTATTTTTTTAGTATGTGTACTTTTTTTGCTTTTATTCTTGCCATAATAAAAAAAATATTTGTAGAGTACCCCATGTTCTGTTGTCTTCGATATTTTAATAGACTTTAATACAGTAAAAAGTCTAAATTATTTACCTTCCTGTTTTTATTTTTATAAAAAAATTTGTATTATTAATTAATTAAATAATTATTAATTTCTTTTCTCAAATATTTCCCAAATGATGTTTAACAGAGCAAGGAATTGTTCCACAGTATTTCCTATAATATTTTAGAAACCATTTTAAGGTCAATATTATTAGCCCCTCAAGCAATGTTTGTTTTCGATTGTCTGTCTATAGAACAAACCACTGCTGTACACTGATTTGCATAATTACCCTAACTTGCCTATTAACCTAGTTAAGCCTTTAAATGTCACTTTAAGCTGAATACCAGTGTCTTGAAAAATATCCAGTCAAATATTATGTGCTGTCATCATGGCAAATATTCTTTCTGTTAAACACAAATCGGGGAATTAATAAATATTTCTGAATATATGTTAAAATTATTGTTTAGTAGTAATTTGAAATGTTTTTCATAGCTTTATTAATTGTGTACCTTTTGTTATTTATCCTGAGGTCTCTATGAAGACAGCCTTGATGTATTGAAATATTATATTATTACATATTATTAAAGTATTATGATTAGTACAGGGCAAAGATTAATCGTCTCCAAAATAAATGTTTGTCTTTTACATAATATACGTGTGTGCTGTGTATATTCGATTTGTATATATAAATACACACATGCACACATAGTTGAGAAAATGTTTATTTATATTTAGATAAACTATGTATGATATACATTTAAATCTCTATTTAACAAAAAGTTTTGATTTTATGTATGTTTGTATCACATATGCATAATAAATATATAAAATACACGCACATATTATGTCAAAACGTTTATTTTGGATGTGATTAATCTTTGCACAGCACTAATTACATTATAAATATTGTCTCTGTGAATCCCAGGGTTTAAAGTCTGCTAGTTCTCTGACGCCGCCGCTTACCATGGTGATCGCTCCTTCATCAATGACTAAACGAATGAAGAAGAACAAGCAGCCGCTGCAGATCACCAAAGACCTGGGCCGCTGGAAGCCCACAGATGACCTGCTGCTCATCAACGCTGTCTTACAGGTCAGATCTCTGATGGTGCTTCTAAAAGATCAGCTGTTGAGAAGTGAACTGAACTCAAGTGCGTGTCCTTTGTGTTCAGACCACAGATCTGACGTCAGTTCATCTGGGGGTGAAGTTCAGCTGTCGATTTACGCTGCGGGAGATCCAGGAGCGATGGTACGCTCTGCTGTACGATCCTGTCATATCAAAGTAAGTCTTTTTTTTTAATTTAAATTGAATATGTCTATTTTTGTTGATATTACCACACAACAAATTCTTTAAAGGTGCAGTATGTAAGTTTGACACCCAGTGGTTGAACTAGGTATTGCACTCCTGGATCAAAACAAACACAAGCGCAGGTTGCCAGATTGAGGACAGGAGCGAGTGATTTAAACCGTGTTCCCGATAGAGGGAATATTCTCCATATTTAAAGGAGTTTTTTCCTAACCAACTCCTGTATATTAGATATATTAGAAACGGCTTCTATTTCTCACAGCTGAACAACAGAAAACTGACAATGATCACCTCATGTGCTTTATTCAGTGTTAAATGCTAACAATGTGAGTTTAAATGCCATTTTACATGACATTTATTGCCATATACTGAAAGCAGCAGCAGATAGTTCACCTCAGATCTGGAGAATAAAATAAACCATTTGAAATTGAACTTTAGAAACACATATCAGCTATTCAGCATGTACGTTTATTATGTTGAAGAGGGTTAATATGTATTAATTAGATTATAAACCATTTCGTGAGTGAGTGCACTATTCTGTGCTTCTGAATGCCTGTGTTTAAATTTCTGTCATGTTTCGTCTGGTGCAAACAGCCAAATTGCTCATCACTGCGTATCTTGTCATGAAGCGTGTTGTTAGGACACGTGGTTCGAATGTAACCTGCTCCCTTAATGTTTAGGCTCGTAATAGTCATATCATTTGCTAATTAATTACCACCTCATGTGGAACTGAATCTGTCTCAGCTTGGAGTCTTCTACTGTCCACTGGAGGTTGCATTTTCGGTCATGGACGCCTGCTTTGAGAGCCTTTCTGAATGAAGGAATGAAATGCGCGGTTTTCCAACAAGGCAACCCGGGGTGGTGAAATATAATTGGGTAAACTGGCCAAATGACCAAAACAAAGACAGCCGTTCTGGCACGGAAAACACATTTTCGAAGCAGAATATCTGACTTCAGCATTGTTTTTCAGATCAACAAGAATGTTCACTTAGCATTTTTTTGGAATATCTGCAAACATGTTATGCTATTTTTATGCTTTAGAAGAGTCAAAAACTTACACACAGCACCTTTAACATTAGTTAAAGAGCCCATATGTTGGGTTGAGAACGGTTAAATTTCACTTTTTGAAGTCCCAAACAACAGGATGATATGTATGCAAGGTTAAAAAACACTTTCAACGTCTTATAATATCTATTTATTTTTACCTCATTTTCCCACCGACTCCCATATGAATCGTCTGAGCGAGTCTTTTTCCCGAGCACCTCCTTTACGTGACGCTACCACGTCACGTCACCACGTCACGTCCTTTACATGTCAGCAGCCCAATGCCAGAACATATTGAAAAACATCACTGCAGTTGTACAACAGCGTATTGCTATATTCTTCATCATAACAACAAACATTCAGTAATAATGAACACTTCATGGACTATTGTAAGCCAACAAATAGTTTCATTCGGCAGTGAGCTAAATGGCTACCGCTACATGCTGCACGGAGCAAACACAATACAGACAACTACATCCATATTTACCTTGTTACAGTGAACAAGACTGGAAGAACACGCAGGTCCAAATAAACTGGGTATTGATCCATCCTTTAACAACAACCGTGCAACAAATCCCGCGTTGTAAGCGTATAGATTGGTGTAGCTCTCTTCAGAGAAATGACGTGAACACAGCACCATATTGGGGCTATAATTCTCAGGTATTTTACCAAAAATAAACCTCAACCACTCCAGGTAGGGAAAAGAACACAGCTTTTCCCTCGCACTTCAAAGCACAGCATTTACGGGACATGATTTAACTGGAATGCGATACAGCGCTTGCCGACCGTCTTCCACTTTTTCTTCCTGTCTGTGGGCGGGGCCAGGGAGTTCAATTTTTTCCCGGGGTCTGCGCGTGCATCTAGTGGGCGGGGCTTATGTTTCGCGTTGACGTCAAGCCGAAACGGCTAAAGACTCGTTCTAATAACGATTTATTTAAACAACAGAGTCGAATCTTTTATAGATGAATCAATAGTTTTAAACACTGTGCACTTTCAGATTTAAGCCTTAGCTGGACATTTAACTTTACTTAGAGCTGTGGTACACACTGCATGCAAGGTCATTTTCAAAAATCCATAATATGGGCTCTTTAATGCACCGTGTTAACTCATGACCTGACAATGAACAATTGTATTTTCATTAACTAATGCGAACAAATACTTTACTGAATGTTTTGTTCATTGCTTGTTCATGTTAGTAAATGTATTAACTAATACAACGATATTGTAAAGTCTTATGTTGTTTGTGTTTCTCAGGCTGGCGTGGCAGGCCATGAGGCAGCTCCATCCAGAGGCCATCGCAGCCATTCAAAGTAAAGCTCTTTTCGGTCAGGCAGAAGAAGCCCTGCTCGCCAAGATCACCTCTGTGAGACGCTCATTCAGAAAGCAGACCAGCGCTAATGAAAGGAAATGTATGACAATGAGTGCTTACTCATCTCTCTTTCTGTTTGTGAGCAGAACAGTCAGCCGAAGCTGGACGTCTTCCAGGATTTGCTGAACAAGCACCCAAATGTGTTTTACCCATCACGCACCGCTAAGAACCTGCTGGTGCACTGGCAGCTCCTGAAGCAGTACTATTTACTGGAGGATCAGAGCGGTGAGAATGCCATTATCTGTTACTTTGTCACCTTAGAATTATAAGGTTCTATCTGACATTTTTTTCGAAATTGAGTTATTGACATTAGGCATGGGATGATAGCCGTTTTCAAGGTATACCGCGGTTTTTTTATTTATTAATTTTTTTTTAGGTGTAAGTTGTAAAGACATCTGTGTTTTTGAAACGAATGAAGACCGCAGAAGTCAATGGCTGTTTCTCAATATGCGTTCTTCAGCGGACTTGCGTCCTCGTGTTCTCGTGAAACGTCATCATCACCTGCCAAAGTTCAGTTCCAATACTCAAGACCGCAAGTACGGAGGATGCGTGAAAGTTCCCGGATGTGTTCTTGATATCGAGGACGCTCCGATGCAGACTTGAGCACCGAACTCGCCGTAGAAGCCCCAGAAGTCATTGCGACTGGAGGTGGGAAGCGCAGAATTTTGTATAAATTTATTATTAAAGTTCAGAGATGACACTTATTTACCTCAGGAGTTTTCCTAAATGAGACGGTGAAATGTAACATTACCATAAAAATCCTAATAAAGGCATAAACACATTAAGGGTGTTTATTTGTTGAAATTCGTATTAAAATCTGTTTTATTTGTGATGTGCAGCGTATATTTCTGAAGTATTTATGCATTACATATATTGTGAAACGGGGGGAAACAATAAATCGGTGTATAAATGCTGTAATGTTTAAATAATTTTCGGTTAAAGATGCGCGAGGGTCACGTGACCATCAGGAAGAACGCAGCATCTCATTTCTCAAAGGACGCGTTCTCTGTCCTCGCGGTCTCCCGAGTTCGTTCTCCCGATGTGACCTGGCAAGACCGGTCTCCACAAGAACACGAGTCCGTTCTCTGCGTTCTTGGAATTGAGAAACAGCCAATGATTCACTTCAATTATTTAGCCTGACATGTTTATTGCCCTAAAATATTTTAAATGTCTCTCAAAATAAAATCTATTGTGTTCAAAGGGGAAAAAGGTTTTGTTTTTTAGCCAGACATTTAAAAAGAATATATTTTACAGCAGTAATCACAATACCATCATACCGTGAAACCTTGAAATTTTTATCCAAGGTTACCATACCGTCAGAATCTTATACCGGCCCATGCCTAATTGACATATTCTTATTAATTGAAAAAAAATTTCATCATGGGATGTTTTTTTTATAAGTCGTTTACATTTTATGACTTTTTATTAAAAAAAACTAATGTTACACATGCACTGTTTGCTATGGAATGCAAAAACTTTGAAGCTCAATATCTCAAAATCATTCAGAACACAGAGAGAACCTTATAATTCCAAGGTGACGACTTCTGTCTGTAGGGATGCACCGATAGGATATTTTTTGTGATTTCAACAAAACACTTTCAGCTGAATGTAATACAGATATTGCTTAATTCAGTACTAACTAGGGGCTGATGTTTCTGCTTCACTGTCACTTAATCATCTGATTTGATTGGTTTACAGTCCAGCCTCTGCCTAAAGGAGAGCAGGTGCTGAACTTCTCTGATGCGGAGCAGGTGGTTGATGATGCCAAACTTAAGTAAGTCAACGTTTTTTCATCTGCATTATGTGCTGTGAGATCAAACATTAGCAGTTGACACAAGGTGGAAAAGCTGCCTGCTTTTATTTGTTAATAGTCATTTATATCAGGGGTTCCAAAACTTTTCAGCCCACTACCCTGAAAATAACAATGCCAGTGACCCGCACCCTTCATTATCCTCTGAGGTGGTTAAAAATATACAAACCTTGCATTAGGGTTGGGCAATGTCGACCAATTCGGCATCGTACGATGTCTTAAGGCTGATTTATACTTCTGCGTCAATCGCATGCATATGCAGTCGCATAGCCCCCGCCGTGGCTGATGCTAACGTGCACCTTTCAAAAAGTTTAACTACAGGTCGCAATGACTCGTAGCGCAAGTTCTGTGATTGGTCGGCTTGGTAGCACTGATGGTTGTGGGCCTAACCAAGAGCCGCACGAACCCGTTGGAGCTAGTGTTTACAAGTGTAGATGGAAACATTTGTTTTGTGTTTACCATGTAGTTAAAGTTGTTGCACGTCTGCTGGTTCCCGCCTCTGAATGAGCGAGTTTGAGCCACTTGTACGTCAAGGTAGCTTTCAGGAAAAACTAAACACCAGCGAAAAAAAATTGACACTGAGGAACATAAAAACTTCACTGCCAGCTAGCGTTTCGGGAGTCTTACTGGAGAGCAACACAAACAGCACACAGAAGTATAAATGCACAGTAACGCGCAAGGCATGCACCATGGGTAGGGCCAGACGGAATCTGCAGACATTTTTTGCTATTTCTGCGCAGAATTTTGTTAAAAATCTGCAGATTTATGCGGAATGACTTTGGGAGTGTCATAACTAAAACCCTAATATATTAAATAAAAAGTAATACCTTTTTAACTTTTATTTTAATGTAAATACAATTCTCATATGAGTCTCTCATATAAAATATTTGCTAAAAGACAAACTGTACAAACTGCTACAAACTGTATTGTAAATAAATCATATGAATATTTTCATATTAGTCAATAATATTACTGAAATTAATTTAAAAACTGAATAAATATACATTTACACACATTTACACCAGTAAATAAACAGAATCAATGATGGGCTAAAAATCTGCGGAATTCTGCACGCGCAGATTCTGTGTGGCCCTAGCCATGGGTGACGCCGATCACTTGACACAGAAGTATAAACCAGGCGTAATGTGAAACATCGCGATGGACGATGGCATTGTCGTCATAGGCGGTGGTGAATTAATTATATATGATTAATTAATTGATTCATAACGAATTCATTATTTGTAGCCTACTGTTTCAACTACCTGACCCGCATGGTCTTTGTTTTACCCATAACCAAATCATAAATAGATAAAGAGAAGTGTACACCTGTCAATCCTTTTTTCCGCAGGACTCTGGCATGAATAGACAGAGAGATCTGTGTCGTTATAATGGCGTCGACAAACTTGGTGCACAACCAACAGTATCTGAGGTGTACAATAAAATTACTAAGAACAAGCGTGAAAGCAAAAGACTGAAGCAGTGTACTGACGCTGTGATACAATACCTGATAAATTCAAAAGGCCAAAGAGTCGTTAGATAGAGACAAGATTAATAAAATATCATGTTTAACAACTATAGTGAGACGCGATCCAGCGGTACGTCCTTGATCAACTGTCAGACGTGCGCTGCTCTCTGGGGTTTTGTGCTCAAAGCACCTGCTGACTGCCTGGAGCTCAGACGTGCACATTATATTTCGCCCTGCACAAATACATAATCTATACAGCATTTGGTATTCTGCTTCACATACTGTATATGTGTTGACCCAATGGCTCACTTGCAGCTTTTTTATCATTGTGACTCTGATCTGGTTATTTCTCCTGTTCATCAGGGACAGCAGAGATGAAGTATTAGAGCACGGTGAGTTATTTCATCCATCATCTTATTTCTTTTTAAATATACATCAGTATGCGTGTTGTAATGTTGTGGTTTGTGTTTCCTGCAGAGCTGATGATCGCAGACCGACACCAGAAGCGTGAGATCAGACAGCTGGAGCAGGAGCTTCCTCGCTGGCAGGTGTTAGTGGACAGTATCACAGGTCAGATGTTTGCTCCTGTGTATTATATTTGAACAAAAATCCATTTTTATCTTGTATTAAAGTGAGTGTGATTGTTTCAGTGTTCGTATGATGTCGTTATTTCAGGCATGAACTCACCAGACTTTGATAATCAGACGCTGGCAGCTTTGCGTGGACGAATGGTCAGATATCTGATGAGATCCAGAGAGGTCAGTGAGCTCATGCTTTGTTGAACACTGGAGTAGGGTAGGAGTGGAATTTCTGCAATATCATGGAATTTTAGATTAGATTAGATAGATTAGATTCAACTTTATTGTCATTACACATGTACAGGTACAAGGCAACGAAATGCAGTTTACAGTAGGTCTAACCAGTAGTGCAATAGCAGCAAGTGCAGATACAGGTATAAATTATAAAGTGCGGTTATAGAAAAACTATGGTGATATTTACATATGGATGTACTATGAACATTATATACAGGTTGCATTAGTTATGAGTAGGCCCAGACGGAATCTGCGGACATTTTTTGCTATTTCTGCGGAGTATTTTGTTAAAAATCTGCGGATTTATGCGGAATGATATTAGGAGTATCATAACTAAAAACTTAATATATGAAACAATTGTAATATATTTTTTAACATGTATTTAATGTTTACAATGTGAATCCAATTAGATCCACTTTATTTGGTAAACAATGCAAATCTCTCATATAAAATCTTTACTAAAAGACAGAAAATATGACTTTACAAACTGTATTGTAAATAAATCATATGAATATTTTCATATTAGTCAATATTATAACTGAAATTTTTAAAAAAACTCAATAAATATACATTTACACACATTTACACCATTAAATTAACAGAATCAATGATGGGCTAAAAATCTGCGGAAATCTGCGGAATTCTCCGCGCGCAGATTCCGTGTGGCCCTAGTTATGAGCAGAGATTTACAGTAAATGATTATACGTACAGGTTGCTATTAATAATCAGAAGTGTGCAGATAGATAACCTAATTACAAATGTACATGCACAGTGGGTATGTACAGTTCAAATAAATGAATCGGCGCAGATTACTATTAATAATCAGAAGTGTGCAGATAGAGAAACATAATTGTATAAATAAGTGTATATGTAGAGTTTCGTTGCAAAACGAGATATATCCATTTTGAGAAATGTTGGTTATTTGACATTTTTATTGAAGACACCAACAGTCAAGTTTATTCACAATTTCTGGACGTTAAACTATTACTTGAGCTCAGTGAAGGCCAGGGACACATATTCTTCAAATCCAGGATATTTTTTTATTGAATATGTCCATATGATTATGTCCATAAATAGTTCATAAATAAGTCAAAAAGCATGCCAAAATGCAACATATTTATCTTAACATTTAATTTAATTAATTTAATTTATCTTATTAATATAATATAAATTATTAATTTATCTTAAATTGATTAATATTAATTAAAACGAAATGGAACAGAAAATACAAAGATTGATTATTAATAATAAGATTCTGAGTTAGTTAGTTTTGGCCAGAACGTACACAATATAACATAACTTTTTTTTTTTTTTGCTGGGGCACCAATGGCTTTAAGCAGGCTTCACTGCGGCATTTGAAGAAATCTTTTGGATCATCAGTGGGAAAATTAACAATAATTTATCAATAGATTGTAAATATTCATAATATTCAAAAACATAATGCCATAATAGACATAATGTGACTGTGGCGTGTGCCAGTAATCCAGGCCAGTCCCTGAATGAAAAGGTCGGATAACAGCGTACCGGCTGAGCTGTCAGAGCAAACTAACTGCAGGATGTTTATCGTTTCAACCATCCTTAAACAGCTTCGGACTAATTGTGATTAGTTATAATATAGATAAGTAAGATTAAGTTAGTTGAATAAACAACTTGTAGCTTGTTACGGAAAGAGTGGAGGCTCCTTCCACACCGCTGCTGAAAACCAAACCTGTATGATCCAAGCGGGCGGAGCCGCAATGGTGCAGTTCCTGTTGCACTGAGTCCGCGGACACAAGCTCACCTCGTCCCGTCATATTTAATGACTTATTTCACTGTTATAACAATAATAAGTTATCATCATTATTATTATTATTATTATTATTATTATTATTATTATGCAGCTGGAATGACTGGCTCCACTCAAAATCCATGAGGTTTGCTCGACTCTGAAGCTTTGATTCTCTGACTGACAGAGGGACGTAGCCTGTGACTGACAGCTCACCTACAGTATAAACAATTAAATAGCAAACGTTTTTAGTTAGCCTAGTGAATCCTCTTTTTAAAAACATGTTTTTTTTGTTTTGATATTATCGTTAAATGAATGAGCAAACTCGGAGCACTTCGCCGGCGCTGACTCTCCTCACAGGGGATGCTGTTCTATATATAACAGTTATATAACTGTTATATCGCACTTTGCAAAGAAAGGCGGATATGTACACGTGATTCTTCAGGTGTTTTATTTTTAATAAATTTGCAACAATTTAAAAAAATCTTTTCTTCAAATTGTCATTATGGGAGATTGTGTGTAGAATGTTGAGGAAATAATTCAATTTAAAGCTTGTAACAAAAAAAATTGAAAAAAGTGAAGCGCTATGAATACTTTCCAGATTTACTGTACTAATTACTGTTACTGATTTGAAAGATCATTTTTGCAAAGCCTACCTCAATATTTGCAGCATTGCTTTGTGTTGTTTTGCTGTGAAAATATACACAAATGTACTGATTTTTCGTCATGTTTATTTTTTTAATTTATTTACCTCATCTCAAATTTCCTGTTTTATAGTGAGGAAAATCTCACTATCTACTTTTTGTGAAGCAATATTTTTGTTGTGTTCATATTGTGTAGATAATTAGTTAATGGTTTGCTGTGTACATGTGGGTTCAGTAAACATCTTGGACATGTTGCAGATCACACTTGGTCGTGCTACTAAAGACAAGCAGATAGACGTCGATCTGTCTTTGGAAGGACCAGCGTGGAAGATTTCCAGAAAACAAGGTCAGGGCAGTGTAAAGTGCTGCATTTACAACTTTTTTTTTTTCTCTCTCCTCTCCCCTTTTGATATTTTGCACATACAGATTTAGCTGTTGTCTTTATCTTTTAAGAAATCTCAGAAAAGAACAACAATATGGTTGTCGGTCTATTCAGGAAATAAATGCATCTTTTGCAGTGTGCTACATTCTTCATTCTCATTAATGAAAGAGTATAATGGCCTCATCATGGCTCTTAATGAGATTCAGTCAGCAGTGGGTGATGTTTCTGTTTCTTCGGTTGTTGGTTTAACATTGATGACACTGACAGCAGACTGCCACTTAATGCTCTGATTCACATCTGATATTCTCCCAGCTGGACTTTTAAACTGCATTTTTAATTAATTAAATTGTTTGTTTGTTTTTTTTTACTCCAGGAATCATTAAGCTGAAAAACAATGGAGACTTCTTCATTGCAAATGAAGGCCGGAGACCCATTTACATCGATGGACGACCGGTTTTATCGGGAAACAGGTGGAAACTCAATAACAACTCTGTGATGGAGGTAAGCATACACCAATCACTGCAAAAATTTTCTACGGGGGCTTTCACACTAGCACTGTTTGTCCATACCTGGGTTCATTTGACGTCAGAGTATGGTTTGTTTAGCTAGTGTGAACGTGTCTTCTGAACTCGGGTGCGCACCCACAAACTGTACCCGAGTCCGCCTAATAGAGGAGGTCTGGGGTACGGTTCACGTGAACCCTGGTCCAGTTCACTTATAGAATGAATGCAGTCGTACCAAATAACGGAAGCGAACCGACAACAGTACAACAAACTCAAATTTGAATTTATTATTTAAAAGAAATGCTAATGGTCTAATCTGATTCAATTCATTATGCTAAGCTAAGCCAAAAATGAGCGCTGTGTAATTTCATTTTGTCTGGTGCAGTCATGATATGGCTTTCTTTTTGTTTGAGCATAATGCTAACGGTCTAATTTGATTCAATTCATTATGCTAAGCTAAGCCAAAGTGAGCACTGTGTAATTTCATTTTGCCTGGTGTAGTCATGATGTGCCTTTTTTTTTTTTTTTTTTTGAACATAATGCTAACGGTCTAATTTGATTCAATTCATTATGCTAAGCTAAGCCAAAAGTGAGCGCTGTGTAATTTCATTCTGCCTGGTGCAGTCATGATATGCCTTTTTTTATTTGAACATAATGCTAATGGTCTAATTCGATTTAATTCATTATGCTAAGCTAAGTCAAAAGTGAAAAGTTTACCAAATAAAACTTTCTCAAGAAGAAAAAAATATTGTAGTAAATACGGTGAAAAATTCCTTGCTCTGTTCAACATAATTTGGGAAATATTTATCAGTGCAGTCAGTAGTGATTTTCTAAATTGCTTTGAGTAAAGCTGACCCGAGCTCGTTTTCTCCAGATTGCAGGTCTCCGCTTCGTCTTTCTGATCAATCAGGAGTTGATTTCTCTCATTAAAGCTGAAGCTGCGAAGATGAACCAGCCGTGATAGAAAAACCCACAGCTCACCATTCAATCTGAGAACGAGACAGGAGATGAACTGTAACGTCTCTTTACCTCTGACCAGAAGACGACGACCTTCTGCACAGAATCACAGCAAACAACTGAGCCCAGATCTGTTCACAGTGGAGGAAAATCAGGTGGAGAGTCAACATGCCTGTGGCTAAAGGCACATTCAGACAGAAAGAAGTGTGTGTGTGTGTGTGTGGTAGGATTGTTGTTTTCAGCTCGTGTGTTTTGTTATATTGTATATTTTGGTTTGTTTGTAATTAAATCTCAGTTAAGCTTGTATTGTCCGATTTAAGACAGTACGCTAATATTCTGCCAAGACAGAACTAGTGTAAATACAACCATAGATTAAAACAGAGCAGTGTTTTAACAGTCGTGTTGTTCTTCGTGGCTGTGTTTGATTTCAGCAACAAGGTTTTAGAGTAAAAAAAGCTGTGTAATTTCATTCACGGTGGCGTAGTGAGTAGCACGTTCGCCTCACAGCAAGAAGGTCGCTGGTTCGAGCCTCGGCCGGGTCAGTTGGCATTTCTGTGTGGAGTTTGCATGTTCTCCCCGTGGTCGTTTGGGTTTCCTCCGGGTGCTCCGGTTTCCCACACAAGTCCAAGGACGTGGTATAGGTGAATTGGGTAGGCCTAGGTTGCTTATGGTTCGGGAACACAGCGGAATGAACCGCCAACTTATACAGCATATTCTTTACATATGTTCCAACTGCAACCCATCACTGGGAAACATCCATACACACTCATGCACACACATACACTACTGACAATTTAGCTTACCCAATTCACCTGTAGCGCATCTTTGGACTTGTGGGGGAAACCAGAGCACCTGGAGGAAACCCAAGGAGAACATGCAAACTCAGAAATACCAGCTGACCCAGCTTAGGCTCGAACCAGCGATCTTCTTGCTGTAAGGTGTTCGTGCTTCCCACTGCGCCACTGTGACTCTATAATATTACTATTCTTTATATTACTATTACCACAACACATTAAAATACTATAGTAATAATATTATCATAGGGTGAAATACAGTGTTTGCACAATTTTAGGTCCAGTGATTTGCAAAAGTTTAACCAATGAGATCCAGCTGACATCAACAGTTAAAGTGAAAGGGAACTTCACAATTTAATCATTACTTCACACAAGATTCTGTGTGTGTGTGAATGTGTGTATGTGTGTGTGCGTGTGCGTGCGTGTGTCGCATTAATTATTTCCTGCTTCATCACTAAACCAGCTTCTCCAGAAATACTAACTGCGGATGTTTATGTTGGGCAAGTGTCTGTGCTGGTTCGTCATTAAGGGTAAAACATTGTGGTGATTTTTCATTACTGTTTATTTATATGATATTTTTTTATGCAAATACAAACATTTCAAAACATTAAAAAAAGTTATAAATACATTCCCAGAATATTTAACACCTTAAACAGGGTATATTTAACACTTTATGCAAGGTTTAAACAGTTGCCAGGTGTTAAAAAAATAAATAAAATTGGATCCATTCATTTTTTTTCAGCTTAGTCCCTTTATTCATCAGGGGTTGCCACAGTGGAATGAACCGCCAACTATTCCAGCATATGTTTAACGCAGCGGATGCCCTTCTAGCTGCAATCCAGTACTGGGAAATTAGTACACGCTCATTAACACACACACATTCATACACTAAGGCCAAATTAGTTAAATCAATTCACCTATGGAGCATGTGTTTGGACTGTAAGGGAAACCGGAGCACCCAGAGGAAACCAACACGGGGAGAACATGCAAACTCCACACAGAAATGCCAACTAGCCCATCCAAGGCTCGAACCAGCGACCTTCTTGCTGTGAGCGACAGTGCTAACCACTGAGCCACGAGATGTTTTTAAGAATTTTCGCGTTTAATAGTTTACAGTGTACTTACCACATTGTTTAATCCCTTTTATAAAATCTAAAGTTTTTAGCCACTTCTTTACATGAATGTAGTATCTTCAACAATACGGAGCTCGTGATGATGCGGAGTTTGCGTCCTCACGTCACACTCCTGCGTCCGCTCATTCCAGCGCAGCGGCGAGAGAAGAAAGAGGACGATCTGCGGATCAACATCGCGAGCTCATGGCGTTTTCTGCTTCTCCGCGAACTGCAGTTTAATTACAGTAAGGAGACACACTTACAAACCATTCATGAGACGAATTCAACGCAAATCTCATGTGTGTGTGTATGTGTGCGAGTGTTTGTTTACGGAGTAATATATGGATAGGCTGAATTGAATAGTAACAAGTACTTGATGGTACTGAGGTAAAGTTGGTTATACGTTCGCATATTCGCACTTTATCCTTCGTATAATTTCTGAAAAGCACTGTTTACAAATTCTAAGAAGGTAAATCATATTAGAAGCCAGTGACAATTAAAGTACATTACTGTTGCTGTAAATTTAATGGTTAATAATGTTGTTTTGAAGTCATATTTTCATGCCATTTTTCAATTATTCAAAGTATCGTGGTAACAATATAGAGACCCTGCTACAAGTTGTCACTGTGCAAAAATGAACCAATGTACGAATATAAAACCAGCTTTCCTTAAGTATTTGTTGCGCTTGAACTTACAAATGCACTTTTTTGGAACTTATTAGTTATTATTTGTGACCATACACCACAAAACTAACCTTATGTTACACAGCTCCATTTTTCACAAAAGCCAACTAACGTTACACGGTGCGAGTGTCAAAGTTATCGATTGTTGTTTTATGTGAAAGTCATTAAAATATGAAGTAAAAAAAATCTCATAGATAGATACATAGATATACAGACAGACGGACGGACGGACGGACGGATAGATAGACAGACAGACCAATAGATAGATGGATTGACAGACAGATAGATAGATAGATAGATAGATAGATAGATAGATAGATAGATAGATAGATAGATAGATAGATAGATAGATAGATAGATAGATAGACCAATAGATAGATGGATAGACAGAGAGACAGACAGATAGATAGATAGATAGATAATAGACAAATATATAGATAATCAGATAGATAGATAGATAGATAGATAGATAGATAGATAGATAGATAGATAGATAGAT
>CAIGQQ010029614.1:1308195-1328666 GCA_903798035.1 Danio albolineatus
CTTAAGGGTGGGGCTGTCGGTTCTTTATTGTGGGACTAATCATCCTTTAGGGTGGGGCTGTCAGTTCTTTATTGTGGGACTAGTCATCCTTTAGGGCGGGGCTGTCAGTTCTTTATTGTGGGACTAGTCATCCTTCAGGGCGGGGCTGTCAGTTCTTTAGGGCGGGACTATCCTTCGTTTAGGTCGGGATTATCAGTGTTTTAGGGTGGGACTGTCCATCTTTTAAGGTGGAGCTTTCAGTCCTTTAGGGTGTGGCTATCAGTAATTTAGGGTGGGGATATCCTTCATTTAGGGCGGGTCTATCAGTGTTTTAGGGTGGGACTGTCCTTCTTTAAGGGTGGAGCTTTCAGTCCTTTAGGTGAGCTATCAGTGCTTTAGGGTGGGACTGTCAATCTTTAAAGGTGGAACTTTTAGTCCTTTAGGGTGGGGCTATCAGTAATTAAGGGTGGGGCTATAGGCATTTAGTTTGGAGCTGTTAGTCCTTTAGGTGGGCTATCAGTCTTGTAGGGTGGGACTATTCATCTTTTAGGGCGGGGGTATCAGTGCTTTAGAGTGGGGCTTTCCATCCTTTAGGGCGGAGCTATCAGTCATTTAGGGTGGGACTCTCAGTCCTTTAGAGCAGGGATGTCATTCCTTTAGGGTGGGGCTATCAGTTATTTAGGGCGGGGCTATCAGTTTCATTAGGACAGGGCTATCAATGCTTTAGAGTTGGGCTATCCGTCATTTAGAGTTGGGCCATACATCCTTTAGGGTGGGACTATCAGTCCTTTATGGCAGGGCTATCAGCCATGTCTTGTTTCTGTTTTTCATCCATTCATCAATCTTTCTTCATTTTGTTAACAACATTAAATTTTATTTATTTTTTTTAACTATTTTTAGGACCATTTTAATTGGATGTACATCATTATATAGGAGAAAAATACAAACTTAACTTTCAAGGCAACGTTAAAAGCCTTTAAAGCTGAAACTGGTGATTATGGTCATGGGCGGTGCATTTTACACACAACTTAGAAATGTTTAGCCAATGACAATGCACTGTATTAGATGGCTATTTAGAGCACTCTGGGCTATTGTGAAGGTGGGGCTTTAACATATATATAACATTTCACAATTTGGTATCTTTAGAATATGTGCAAACAGATATAAGAATAATGTGAGTGTGTGTACATGAAGGATGTGGATGATGCTACTCTTGCCCGTCTGGAGCTGGAGAGGAAGATTGAGTCTCTGATGGACGAGATTGAGTTCCTCAAAAAGATGCATGATGAGGTGAGAGACAGAAAATATATTTCATGAATATTGAATTAAAGAATTTGCGAATAGAACCAAACTGTCCTTGTCTTTGCACCACAACAACTGTTTTCATAGTATAATCAAAATAATTAAACACAAAGCCTTTTAAGGCTAATCTGGCTGATGCTTTGGTTAATTAATTGCACTTGTTGGTTATTAAATCTGGTTATGATTTTGTTTATATTAACAAATGTCAAGACAAACAAGAGTATTTGTTCTTAATCCACATAGACACCACTTTACTTTCATTACTCTTTCATTTGTTGACTCACAATATCAAAAAAATCATACTGTTTTCTTTTTTGTTGTCGTTCAAATCTTTTTATTAACATTTAAGAGTTTTAAAAATAGAGACAAATTACCATTGCTCCAACAAAGCCCCCCCTGCCCCACTGCACCATTATATACATTAAATTATACACATTCTTTATCTGTTTTACGTCATATCGTGATACATACATACACACATACATCTATATGTCAACACTATACTGTTAAACACATTAAAAAGATGTGTTTGTTTTGCACCTGCAGGAAATCCAGGATGTCCAGGTGAGTGTTCAGAGTCAGCAAATGAAGATGGAGGTGATGGAGACGTCCAGCCGTCCCGACCTGACCGCAGCGCTTCGCGACATCAGATCTCAGTACGAGAGCATCGCCTCCAAAAACATGCAGGAGTCTGAGGAGTGGTACAAGTCCAAGGTCAGACACAACATAAACAGTGTCTTTTACTCACTGTTGGGTGTAATTAGTTACTGTAATTCAATTATTTGTCTTCTGTATATTCTTGAGGCATTGTCTTTACAGGGCTTTAGACACATTTGTTCAGTTTAGCATCTACTCTAAGTAATGCTTGTAATGTGGAATTCATTAATTCATTCATTTTCCTTCAGCTTAGTCCCTTATTTATCAGGGGTCGCCACAGCGGAATGAACCGCCAACTATTGACGAATATGGAAGGAGAATGAATGAAGTTTTATTGTGTGTTTTAGTTTTTGGTAAGACTTTTTTAGATGGTCCATTTGAGTATTAGTAGACTGTCTACTTAATATCTGCTGATACTGACATTCAACAGACATTTAACTGACTATTAGAAACTTTGCAAGTACATGTCAACTTACCATAACCCAAACCTAACAGTCTACTTATAATCTAATCAGAATTAGTTGCAGTGTAACTTAAATTCAACAAACGGACAATCAAAATAAAGTGTGACCTAGTTTTTATTTATATATTTTCATAGTAATTAACATTTTCCACTGAAGAAGGTTACGTTTGTCTACCAATTGCACATAGTTAAGATACAATCAATCGAGTAAGAAATGAATGACAAAATAAATAAGAAATATGGTGTCATTACTTTTGAATGTTTTGATGTATATAGTGTTTAGGTTTGAAGTATATATAGTCAAGGCTGAAATTATTCAAACCCTGGCAAATTCTGACTTTAAATGTAAATAAAAGCTGCTTTTCCTACAAGGATGCCTCTTTTACGTCATCTTACTATCTTTTTGGAGAAGCCTGTGTCATTTCCCGTCAAGAAAACAACAACTTGCTGGTTTAACAAAAGCAAATTTAAGTCAGAATTTGCCTGGGGTATATGGGTAATTTCGGGCTTGACTGTGTATATATCACTCTCAATGCATAGACAATAAAAATAAACTCTTTTAATTCAATATATACTGTGAATTTATTCAATTCAGTATATATATATTGGTAAAACGCCTCAAATTCATTCAGTTTCCTTCGGCTTAGTCCCTGATTAGTGATTAAGTGACTTTCGCAACACTGGTGCTGATGATGTTTATGTGTTTTCTTCATGTGTTCTCTCTTTTAGTTTGCTGACCTGACTGATTCAGCCAAGCGCAATGCTGAGGCCATGAGGCAGTCGAAACAAGACAACAATGATCTGAGGAGGCAAATTCAAGCCCAGAACTGCGACATTGACGCTCTTAAGAGCACAGTACGTACATATAATTACACTGTAAATCAGCTTTCTATAGTTTTTGATTCATGTTTTAATTTTCCTCATTTATTTATGCTTTTTAAGGTGGTTAATTGGGCAAGTTAGGGTAATTAGTCAAGTCATTGCAAGTCATCCATTAACAGTGGTTTGCTCTATAGACAATCGAAAACAAATATAGCTTAAGAGGGCTAATAATACTGTCCTTAAAATGATTTAAAATAAATTAATAACTGCTCTTATTCCTGCATAAATAAAACAATTAAGACTTTCTTCAGAAGAAAAAATATTAGAGGAAATACTGGGAAAATTCCTGAATCTGGAAAAGGAAAAAATAATTCACAGGAGGACAAATAACTTTAGTGATTAACAGTTTTATTGATTCTCAGGCAAAGTTCAGAATGGAATACACAATACAACTCTGTAAAGAATCAACATTTTACCCTAATAAAAAATCCAACCTAAAGAATCCCTAACTACGACTTTAAGGTCTCGGCTTGGCTATCATTGAATACAGTTAAAGCCTCCATCTTTATATAATGAAGAGAAAATAAAAATAAAATACAATCATTCATTCATTCATTTTCTTGTCGGCTTAGTCCCTTTATTAATCTGGGGTTGCCACAGCGGAATGAACCGCCAACTTATCCAGCATATGTTTTACGCAGCGGATGCCCTTTCAGCCGCAACCCATCGCTGGGAAACATCCGTATACAATCATTTACACACATACACTACAGACAATTTAGCCTACCCAATTCACCTATAGCACGTCTTTGGACTTGTGGGGGAACACGGAGGAAACCCACGCGAACACGGGGAGAACATGCAAACTCCACACAGAAATGCCAACTGACTCAGCCGAGGCACGAACCAGCAACCTTCTTGCTGTGAGGCGACAGCACTACCTACTGCGCCACCGTGTCGCTCCACCAAGCAAACAGCCAATTCATTTTAAAAGTATTATTGGTGTCATCAAAATGTTGGACTTCAAGACCCCCCCCTCACTCCTTTTATTTGATAACACGTTTCTTCAGTTTTTGAGGCTTGTCTAGGACATAGTGAATAATTTTGACTTCAGTTGTCTGAAAACTGTGTCTTGCAGAATGAGGCTCTGCTGCGTCAGATGAGGGAAATGGAGGAGCAGTTTACTCTGGAGGCTGGAAACTATCAAGATGCTGTGGGGCGTCTGGAAGAGGAGATTCGACACCTGAAGGAGGAGATGTCGCGACACCTGCGGGAATACCAGGACCTGCTCAACGTCAAGATGGCTCTGGACATCGAGATCGCCACCTATAGGAAACTTCTGGAGGGAGAGGAGAGCCGGTAGGACTCAAACCATTGAGCCATTTTTTGTGTGCTCCAGGTAACTGATGATGTTTAATCTCGGCTTTTCAGAATTGCGGTTCCTATCATGAAACTGCCTTCAATGAGTGGACACAGTGGAGGTGAGTCTAATGACACGTTATAAAAAGCAGTATTTTGTTGTTATGTTTAAATTCTGAAAGTGGTGGCATGGTGGCTCAGTGGTTAGCACTATGCCCTCGCAGCAAGATGGTTGCTGGTTCGAGTCCCAGCTGGGCCAGTTGGCATTTTTGTGTGGAGTTTGCATGTTCTCCTCGTTTTGGCATGGGTTTCCTACAGGAGCTCCAGTAATCTCCCACAGTCCAAACACATGGCGCTATAGGTGAATTGAATGAACTAAATTGGCCGTAGTGTATGAGTGTGTCTGAATGTGAGATTGTATGAGTGTTTCCCAGTACTGGGTAGCTGCATATAACAAATGCCAGGATAGTTGGCGGTTCACTCCGCTGTGGCAACCCCTGATAAATAAGGGACTAAGCTGAAGTGAAATGAATGAATGAATATTCAGTTATTTCATTCATTTTCTTTTTGGCTTAGTGCCTTTATCCCTGGGAAACACCCATACTCACACATACCAACCACACACAATCATGTCTTTGGACTTGTGGGGGAAACCGGAGCACCCGGAGGAAACCCACACGAACACGAGAAGAACATATAAACACACAGAAATGCCAACTGATCCAGCCGAGGCTTGAACCAGCGAACTTCTTGCTGTGAGGCGATCGTGCTACCCACTACGCCACCATGACACCCTTAATTCAATTCTAAAAAATAAAAAAAGATTATTTTAGGATTAGGATGGAATAGTTTTAATAATCAAATAGAATTAAAATTGTACAGACCTGTAGAGATTGTACCGTATAAGCAAGGCTGCATTGCATGTAGTTTAGTTAGGACAGTGTGTTACACTACTTTTCACATAAATAATAAAAGCTCTCAAATTCCGTTTGGTCCTGGTCATGAGTTGCTTCACTTAACCTTTGCTGCCTTTGAACAGATTACGGCCAGTTTTCTGACCCTGCACCTGGAAAGAAAGTGGTCATCAAGACTGTTGAGATTCGTGATGGAGAGGTGAGACGATCAGATGAAGCCTCTTACATCTGAACTAAGATGTCCAGCAGTAAAACAGCCAGTCAAGAGAGACTGAGTACACTTTATTTACTTCATTAAAAGCAACGTTTAAAGCCAGATCCCTACATTAACTCTTTCCCCGCCAGGGTTTTTAAAAACTTGCCAGCCACTACCAGCATTTTTGATGATTTTTACCTCAATTTTACGGCCATCAGAATAATTTCCATTATGAATATTTGATCATGCTATATTAAATATGGATCCACGCATCTGATATTAAACAAAACAAGCATTTTGTTCTAACTTTGTGTTCATTTTTTTAATCACCATTTCCTGAATACCTTTTTTTTTTTTAAGTAGTGCATTTTCAAGATGATATACACTCACCTGCCACTTAATTAGGTACGCCTTACTAGTACCGAGTTGGACCCTCTTTTGCCTTCAGAACTGCCTTAATCCTTCGTGACAGATTCAACAAGGTACTGGAAATGTTCCTCAGAGATTTTGCTCCATATCGACATGATAGCATCACACAGTTGCTGCAGATTTGTCGGCTGCACATCCATGATGCGAATCTCCAGTTCCACCACATCCAAAAGGTGCTCTATTGGATTGAGGACACTGTGGAGGTCATTTGAGTGCAGTGAACTCGTTGTCACGTTCAAGAAAGCAGTCTGAGATGATTCACGCTTGATGACATGGAGCGTTAACCTGAGTATTGTTGCTGACCATGTCCATCCCTTTATGACCACAGTGTCCCCATCTTCTGATCTCCAGCCGCATGTCGCGTTGTCACGATGCTCAATTGGTACTAATGGGCCCATAGTGTGCCAAGAAAATATCTCCCACACCATTACACCACCACCACCAGCCTGAACCATTGATACAAGAAAGGATGGATCCATGCTTTCATGTTGTTAACAGCAAATTCTGACCCGATCATCCGAATGTCACAGCAAAAAATGGAGACTCATCAGACCAGGCAACGTTTCTCCAATCTTCTACTGTCCAGTGTTGGTGAGCCTGTGTGAATTGTAGCCTCAGTTTCCTGTTCTTAGCTGACAGGAGCGGCACCCGGTGTGGTCTTCTGCTGCTGTAGCCCATCCGCCTCAAGGTTGGCCGTGTTGTGCGTTCAGAGATGCTCTTCTGCAGACCTCGGTTGTAACGAGTGCTTATTTGAGTTACTGTTGCCTTTCTATCAGCTGGAACCAGTCTGGCCATTCACCTCTGACATCAACAAGGCATTTGCGCCCACAGAACTGCCGCATCACTGGATATTTCCTCTTGTTCGGACCATTCTCTGTAAACCCTAGAGATGGTTGTGCGTGAAAATCCCAGTAGATCAGCAGTTTCTAAATACTCAGACCAGCCCGTCTGGCACCAACAACCATGCCACGTTCAAAGTCCCTTAAATCACCTTCTTCCCCACTCTTGATGCTCGGTTTGAACTGCAGCACATCGTCTTGACCATGTCTACATGCCTAAATGCATTGAGTTGCAGCCATGTGATTGGCTGATTAGAAATTTGCGTTACCAAGCAGTTGGACAGGTGTACCTAATAAAGTGGGCAGTGATTGTGTGTGCGCGTGAAAAACACAAAAAATGTATAACTTCATCCTGATTGATGGGGTCGGATAATGTCACTGTGTATATGTGTGTTTGTTTGTGTGTGTGTGTGTGTGTGTGTGTGTGGATATATATATAATAATAAGAAAGTAAGCTGAAGTAAAGTTGTATAACTCTTCATTTTTCCATGCTATCTTATATTTAGTATCTAGGAGATCCAAAAGACACTTACCCTTATACACATAAAACACATTAAATAAAAATGTTCATTTAATTTACTCAATTTTTTGAAGGTAAGTGGATGCAAACAATTTATATGGGCTGAATTTAAATAAACAAATAAATGAACATTACTACTTTTAATTAGTTAAATTCAGCTTATATAAACTGTTTGTACCTAAAAAGAATGTAGTAAATCAAAAGAATCATTTGTTCAGTGCAGATTGCTTGAAACTTATCAGTGACAGTGAGACATTATCCCTTAATTGATGAGTTACCTTGTCAATGTCAAAAGAAAGACATAAATGGCATAAAATGTGTTGTTTTGCTATCAAGATGTATATTTTTTGCATACCTCTAAATAATTTGTCGTCACTGCGCAGGTGGTGAAAGAATCCACAAAGGAAAAGGCCAGAGAGGAGAAGAAAGATTGACGTGGTGGGACTGAGAATCTGACCCGAGAGCCTGCAGATGAAGAAACGCTTGAGTTATTGTGCTGCAAATATAAAGGTGCTGTAAGTGTAAATCGTAGGCAGGCGCACAGGCTGTTTACAGTGTTGCTCGTAGCATAGAGAATAATCAGCAAAGTGTTTGACTGCGTTGTGTATGATGGTGCTAAACCCATATACAGTTGAAGTCTGGATTATTAACCCTCCTGAATATATTTCCCCAATTCCTCATTTCTAATAACTGATGTCTTTTATCTTTGCCATGATGACAGCATAAAATATTTGACAAGATATTTTTCAAGAGACTAATATTCAGCTTAAAGTGATATTTAAAGGCTTAATTGGGTTAATTAGGCAGCTTAGGGTAATTAGGCAAGACATTGTATAATCGAAAACAAATATTGCTTAAGAGGGCTAATAATATTGACTTTAAAATGGTTTTAAAGGGCCACGAAACCCCCCTGTCTCAGCAGGGTGTTTTCACACCTACAGTCTGGAAAAGCTCAGTAAAAGTGGGTGTGTCCAGCTCTGTTTAGGTGGGAGTGTCAGGGGAGGGAAAGAGGGAAGGTTTTGCATAAAAATGGGAGTTTCCATTTGGGCACGCGCTGATTTTCAAACAAGCAACACACAAACACAGACGCAGGGGAGAAAGACAGTGACTGTTTACATCGACATCAGTCATCCGATTATTTGCCAAATTAACAATTTGTCGACTTTAACTGCAGTTTGGCACTTTCACTTTTATTCAGGAACATTTCCTGCATGTCCCCCCTGACAAACGAGATGTGAGAAACTGCTAAGAGAGCGGTTTTAATGGAGCGTAAGGGAGAAATAAAAAACTCTCCGCATTTCTCGGTAACTCAGATGCACTCGGTAGGTAGCGTCAGAAAGCTGTGTGTGTATACACTATCCTGTCTCAAAATGCGGCGAAAATTCTACACGAAAGTAATTGTTTGACTGCGGTGTTTACAGGATTACACTCGGGGAGCATCATTTACAGCGGATCTTTCAGTCTATAATACTGTAGTGATGTTAACGTGCTGTAAACTCAGTAACAGTTCTAATCATTTTGACTCAGGTCTATCTTTAAACACTGAAAAAGTCCTGCTGAAGATACGAACTAACTTCACCATCTGAATAAACAAACAAAGACCACTGATTGCTTACCAAATCTGTAGAGCAGGACAATCAACATGAACTGGAGCCGCATCTGTTTTAAAAGGAGACGAGCGGCAAATCCGGATTTCACCATTTCCAGACGTGGAAATCTCTCGGGTGAAAAAATAAAGTTCCTTATAAACGCATTTCTGCTGCGCTCTCATAGCGGAAAATGTAAACAAAACTTTTGTTGGAGCACGTTTATAAACACAACACTGGCGACCTGTGTCTCCAAACAATTCTTCTTCTTCCACTTGTTTTGGGAACACGACGTGGCGTCTCTCTGCCGTCTGAACACTGTAGCAGGTAAACAATCTTCGAAGCGATCATGAATATTAATAAAGTTGCGCCGCATACACAATAGAGCGCGCTGATTGGTTTCAACAAAGCCTTTCTCATGAATTAATGCTGCACGCTCAGAGACGTCACGATGCACTCGCCGGTACAGACGTACACTCTCCACGCTGGAATACACGCATGGATCTCATCGGCGTGACGCAGCTTAAAAAATTAGTTTCAAACCGGAAGAACGAATTTGCTCAAAATAGCGCAATAATAACCAATTTTCACTCTTTAATGAGATATACGTGTCCTCATAGTGTTTATAGCAGCGCGGGGCACATATATGACTGTCAACAGCTCAAAAAATGTGTTTTGGTGTTTCGTGACCCTTTAAAATAATTAAGAACTGCTTTTATTCTAGCCAAAATTAACCAAATAAGACGTTTTCCAAAAGAAACAATATTATAGGAAATACTGTGAGAAATTCCTATTGAACATCATTTGGGAAACATTTGATACATTCACAGAAGGGCGAATCATTTTGACTTCAACTGTACATGAGCATAAAATGTCAATCCCTTAACAAACGAATCATGTATGTAGAATAAAATCACTAACAACAAATAAACATCATCAACAGTGTTTGATGAGTTGACTTTAATATTATCTGCAAATAAATGCAAAAATATTTGCCTTGTTCTTAATGGAGGGAGTGTATCTCCATCCACGTGGGTCAAGCTTGTGTTCAGATCGGCAATGCATGCTGGGAACTTTACTGTCTTGAGCATGGGATCCAGCCGGATGGACAGATGCCCAGCGATAAGACCGTTGGGGGAGGAGACGACTCCTTCAACACTTTCTTCAGCGAGACCGGAGCTGGCAAACATGTGCCGAGAGCGGTGTTCGTCGATCTGGAGCCCACTGTGATCGGTCAGTATACTCGTCTGATGACGACACTGCAGGAACTCAAGAGTCAAGAGTTACACTGCAAAAAAAAATGCATATTATTTTGATTTTGTTGCACTGCACAAATAAAATCATTAATTTTAATCTTGTTTCAAGTCTAAATATCTCAAAATTCTTAAATCAAGTAGCTTTGTCTAGATAAGTAAAAATATTTCAGAAATTTTCAGTTGTTTTCAGAAATAATGTCAAAATGCGGTACGTTTTTCCTTAACCCTTTAACTACTAATGTCGCTAATTAACACACTCAGGGCGTACTCACACTATGTACAGTTGTACAGTTAAAAACAGTAAAAACATGGTCAACTGTTTGGTAGAGCGAAGGGTTAAAACAAGCTAAATAATCTGCCCATGGAGTCAGCAATAAAAAAAAAATCATAATTTCGCTTTAAAATAAATTGATTTTGCGTACCCCATCGGCTGATTATTTTTTCTGTCACTTTGACATATTTAATGCTTCTTTTTAGAAAATATGAAGCTTTTCAATGGTAATGCATCAGATTTTACAAAGTATATTGCTTAAGCATGTTTCAACACTAATAATAGGAAGAGGCATCACGGTGGCACAGTGGGTAGCAAGATCATCTCACAGCAAGAAGGTTGCTGGTTTGAGCCCCGGCTGGGTCAGTTGGCATTTCTGTGTGGAGTTTGCATGTTCTCCCTGTGTTGGCGTGGGTTTCCTCTGGGTGCTCTGGTTTCCCCCACAGTCCAAACACATGCGCTATAGGGGAATTGGGTCAGCTAAATTGGCCGTAGTGTGTGTGTGTGTGAACTGGGATGTTTCCCAGTGTTGGGTTGCAGCTGGAAGGGCATCCGCTGGATAAAACATGTGCTGGATAAGTTGGTGGTTCATTCCACTGTGGCATCCCAGATTAATAAAGGGACTAAGCCTAAAAGAAAATGTATGAATAAATAAAAAAAAAATTAAGCCACAAATCATGAATGATCTAAATAAGTTTCTGAAGGATCATGTGACACTGAAATTCATTTTCCTTCCCACAGAGGAATGAACCACCAACTATTCCAGCATATGTTTTATACAGCAGATGCCCTTCCAGCTGCAACCCACTACTGGGAAACACCCATACACATTCTCTCTCTCTCTCTCACACACACACACACACACAACGGCCAATTTAGTTAATAAATTCCCCTATAGTGCATGTGCTTGTACTTTTGGGGGAAACCGGAGCACCCGGAGGAAACCCACACCAGTACTGATGGTGCGGCTGATGGATGTGATTTTGCCCATTCTGACTAGCTGTTGTCCATCTATCAGTACATTACCTGTCTAACAGAAATACTTTAGCCATGGTGTCGTCCTTCCTCCAGCAGCAAAACTTACTCCAATATTAATTGAGGATTTTAAAGAGTTTTGATTCAGCATTTGTTTTTTTTTACCGCTGTCTCTCTCTTGTGTCTATGTGACCGCTTGAACAAGTGCGCAGTTGTTCAAATCTACATTTGCTGACAGGCAGTTTGTGCTACTTATTAGAATTATCGGCCCGACAATATTTAATAGGATGAACATTCTATAGTCTTAAGCCTCACCCAGAATATAAAAATACATATAAACACTTTTAGATAATTTACTTTAATCACTACTGGAAAGTGAAGTCTTTAAACCAGCACAACAAAAACATGTTTGTGAAGACGATCACTTTTAATACCTCAAGGCCTCACACACCTATGACAAACAATACATATCAAATTAAACACACACAAAAAAGACAACAAAGAGAAATTAGTAATGAACTGGAGTAAATTTAATGTAAATAGCAGAATAAACGAAACCATGGCACTACAGGGATTACAGGTTTATCACAAAAAGAACACTGCATTAAAAAATGAAAAAAGGTATAAAAATTGATCCGTTTATTTATACATTTCCAAACCGCTCGGCGCGTTTCCGCTTCTTTGCCTGGAAGAGAAAGAGAGGGATACATTGTGAGAGACAGTAATGTAATGTGTGTTTATATAGTGCATTTATTGTGTACATCATGAGGGGGGAGGGTCTCTCCACACCACCACCAGTGTGCAGACGGCAGCCACAGGACAACAGCGCCAGTTCGCTCACCACACACCGGCTATAGATGTAGCAGAGAGACAGTGATAGAGCCAATTCGGTAGGAGGGAATTTAGCCAGGACACCGGGGTTACACAAATGCTCTTTAACGAGAAAAGCCATGGGATTTTCACAGAGAGTCAAGACCCCGGTTTAATGTCTCATTCGAAAGACGTAAAACTACTTCCTTCATTTATTTATTTTCCTTCGCCCCTTATTCATCAGGGGTCACCACAGCAGAATGAACCGCCAACTATTCCAGCATATGTTTTACAGCCGCAACCACACACATTCATACACTTGATTTAGTTAAATTTAGTTCATCCAGTTCATCTATAGCGCATGTGTTTGGACTGTGGGGGGAAACCGGAGCACCCGGAGGAAACCCACACCAACACGGATACACCACATGCAAACACCACACTAAAATGTCAACTGGCCCAGCCGGGACTCAAACCAGCGACCTTCTTGCTAACCACTGAGCCACCCAGTAAAACTTAAAGGCACAGTATTATAATTTTGGCCACTAGAGGGCATGTATTCACAACAAACAAAAGCATATTGTAATGATGGCATGACTAAGTGCGGAAATATAGTAGTTTTAATCTACATCCTACTGGACTCTGCAGAAATCAGGTTGATGATGAGCTAAAACACTTATTATTGCGATAGTATGAAGTAGAGTAAGGCTGAAAGCTGTGGAAACGAAACGAGAGAAACGGCTCAGAACAATGTTTCGTGTCTAATTTTTATGTTTTGTGACAAGTAGCCGTGTAATAAGCAGGATAAAGTACATCCAGGCGGTTGTTTTCGCAAAATAAAGCCCTTCATTCCTATACAACAGTGCATCATCCGGTGATTACAACCTCCAGGATGTACTCTAACTTCACCTAGCACATCTAATAAGCAAAACAATAGCCTTTTAGATCGATGACATTCTCATTTAAGGTATTGTTCTACATCAGTACACTTGTACCTCTGAATCATCTCCTCCTGCAGAAGACGACGCGCTTGTGACGATGCCAAATCTCTCCTTCCTCTTCTTAAGCTTCTCATCATCCTCAACCTGTAAAAACACAAACAAACAGAGCCAATAAAAGATTTAAAAGAGACACTCTACAGGACATCTGTCTGTACGAAGTGCTACAAACCCACCTTTTTGGAAACGGAGGACACGTTCATGCCGAAACGTTCCGCTCTCTTCTTTAATACCTCAACGTCAACCTGAAAAACAGGGATTACGTACAGATCTTAGTCACATTTCAATTACTTCGCATTTAAATTTCAAAGATCCCATCCAAATTACTTACGTTCGTTTTCGTTGAAGTTCCTAAAAAAGAACAAAAAAAAGCCATTAATAAAAGAGTAGGTGGTACACAGTTGTATATCAGATCAAGATTTACATGTCCTATCAAAGGCCGCGTTTACACTGTCAGGTCTTGATGGCCAATTCTGATGTGTTGCCTATATCTGATTTGTTTGCCTGTCCGTTTACACGTTCTTTTAATTGTGATTCATGTGTTTACACTTGCCATACAATTTACAACGTCGCGCTTTGTAAAGGCTAGCATCTGCGCCACACTAGCCACGATGGAGGAAATCGTCTTGCTTTTAGCTCTGTAAAATATGCGAAGTCAGTCCAACTTTAAAATGATTTAAGCGGAGGAGGGAAAGGGCCTATGGTTTATATATGGTGTTCTCCACTGGCTCATCTCCACACAGGACAAGAAGCCAGGTAACTTCTGCCGTCGACCACTGACCACTTTCCTCCTCCATGTTTCCTATGTTGTTGTTGTTGTTTACCGCATTGGCGTCTCCGCACACGCTCTTCCTTCTACGTCATTAAACCGTGAAGCAACACATTGTCGCAAGTTTAAAGACGTACAGTACAAAACAGAACGCCTCGATAAATCAGATCTGCCTGTTTACATGATAGTCGCATTGTCACATATCTGATTTATTTCCACATATGAGGGAGGCCTGAAACCCATCTCTGAATATCCGAATGCATACGTTTTTTTCGTGTTTACACGGTCATAGAACAGATCCGATCTGTCACATATGAGAAAAAGAAATTTAAATTGGGTCACATTTAATTGGCAGTTTAAACGGGGGCCAAATTGATTACAAAAGATTTAAACCGTCCAATACAAAACATAAAAATACAAATTTTAATTAATGTGGTTAAATGATTATACATGTACGTGCGCTTTTTAAATTTGTATTGGGTCTCAATACAGAATAGTAACCTTTAGTCATGACTAGACCTGTAACAATAATCAATATATCGACTTGAGATCTTGTCCAAATATTCCACGATAAATTAATGATGAGATATACAGTTGAAGTCAGAATTATTAGCAGCCTCGTATATATTTTTTTCCAGATTTCTGTGTAACGAAAAGAAAAATTCTCAACACATTTCTAAACATAATAATTAATAACTCATTTCTAATAACTGATTTCTGTTATCTTTGCTATGATGACAGCACATAATATTAGACTAGATATTTTCAAGATACACCTATTCAGCTTTAAGTGACATTTTAAGTTAGGCTATTTAGGCACATCATTGTATAACAGTGGTTTGTTCGGTAGACAATAGAAATAAATATTGTTTAAGGGGGCTAATAATATTGACCTTAAAATTGTTAAAAATAAATAAATAAAATAATTTTATTCTAGTCGAAATAAAACAAAGCTTTCTCCAGATGAAAAAATATTATAGGAAACACTGTGAAAATTTTCGTTGATGACTTTGGAGGGAAGGTTTTGATCTAATGGGATCCTATAAATAACAAAAAAATGGACTAAATCATTGTGTCATTAAATGTAAAACTAGCACGCGTATACTCAAAATTCTCAAGTATGAGTGTTGACTACTGTATACCAAACTATGGAAAAGTCATATTTAAATAACAATAAACAGGTGAAATGTGGTAATATGACTTTGTGAAGTGTTGTACAAATTAAACATGAACTCACCTTTGGAGGATTCAGGTGCTGTCACCCCAAATCTAATAAAACAAGAACAAGAATTGAGATAACCCTAACCCTTCAAAACACACACGACATACTTATAAAATAATTATCTAACCTATCATGATGTACACTTTCATTTACACAATTAATGTTTGCATTTATGCCTTTTTTTTATTCGAAAAAACAAAACAAAACAAAAAAACGATTGTTTATGAAACCTACAGGTTTTTGGTAACACTTTACAATTTGGGACACATAGCTAATGCTAATCCATATATTTACTAACATGAACGACAATTAATAACGCTTAAACAGAATTTATCAATCATAGTTCAGCATTTATTAATGCAATACTAAAACCCAATGCTGTGCTTGTTAACATTAATGCACTCGATTTTTTCATGAACAACTACTTTGTCATTGACAAATGTTAACAAGCATGAAGAAATATTCATAATAAATGTAGTGCATTGTTTGCTTATGTTAGTTAATACATTAACTATGTGCCCGTATTTCTTTTCACAACCATCAAAACACCAGAAACCTTACTCCTTATTAATTTAAAACATCATCTTCAGATGAACAAACTGTGATCAATTTTTTACTTGTAAATCTTCATCAACAAACTTCAGATTTAAAAAGTAAGGTACGATATAGGGAAAGGCTAAATAATCACTGTTGATTTGAGCAAGCACACAGTTATGAATCTATGATTGAATATTTATTGTGGTGAGTTTTTAAACACATGTACGCATCTCTTCCTAATAAAAATGAACCCAAATCACTGTCTGTAAAGAAGCACACCTTGCTGCCCGAGCCGCCTTTTTGTTGTCTCCAGTTAGAGGAACATTAAAGCGCTCTGCTCTCTTCTGAAGCCTCTGTTATGGGGAAAAAAAGCCATTAAAACAACACACTTGACATTTAAAAATGGCTCTGACATTAAGAACTCGGGTTTCTTAAAAGTTAATTTCTGCTATCGTGTTTCCAGATGACGTCACACGTGATTGTAGTTTCGGGAGGAGGGATTTGAAATGTTATAAAGGTGCCGTTCACCATTTTCAACTGTAAAGTCTAGAAGGGATACAGCTGCGGATACTCGCATCAATGCTTTTCTGACACTGTACAACAATAATTCATATTTTTACATGACTGTGACGGTTGGGTTAGACATTAATAAAACACATTTTAATGGATCATTTAATAAATAATACTCCATATAATTTCAGTTTTTACAGTACTGTGATGGTTGAGTTTAGGGTTGAGGTAGATGTTTATTGGGATGGGAAATTTAATAATAATTATAGTTCAATTCTGGCCACAGCTGTATCCCTTCTAGCAACAACCATTTCTAACTAGCATTGCGCATGCACTACTATTGCGTCCACAGTTACTAGGAAACCACTAACCATTTTCTCAGAGGATGACAAACCCTTGCTGCAGCTCTGATTCAAGTTTTATCTATGGAGATATCTGTGTTTGTCTGAGCAAAATAGGCTATGGCTGTGTCTCATTTCTGAGGCTGCATCCTCTGGAGGATGCAAAATTCAAAGGCGAGTCCTTCGAAATCCACATAAGCTGAGCGTTTTGAAATGAGACGATCTAGCCTACATAGGTGAAATTAAAATCTGTGATGACTTTTTCCATTAGTGATCGTAGTGATTTTAAAACGTATTTGAAGCAATCTGAAGGCAAAGCAAGGTTTACATTTCCTTTGATCCATACATGTACACATAAAAATGTAAACCGTCAATAAAACCCCTCTTTAGTAAGACATGTCATGCTCTTTGTTTTTTAACATGTGTTTAGATATCCAAGTAAAATAAACCTAATTCATATATTTAATCCGCAGTTTTCTTTTAAATGCGTTCTGCTGTTATCAACGCACAATGAATCATGGGACGTTCGAGGCCGAAAAGGACCACCGGTTGTGTCCTTCATTACCTGGCAAACGAAGGACGCATTTTGAGGCTGCGTTTGAAGGAGCCTTTAAACTTTTTTGAAATGAGACAACCATTTGTTTGCGCCACAATGACACAGCGCCCTTCAAATGCATCCTTCGGAGGATGCAGGCTCTGGAATGAGACACAGCTTATACCGCAATTACCAAAATGTGTATATTCCATACAAAGCACGATACTGATTGGTTAGTTCTAGTCATATGACTTATGGCGACTGTTGCTAAAAGATATACAGCTGTGGCTAGAAGTTAACAAATTTTTATATTATTTATTAAATTACCCATAAATTGTATTTTATTAACGTCTAGCCCCACCCCAATCCTAAACCCAACTCTCACAGTAATGTAAAAACAGTAATTGTACAGAGTATTACTCATTATTTATTAAATTACGAACTAAATTTAATTTTATTAACGTCTACCCTTACACCAACCATCAAAGTAATGTAAATACAGTAATTATAAATGTACAGTTATTGTACTGTTGTAATAATATAAATAACTCTCATTAACCTCCAGCCACAGATGTCTACCTTCTAGACTTTACGGCTTGCACCATTCTGAAAAAACTTCTTTTTTTTTTTACCTTTGCCATTGAAAGTAATGAACTTGTGCATGCAAAATGTGAACCGCCTCATAATACCACATGAGGCTGTAAATATTGAATTTTGTGTGCACTTTCAGTCAATTATAGGGAAAGTAAACATTCGATCATTACCTCATCTGCTACCACAGGAGGGTTCAACTTCACCAGCTTTTTCTCAGGCTCCCTGAAATCACAGCAAACAAACATGAAAGAAAAATGTCCTCAGACAATGCTACAAGTGGCTCACTCACAATTTTAAAGTGTCAAGACAAGCCAAATGTAGTAAGAATACAAATTCTTTCACTATTCTGCTTTTTAAAACAAAATAGGCTCATTTTACAGCTCCCCTAGAGATAAACAGTTGATCTTTACCATTTATAGATCCATTCAGAGCACTTTTAGCTTAGCATAAATCATTGTATCGGATTAGACCATTAGCATCTCAATCAAAAAATGACCAAAGAGTTAATAACTTACCTGTTTAAAGCTTGACTATTCTGTAGTTACATTATGTACATCAAGACTGACGTAATATTTAATTACTATAGTAATAGCAACGTTTTTAAACACTTTAGTCTATTTTATGTGTGTTTATTTGTCCAATTGGTCATAATGTGCTTCTTATTTTAATTCTAAAATAATAAATGAATAATTAAATAGGCCTAAATTATTATTTACTTAAAGACATTACCAGATATAGCTAGAAACATCTAACAGCTAGTAATGTCAATGTTTTTAAACACTTTATTCCATTCCTATAGTATTTATTGCTTGAAAAATTATGCCAGACTTACCTAAAAGCAAAATTAAAACCCAGTCCATTTCATGTGTCTATTTGTCATACTTGGTCACAATTTGCTTTTTATTTTTAGTTCTTATATACTGTTTTATAAGTTTTTTTTTTACTTACTTTAGGCTAGTTTGTAGTCTTACAAAAGCCCTGATTTGAATGATCAATTGCAAAATGTGCTTTATGTTAGTCTAACTACATTGTTGTGAAATATACAACTGACTTTTATAATTTAAATTTCTTAATACAAATGAAAAATAAACAACATACGTTTCAGTTGGAGATAACTCTTCCTTCTTGTCAGTGCTCTCTTCTTTGGCAAAGGTCTCCTAAAACACATGTGAAATTATGTTCAGTAAATAAGATTCTAATATCTCAGTCACTCACCTCAATGGTGTATCGAATAAAGCAACAACCTCTAAATATTTAAATGAACAACATGCATTTCATTTCTAATAAAACAAAACAGTGGCTACTACATTTTAAAGTGCATTTATTTTGGCTTCCGTCCTGAAAATATCATTAAAACACACTAAATCCAGGATAACTTACCTCGCCAAACCCTCCCAGAACCTCCTCTTCATTTACTTCTTCTTCTAAAACACAAATTTGACATTAAGCATAGACGTTTATACCCTTTAAGCATAGAAATTTGATATGTCTTTTCTGCAATTAGTGTAATTAACCCATCTTTTTTCAGCCTGTGGTTATTTTTAAATGTGCTATATATAGAAACTGAACTCAGTACAATAATAAACCAAATTTGGGCAGTATAACTCTTTGATGAGACATCTACAAACATACTTGTAATCAGATCTGTTTAATGAGATGAAACATGACTGAGTGAATGATAATAAACATTACCATGCTCTTCCAGGTAAGCTTGCAGTCGGGCAATCAGATCGCTTTTATTTCCTTTGGCATCCAGTCCACGAGCAGTACATTCTTGCTTCAGCTCTGCCAACTGAGGAGATATTATTAGTTTTAAGAGCTGGTCACATTTACCACAGTGAATAATCATAAACTTTGTGAGTCTGCAATGTTCGCATCTTTACAAATACATTACTAACACACTAATCTGAATGTCCTATGAAATTACTAATTAGATAGATAGATACTATTCTATCTTTATTAACAGATTTTGTTCACTCTTAAGTTACTGTATAGCTACATTGGGGTAAAGTTGGTTTTATATTCGCGCATTAGAACATTCTCTTTGATAATATAATTTCAGAATAGTGTTATTTACAAATTATAAATCATATTGAAAACGTATTAGCAGCCAAAGTTCAACATTATTCACAGTCATTAAAACAGTGCTAATGTTGTTTTGAAGGCATACTTGGATGTAATTTCAGACCATATATTCAAAGTACCGTGGTAAACAATATAGGGAGTATGTCACTGAACAGATATGAGAATATACCACCAACTTAAACTCAATTATAGCTACTGTAATGCCTGGTATAATTTTAGATAACAGCTAAGAGTGTTTCGTCTCCAAAATACATACTAAACGAACAAATTTCGGTAACACTTTGAGTATTTTAAGCAAGGTTAAGTAACTCGTGAGTGTTTCATGCAGAAAATGCTGTTTAAGTGAGCAGCTGTCGATATTAAACGGCCAAAAGAGTCGTTGACTTGTTTTTATAATACGTTGCCTTTTCTTTCTTACTTCATAAGATAGATAGATAGATAGATAGATAGATAGATAGATAGATAGATAGATAGATAGATAGATAGATAGATAGATAGATAG
>CAIGQQ010029614.1:1333723-1355171 GCA_903798035.1 Danio albolineatus
TCATATTAGCAGCCAATGACTATCAAAGTTCACACTGTTCACAGTCAATAAGATAGAGCTAATGTTGTTTTGAAGTCATATTCACAAGCAATTTCAGACCAAAACATTCAAAATGGCATAATAAACAATATAAAAACCGTGTCACAAGTTGTCACCGTTAAAAAATTACCAAATGTGTGAATATAAAACCAACTTTACCTCAATTACTTAGTGTAACGTTCGTCGAGGTGCATTTCAAAGTCAAATAACTAATAAACTGTAATTTAATACCAATATTAAATCTTTATTTATCATAACAACTGTACTGTAACGTAATGTATTTAAAAGTCAGTTAACCTCTTTAGAGAGGTTCTGTCAACGCTGAGGAATTACTAGTGACTGGTTCAGTCTTTGTTTACAAGCAGATAATAATGCTAACGCTTATTGGGGTACAGTTGGTTTTATATTTGCACATTCAGATTTTCTCCCTAACAATATAATTTCATATACATATAAAGAAAAATACATTCCCAAATAGTGAAAAGCAAATCCCAAATAGTGAAATCATATTAGCAGCCAATGACAAAGTGCCACGTTGTTCACAATCAATTAATAGCTAATGTTGTTTTGAAGTCATTATTAGATGCCATTTCAGAGCAAAATGTTCAAAGCAGCATAATAAACAATATAAATACCGTATCAAAAGTTGTGACTGTTCAAAAATGAACGAATGTGCGAAAATAAAACCAACTTTACCTCTATTATTTTGTGTAACATTCGAAGTCAAGTAAATACATAAATATATGTATTAGTCCCAGCTGGAATACATACTAGTCAAAGCTGAATAGTTGATATATCAATGACAGATCCCAAAGAAATCAAGTTGTTTTTAAATTTGTTTCTAGTAACAACAGAATAGTTAGTAGTGATTGTTAAAATAAGTACTAGTATTTAATAAATAAAAACTAGCATCTATTTTATAAGTACTAGTATCTAATAAATAGGGGTGCCACGGTGGCGTAGTGGGTAGCACGTTCGCCTCACAGCAAGAAGGTCGCTGGTTCGAGCCACGGCTGGATCAGTTGGCTTTTTTTGTGTGGAGTTTGCATGTAATAGTTGCGTGGGTTTTGTCCGCATGCTCCGGTTTCCCCCACAAGTCCAAAGACATGTGGTATAGGTAAATTTGGTAGGCTAAATTGTCCATAGTGTATAAACATGTCTGGGTGTTTCCCAGAGATGGGTTGCAGCTGGAAGGGCATCCGCTGCATAAAACATGCTGGGTGAGTTGGCGGTTCATTCCGCAGTGGCAACCTCAGATTAATAGAGGGACTAAGCCGAAAAGAAAATGAATGAATGAATCTAATAAATAAGTACTAGTATCTAATGAATAAGTTCTAGTATCTGTTTAATAGGTACTAGTATCTAAAGAATGAGGACTATATCTAATAATAAGTAAGCACTACTATATTTTCAAAAAGCACTAGTATGTAAAGAATACGCACTAGTATATAATGCAAAAGTAATAGTACTTAATGGAAAAGATACTATTAACATGAAAATAGATACTAGTACGAGCTATAGATTAAATGTCAGCGGCTTGCCATATCAACATGATTTCTGTAGGACGATAAAGATCACCACTCCCATAATTCCACACTCAGTCACGCCGTCATCAAACTACAAATTTGCTTGTTGTAATTAAGCACCTTCATAATGTACAAAAAGATACATAATGTGCATTTAAGGCCAATAGGTCTGTTGTTTTCATAGGCTGTGAGTTACTCCATATAAACAGAAGTTTGTTTTAAATTCTGAATGTGATGGATTGACATTATTTTGTATGTTTTCAGGGAGACTGAAGGTGTTCCCAGCACTGCCATTCGTGAGATCTCTCTGCTTAAAGAGCTCAGTCACCCTAACATAGTCAAGTACGTGCACCGTTTATGAATTTAGTCACTAGTTCGATGCATAAACAGCCCTTCTGCTCTGTGAGTCTTACTGCTGTCTTCTTGCCTCCAGGTTGCGTGATGTGATACACACTGAAAATAAGCTTTACTTGGTGTTTGAGTTTCTTCACCAAGACCTGAAGAGGTTTATGGACTCGTCGTCTGTCAGTGGCATATCCTTGCCACTCGTGAAGGTGAGTTTAAGATTTGCGCATTAAAAGCAATGAGTGGTTGTCTGTGTTAACATTAGCTATACTCATCGTGAACCTGCTGAAATGTTAATGTGAATACCTTTTAATTTCGAGCTGTCCAGCATTTTGAATATTACAAAAATGTGGTGGCAAATCCTCACAACACAAGCAGAAATGCACTGCAAATTTTCACAACACAAGCAAAATAGCACTGATCACAATGGAAATGGGGATGAACTGAAAAGCAGTGACAGACCTGGCTGGGATTTGATTTTTTCGCAGTGACTTGGTTATTGGAGTTGTATGTGACCTGAATAGTGAGTATTTTGTTTATTTTAACACTTTAAATACACGATTCATTGGTCTTTTGCATATTAGTAGCCTAAATAAACTGACGATTAACTATAAAACATTATTAAGATAGCTATAAGATACAATTATCTAAATTAATCTAATATCCTCAACTAAATATAATTTCAATAAAATAATTTGCAATGTTTCATCAATTGTTAAAACAAGGTCGTAGATATGAATGACATTATAAAATATTTTACTATGCTAATGATGGAAAGGAGTACATAACACAAATACAACGTAATGCTAACTTCAGTCAACTTGTTTTATTCCAGATGGAAATGTGCATGTGTTGTGAGGGTTTGCGACACATTTTCTATTTGTGTTTGAATATTTGTGTTGCAGCATTTTGAGCTCTCTCAGCCACCGTACATTCATATATTTCTCTAATAACTAGAAGTGGCAGCAGCCCTGTGCTAGTCTTCTCATTAACTTACTTTTAATATTCCACACCTGCTAACTTTTAGTTAAATTTTATAACCGACATGTGCTTTGTGTGTTGGAATACTTATTTTTTCTGTAAAAATAGTTATGCACAAGAAATGCTGGTCTCAGATCAGCTTTAATTGGGTTTGATTAACTTTTTGGTTCGAAGAAAATAAATAAAAGTTTAAAAGTCTTTTAATATCCCAAGTGAGTTTTTCCAATGAGTGTCCTATAAAGGGTTAAACCTTTACTCATTAAAAAAAAACATATACTCATCAATTATAGGAATATTTTTCTTCCTGTGCCCCTCAAAAAAATAATATCTTTTTTCAAATAATCATTTTAAATACCATTTAGATAAGAGGTAGGCTCAGGCACTAAGCAGTCATATTATTTTAATTGGAAAGGTGTCACACACAATATTCACAGCTGAAGCCCGTACCTTACTTTTAGCATTGGAATATATAGAAAATGTCCAACAAAAGAAATCTATCATTTTCATAATAATCATGCCTCCAAGCTATGGAATCTTCAAAGAATGATCATCCTTTGATTGATAATATTTTAACTAAAGTTCATCAATTACAAAATCAGTTTTATCACGTCATTTTTTGCTGGATTCCAGGACATGTCGGACTTTCAGGAAATGAGCGAGCTGACGCAGCTGCCAAAGATGCTTTAAAGCAAGCGGTGATCAAATGCCAAACTCCTCCATCAGAGATGAGACCTTTTATAAATGTTTACATTTTAAACAAGTGGCAAGAAGAGTGGAATACATTGGAAAATAATAAACTATATGAAATCCAACCTAAAATCTCACACAGAATTTTAAGACATTTTAAGACGAGATTTGATCAAGTGGTTTTTACCAGATGTCGTATTGGACACACAAGAGTAACACATGGTTATTTGCTCCAAGGTGAAAACCCTACGCAGTGTTTGTACTGCACAATTCCGCTCTCTATAAAACACATTTTACTGGACTGTCCTGCTTTTAATGACTCCAGAAGACTTTTTTATGAAATGAACTCTCTTAAGGACATTTTTAACAAAGTGACACCAGAAAAGATTTTAGAATTTTTATCATGTATGGACACAAAAAATCTTATTTAATTTATGTATTCATTTGGTTGTTGATTTTTTTATTGTATATCTATTATTGAAATGTTTATGCCATGAAAATAGCCTTGGTTGCTCACATGGCATTAAATAAACTAAAATGAAATGAAATTGAAAGGTGTCACAAAGCTCAAACCACAAAGCTTGTGGTCTGCTTATCTGGTTGTCTTTTGTGTGTTCAGAGTTACCTGTTCCAGCTGCTCCAGGGATTGGCCTTCTGTCACTCCCATCGGGTTCTTCACAGAGATCTTAAACCCCAGAATCTCCTCATCAACGCTCAGGGCGAGATCAAACTGGCTGACTTTGGTTTGGCCAGAGCGTTTGGTGTACCCGTGCGGACTTATACACACGAGGTGAGAGCCAGAAACATGGCTCTGGAGTTTATGGCTTGTTTTCACTGAGTGGTAGGCATGGGCCGGTATAAGATTCTGACGGTATGATAACCTTGGATAAAAATATCACGGTTCCACGGTATGACGGTATTGTGTTAACTGCTCTAAAATATATTCTTTTTAAATGTCTGGCTAAAAAACAAAACCTCTTTCCCCTTTGAACACAATATATTTTATTTTGAGAAACATTTAAAGTATTTTGGGGCTAGTACAAGTGAGGCTAAATAATTCCAGTGCATCATTGACTTCTGCGGTCTTCATTTGTTTCAAAAACACACATTTCTTCACGATTTACACTTAAAAAGCAACAAAAAAATGTAAATAAAAAATCTTACACATAACTTAGGAACAGTATAGCATAAAATTTTGGCGGTATGAAAACCTTGACTTTTCATTACCGCGGTATACCTTGAAAACGATTATCATCCCATGCCTACTGAGTGCTATTGTTTGTGTAACACAGTACACATTTGTCAGAAGTACCAATCTATGGGACCATACTATTTTTCGGTGACCCTGTCTTAAGGGTATCTAGCAGTACAGTACGGTGCGGAAAGGTGGAGCTAGATTTACGCATGCAACAACCATGAAAACGACAATAAAGAAATCACCATTTTTAAATACATTCTTTAGCGTTTGGTTTAAACTGAGCATTAATTCCTTTCATTAATAGTACAGTGCTTCCCACGCATATTCTTCCTTGGGTGGGCCGCCCATGTATATTTACAGCGCCCTAGTATATTTAGTGACTCTTTGTTTTGTTTTTTTACTATTGTTATCATCCTTTTACACTTTTTATTTATTATTATTTTTTTATGTGTATCCACCCAATATAAACAAACATCTGCGAGTACTTAAGTGGTGGTAAATCTCTCCTTTACCTGTTTCATACTGCTCCTGTGTGCAAGAGACCTGCCAACACTCATGCAGCCAGTCACGTGCTCAGCAGACCCACAGAGACCTCCACCTTTACTAATAAAATGTCGGGGATTTGGTTTTGCTTTCGTTTTCTAAGCTGTCGTTAATTTTATGTGCACAGCCGCTAGAGCGAGAGAGACATTAAATAATTAAATATTTAATCTTAACGACTCTTTACTAAAAAAGCTTTGCTTTAATAAAAGTAAAGAAAACTTTACTAAATACTCAGAGAGGATGACATTATCTACATTGGTTGCAGAATGATCAGCTCATTTGCCTTATTTAAATAATCTACACGTTTTATTCTTGTAATTATTATTAATTAATAATTATTAGAGATATTGTCCTGTTTTTATACATTTTTATGTCATTTATATCTCGTTTGCTGTATATTTTATTAATTTGATGATGTCAATATATTACATATTTTATACATCTAAAATTATTTGGCAATACTGTACAAAATGCCATACCAGTAAAGCAAGCTGAACTTGAAGGAGAGAAAGAGGCAGATTTGAACTGTCAGTGGGTGCACATGGCTCCTCAATAGCATAAAAGAGGATAAGTAGATTTGTTTTTATTTATTTCAGCAGTCTTTTTTTTTTTTTTTACTTTTAAGGTTTAAAATAGATCCTTAATTGTCGCATATAGTTAACCATTTATGTGCTGTGGGTAAAAGGTGTTTGAATCTGGCTACCACCACAAGTATATTTCAAACCTGTGAGAGCACTGTAGTATATATTATCGTTATATCTATTATCCCTTTTCAGGTACTGTTTGCAAGTGTCATAGTTTCCATCCCTAGAACTGGGCCTATTGTTTTTTGTATTCATCCAGTGTTAACAAGCTTTGAATATGTAGATTTATTCATTTATTCGTTCTGTTCAAACTGAGCATTAATTCCTTTTATTAATAGTATAACATCTGTAATCTTCTCTAAGATCTATGAAACTTTTCCGTTTTCAGTTAGTGTAAGTTTAATATTTTTCATCCCTAAAACTGGATCTATGGCTTTTTGTGTTCATCCCGTGTTAACCAGCTTTGTGTATGTAGATTTATTTATTTATTCATTCTTTTATTTTTTGGTACAGATGACCTACACACTCTTTCTTTCTCTTTAGGTTGTTACTTTGTGGTACAGAGCTCCAGAGATTCTCCTGGGATGTAAATATTATTCGACAGCTGTTGACATCTGGAGTTTGGGCTGCATCTTTGCTGAAATGGTATTTTTTTATGTATTTGTTTAGCTTTTTTATAACTTAAGATATTCAGCTGTGTTAGACTCCTCATTGGCTTTTCATATCAGATTACTCGGAGGGCACTATTTCCTGGAGACTCTGAAATAGACCAGCTCTTCAGGATATTTCGAACACTGGGCACTCCTGATGAATCTATATGGCCTGGAGTCACGTCAATGCCAGATTACAAACCCTCCTTTCCCAAATGGGCTCGACAGGACCTGTCTAAAGTGGTGCCCCCTCTTGATGAAGATGGCAGAGACCTTCTCGGGGTAAGAGAGCAACATAGATTATCCATGATTGCAGTTTGGCTGGTTTTTAGTGCATCTACTTCACACTTTCTACCCGAGGAACTAGTTTTATTCTGTTGATACCTTTTGGAAATGTTTTTAATAAATCAAACTTAGTTTTAAAGATTTTAGAAAAACATAATAAAGTTTTAATTGCAGAAATATGGAGTCAGATAGGTCTCAATAGTTATTCACGCAGAAGACACAATGTAGACACGTGCAGCCAAAATCACACGCACAAAATAAAAATACATATTCATGTAATACATAATCATCAAATACAAAACAACATTTACAAATGTATAACAGTGTACAAAAATTTGCGAGTTCATGCTAAATGAGAATGTGCAAATCCTCTTTCACATACGAATCACCCTGGATTAAGGTGTGTGTATTTGAGACTTTCCTGGCAGAGAGCGGGTAGTCCTCGTACCCTTTAGCCAATCAGATGAGAGCTGTAATCGAGGTGCTCCACTATGCACATCTTTTGTGCAGTCTGATCCTCTCTAGCATGACTAACACCCAGGGTTCCTTGCCAAATAATAAATTCCCTCACTTTCACTGACTAAAAAGATTAATTTCCATTATATCTAATGAACGTAAACAGGCTGTTGTTTGCTTATATATTAATAATGTGTCAAGTAAAAACATTAACTTTAACATTAACTCAAACATTAACATTAACAAAGAGGATGAATATGCATCATTTATAATAAATAAAAACCCAGCACTTGATTCGTCAACCCCTTCGCTAAAACACACCTAAACAGCACTTGTCTTTCCTTTCTTTTAGTCTGTTTTAATTCTCCCTTTTTAAGTTTCTCTTGAATCTCTTTCGCCTTCATTTCTGCTTTAACAAATGGACCTCCTCCACCACCGTGTGCGTATTATTTTTTTTTAAATTAGCCAGCATATTAGTGCCTGTTTGCCTGATGAGAAATGTATTAAATACACATTCATATTTTACAGAATGTGTTTAAAAAATACAAAGCAAAAAATCATTAATAATTAATCTCATGCACCCGCAATTAATCATAATGTATTAATTTTATAACCCGACTCGCGGTTTATCCGCAGCACCCACAGATACAACCGCAAACGCGCATCACTGGTGTACACATAGCATTTGATAGTAAAACTTCGCCTCCATCTCAATAAACCAATGCTTAAACATATTAAACTGCACACCTCTTTACTATTGGTGAATTACTGCTAAGACCTATCTGACTCCATGTAAGAAATAACAAAACCTGGGTTGTTGTCATGAATATAATCATAGAAGCTGAAATGATTTACTTGAAGAATATTCTTAACATTTACAAGCAGATTAATGGGATCGAGATCTGTTTGTGATTTGGTAATTGTTAATCACTCCGCTATATCTCTCAAAATCACCCCTGTAATATTTCCGAACTTTATTTTCGTTAAGGCTGTACGATTAATCAAAGGTGACCATGTGCATTTTGTCAGTAAAGCCAGTTCTGTAATCAGTAGTAAATCTCCAGCTACTATACCATTCACTGACAGCTATACAATATCACGATCGCTATCACAGACTATTCAATCGAACAGTAATGAAATCAGATTGATGTGTTCTAGCCTTAAAGTCCCTTTGAAATTAAAATTTTTTTTTAGATGTTAATATAACTAATTAGTCTTAAGGATAATATATATAATATTATATTAACATCTAAAAAATATTTATTATTTTAATAAATATTATTAGATTATTATTCATTTATTTATTTATTAAAGATTACAAATTATCCATCCATCCAGACATCCAGACATCCATCCAGACATGCTAGTGTGCTCCAAAACAATGACAGGGCATTTAGAAGATGTAAACAACCAAAGCTTGCTGTTTGTCACCTGCACCTAAATGAATCAACAATATTTTGGCATCACCACATACCACAGTTTCTCATTAAATCTTCTGACCAATCAAATCCTCTCTATTGTCTGACATGCCACACCCCCTTCTCGTTTGCTTTTCAGTTAATGCGCTTGAGCTCAACCACTCACTGGAAGAGCTGTGATAAAAACTAAACACTATTGGCAGTTTTTTTTAAAGGGGAGGGGCTACACTATGCCCCGCCCTCTCTTTCAGTTTAAATTACATTGAACGTTGAATGGCCATTTTACAGGACCTTTAAGGGCATCAGAGATGACATTACATAAAATACAAATAGCTTCAATTACTTTCAAGTTTGTTTTTGTTAGTGGTCGCACCAAAAGGAATTCTATATTAATTTAATTCGTTTTCCTAAATATTTCCAGTATATTATTTAACGTCTGTTTCTTTTCTTTCTTTCTTTTTTCTTCCCCACAGCAAATGTTGACCTATGATCCTAACAAGAGGATCTCGGCAAAAAACGCTCTTGTTCATCGATTCTTCCGCGACGTCACCATGCCAGTGCCTCCTTTACGCCTATAAAACGAGATCGATCACCGCTGGCAGCACCGGACTGAGAGTTTCACTCAAAACTTTTCTGATAACGATTTCCCAGTTTTGGAAATCGTTCTGTTTTATAATCGATTTGTACGCTCGTTTTCCTAAAGTTACTCTGGGTTTATTTTAATCTGAAGATTATCCATTGCAACCTGTCACTGGAAAAAAAACAGCTGTGCTAATAGTATGCGTTTTTCATTAAAATGACCCAGAGGATGTACATTTGCATAAAGCAGACGTGACGTTACTAACATAACTTTAGTTCAGAGATCACATTCCATGGTTATACTTTCGATATAACGTGTGACGTTGTATCGCTTCTATCTCCCAAGTACATATCGCATTGAACGCTTCATCTAGCCTTAGACTGAATGAAACTGTGTAGACTTCCTGTATCTTTTTGCTGCTTTATTTCAAGATTATATTATTATAATTAAAGATTTTAAACCTAATTTGTTTTTAAAGTTTCGTGAAAATAGTTCTCTCTTCATCTTCATCCATTAAACACCTATAACATGTGGTTTATGTTGTTATATATTGTTTGCATGTTCTGTTTTTTCCCCAGACATATTTAACAGGCAAATTAGAAAGAATATAATATAATATATAGGGGAGGCCATAGTAGTTGATTTAAATAAAGAAAAACTAGCAATAAGAGTGAAGTGACAATAAATTAAGTGGCTCTCCTTTGGGTATTTTTAAAGTCGTGTATTTTTCAATACATTTAATATTCAGTGATAATGAAAGTGAACTATACTAAAACAATGGCAAAATAAAGGGGAAGTCATTCGTCCTATGTGAAAGCCATAATGTTTTTTTTTTTTGGCTTTGCTTTTTGTACTTATTTTAACTAAAGGCATTTGATTTGGGCAGTCGTGCTTTACCTTGAGACACACAAGGTCTGTACAGTCAAGTTTTAGATTGGTTAGCATCAACCTTGGGATTTGTGTACTATTATTGTGGGTTGATTTTTATCTAAAGTTATGAGATTAGAGTCGAATGAACAAAAGTTTCGAGAATGAAGTCAAAATTTGGTATAACTCTGACTTTATTTTCGTATATAATATTTCGACTTCTTAAAATATTATGACTTTAATCTTGTTTAACTCTGACTTTATTCTCAAAATATTACGACTTTAATGTCGTATAACTCCGACTTTATTCTCAAGATGTTATGAATTTAATATCGTATAACTCTGACTTTTTTCTCAGAATATTATGACTTTAACATCGTATAACTCCCTTTTTATAACATCTCAACATATTATGACTTTAATATCGTATAACTGACTTTATTCTCAAAATATTACGACTTTAATATCGTATTACTGTGACTTTATTCTCAAAATATTACGACTTTAATATTGCATAACTCTGACTTTATAACATCTCAACATTTTACGACTTTAATATCGTATAACTGTGGCTTGATTCTCGAAATATTACGAGTTTAATGTCGTTAAACTCTGACTTTATAACATCTCAAAATATTACGAGTTTAATGTCGTATAACTCTGACTTTATAACATCTCAAAATATTACGAGTTTAATGTCGTATAACTCTGACTTTATAACATCTCAAAATATTACGAGTTTAATGTCGTATAACTCTGACTTTATAACATCTCAACATATTACAACTTTAATATCACATAACTGTGACTTTATTCTCAAAATATTATGACTTTAATGTCGTATAACTGACTTTATAACATCTCAACATATTACGACTTCAATATTGTATAACTGTGACTTTATTCTCAGAATATTACGACTTTAATATCGGATAACTCCGACTTTATAACATCACAACATATTACGACTTTAATGTCATATAACTCTGACTTTATTCTCAAAATATAAAGTCAAAATATTAAGAGAATAAAGACTTTAATCTTATAACTATTTTTTAACTTTTTTTTTATGCTGCACTAAAACGTCACACTACTGCATGCTCTTCCACTAAACTGTAGAAAATTGTAGTAGGAAAGATCTTAGACTGAATTTAGACAGGGTGTTAACGGGGTCTTAAAAGTCTTTTTCTTCCATTTCAAGAACACATTTTTAGGCCTTAAAGTCTTAAATTCACTGAAATATTGTGCTGCAAGTCTTAAATTATTTTAAACAGGTTTTACTATGTCCATACCTAATTGGGCCAACACCAATCATCCAATCACCAACAATCTGTCTCAATAAAACTAAATCAATTAAAAATCTTTTCCACTGGCCATTAGAAAGATTCATTTGTATTTAGACCTGTGCAAGTCTGAAATTTCATTTAAAATGGCTTCTGAAAGCTCTTCAGTAGTCTTAAATTTAACTTGGTGAAACATGCAGAAAAAATGTCAGGATGTCTGTTAGCAAACCCGTCTGTGATACAATAACCATTCCCCAGTTACCTTTGCTTTAGATTAAAGATCACAGCAACAACAACGACACTTATTCTCACTTGTTCACTTATTTTCATTAGTTGGTTTCTTATACATTTAATTTCAACAAATGTAATGTTATATATGGTTTCCTGAAAAAGCACACGCCATCTTCTTACTAAAATCACTTTCTGCAAAGAAATCAACGTCAGCTCTTTCACATGTCCACACTGAATCTGGTCCATACCTAACAAACTTCAAAACTTTGATCAAAATGCCTGCAGATGTTATTACTCACTTTCTGTTTATTTCTTACCATAACTTCATGGCTTTGTCAAATTGTTTAAAATCCCCCCACCCCACCCCATTACACAAATGGGGATGAAAGAAACAAACCTGCAAACTTTCCTAAAAATCATACTCGTGACAAAATACCATTTTTTTTTTAATGCAAGGATGACGAATGAGACACCAGAACACTAGGGGGCGACAAATAAACAGTGATGGCCAATACGAAAATGCAAAACCAATGCAAGCTTAACAGGTGCACTAATAATAATGTAAGGTTTCAAAACCCCACACAAGGCTTACAGTTTTCAATTTGACCCAATAAAAAGGGACAGAAACTATTTGCTTGGTCTCTACAAAAAGCTGACATGTTATACTAAAAAAATTGAAGTTGCTTTTTCATTATTAAGTTTGTAGTTAATGTTCAGTTAAAAATATGTTTATAAGTGTTTTATATACTGACAGTGAGGATAACAGAAAAAGGCTATTATTATTAGGTCACATTACACAGAAACTTGCATTAATGTACTGAAAAAAAGGTAAAAAAATAAATAAACAAACCAAACTAACATTTAAACGACAAGCAAAATCTAGCGGTCTATTGATTTATATAAAATCAATGTGTTGTGTTTTACAATTCTGCTGTTTGCACCAAACAGTTTTAAAGAATTTTAAAAAGGTTACTAAATACTTTGTTAAACATCACTTGTTTGACATTGGGCATGTTTGACAGTATTAAAATGTGTTTAAAAAATCCTTTAAACAGCACACAACTGTTTAAAGACAAATTAATGGTGGCTTGAGACCTTTTGGAAGTAGTTTGTTTAGTTAAACTTGTTTGAAATATTTAGAAAAAGTATGGATAGATAGAAAGTATAACTTGGCTTATTACCATGAATTAGCATGTTGATAGCATGTTTCTAGTATGAATTAGCATATTGGCATAAATTTAGCATGATTTATCATGTTTCCAGTATAAATTAGCATGTTGGTAGAATGTTTCCAGTATGAATTAGCATGTTGCTACCAAAATAACTATTAAAATGTTATAATCGTTCCTCATGGCAAAGACAAAAAAATGAATTAAAAAAAGTATAGATAGAAAGTATGACTTGGCTTATTAGCATGTTGATAGCATGTTTCTAGTGTGAATTAGCTTGTTGGCATTAATTTAGCGTGATTTATCATGTTTCCAGTATGAATTAACATGTTGCTAGAATGTTTCCAGTATAAATTAGCATGTTGCTAGCAAAATAACTATTAAAATATGTACTTTTCTAATGGTAAAGACGAAAAAACAAATGAATTTTAAAAAGTAAAGATAAATTGAAAGTATGATTTGGCTTATTAGCATGTTTGCTTAGCATGTTGACATTAATTTAGCATAATTTAGCACATTTCTAGTATAAATTAGCATGTTGCTAGCATGTTTCCAGTATGAATTAGCTTGTTGCTAGCAAAATAACTTTTAAATTGTATATATTGTCCTCATGGCAAAGACAAAAAATATGAATTAATAGAAAATGTATGGGTAGATAGAAAGTACGACTTGGCTTATTAGCATGAATTATCATGTTTCCAGTGAGAATTAGCATGTTGCTAGCATGTTTCCAGTATGAATTAGCATGTTGCTAGCTAAATAATTATTAAAATATTATATACTTTCCTTATAGCGAAGACAAAAAAAAAAGAATTAATAGACAAAGTATGGCTAGATAGAAAGTATGACTTGGCTTATTAGCATGTTGATAGCATGTTTCTAGTGTGAATTAGCATGTTAACATAAATTTAGCATGATTAGCATGTTTCTACAATGAATTAGCATGTTGATAGCATGTTTCCTGCAAACAAGTCTTAAGGCTCGTACACACCGGGACGCTTTTCGTTTGCGTTTATCGTCGGCGTTTTTCGAGACGTTTTTCAGCATTCAAGCCCAAGCGATTTTCTCTGGCGTCGAGCAGGAGAGCATGCAAAATCACTCCTTGACGTTAGATGGCGCACACGGTGGCGCCAAGCTTCTGACACCCGCTTGTTACACAGAAGAAGAAAAGAGGAAGTTTACACGCTCGTTGTTGGCGATCGGCAAAGCATGGATGGTTCAAGTAGCAGCTCTAGGGATGAAGAAATGATTATTGTTCACCAGTGCAGTCAGCAGCTCCACGTTCATATCTCCTCTGGACATCTGCGCTCGCATCACAGTTTTGCGCTTGAGCGCCTCCAAGGGGTGTTTACCGTAACTTCAGCAGCTCCGTACACGTGAGCAACAGTGGGAATCTGATTGGTGGAGAAGGTTTTGACGCTGGGCGTCAAAACAAAAAAACGAGCATGAGGCGTTTCTTTAAAAATGACGCTTTTACGCCTGGCGTTTTGCGCGTTGGTGTGCACAATCACATTGGCGCCCTTTATTTAGTCTCGAGGCGTCAAACGCCGACCGAAAACGCGAGCAAAAAACGTCTCGGTGTGCACGGGCCTTTAAGGTGGGCAACAGTATTAGGTCTTTGTTGTTGCGTTTTGCGCTCAAAATGCACCACACATTCTCTATTGGAGACAGGTCGGGACTGCAGGCAGGCCAGTCAAGTACCTTTAATTATATTATGCACTGTTGAAGGTGAAATATCCAAATGTGTTCCCCTCATTGAGGAACATTGTTTTAAAACATTTTGATAATTTCCCAAACTGGGGACCCTTTGCCCATCTTTGCTCCTAAAGGACTAGACCTTTCTTGGATGCTGCTTTTGTACCAAATCATAATAACAATTACCTGTTCATTATTTAACCAACTTACCTGATTACTAGCCCTAAAGTTCCCCAACTTATTTTGGAATGTGTTGCAAGAAACAAAACTGGAATATGTTTATTTTGGGGGAAAAAAACAAACATTATGAGGGACACATTCAATAATGTTTGTTCTAATTGTATGCAATGAATTACAAGTCAAAGTAAATTTAGGATTCACTACTTTTTTTTTATTTTCTATGCTGTCCCAACTCTTTCTGGGGTGGTACTATTCTGAATGCCATGTTAGTGGGTGTCTTCTGGTAATTATTTGCCTTGACACTTGACTTGACTTTTTATACAACCACATCATGAAAGCATCAAACACTGTGGCTCTTGTTTAATGGCAGCTGCTCTCAGAGATGCTGCATTTTTAGCACTAGTTAAACAAGGCCAGTTTTACATGGACACCAAAGATTTGACACAGAATATTGAAAAATGCCCCGTAAAAACATGCCCTTCGCTGACAACCCAATGCTGTTTGTCTAGTCGGTTAAACTCATTTGTCCCTGTTGGGTCTCGGTTCTGTCAATTGTATGAATATGTCAGCACTATAGGTCAACTGCAGTACAGATTCAGTCATGCGGTGCAGTGAAAGACATTTAGTGCATTGGCAGTAAACGCCATTCTGGGCTTGAGCACAAAACCTCAAGGCCGTGTCATCTTCATCACACCTGCTGAAAATGCACCCGAGAGACGCTCTTACAAACATTATAGATTCACATCTTTTCCCATCTTATAGAGTCCCATTTTTACTGCCTTGTGTTTAGTTCAGCAGTAGCACTACCTGACGAATCTTGTCGCCTATCCATGTTTTAGGAACAAATAATATCTTGACTTAGTTGATTATTTGGTATCAGACGTGGCTTATATGAAAGTCAAAGGCCTCTAGATTACGCTTATTTTACCAAAATAAAATATGATCATGGCTTGATTTTTCATTATTTCATGAGGACAGTGAGGTCTGACTCTGCTTAGACAAAAGTCTCATCACTGAACAGAAATAATGTCCAGTATAGAATATAAAGTCATGCTGCAGTGGAAACAGAATGAATATTGTCTATGACTCCCATGAGCTTGGAGGACTGCATCCACACATCTCTGCAATGACTCTAATAACGCATTAATAAAGTCATCTGGAATGGCAAAGAAAGCGTTCCTGCAGGACTCCCAGAGTTCATCAAGATTCTTTGGATTCATCTTCAATGCCTCCTCCTTCATCTGACCCCAGACATGCTCAATAATGTTCATGTCTGGTGACTGGGCTGGCCAATCCTGGAGCACCTTGACCTTCTCTGCTTTCAGGAGCTTTGATGTGGAGGCTGAAGTATGAGAAGGAGCGCTATCCTGCTGGAGAATCTGCCCTCTCCTGTGGTTTGTAATGTAATGGGCAGCACAAATGTCTTGATACCTCAGGCTGTTGATGTTGCCATCCACTCTGCAGATCTCTCGCACGCCCCCATACTGAATGTAACCCCAAACCATGACTTTTCCTTCACCAAACTTGACTGATTTCTGTGAGAATCTTGGCTCCATGCGGGTTCCAGTAGATCTTCTGCAGTATTTGTGATGATTGGGATGCAGTTCAACAGATGATTGATGGGGAAAAATCCACCTTCTGCCACTTTTCCAGTTGATCAAAAAGAAGTCATTATTTGTTGCTCTTACAACTGGGATCGACAACAAGACTTTTGTCAGGGAGTGTAGTATTGTAGTATAGTTTTTTTGTTTTTTTACTCAGAAATTGCCAATCAGTGAAATTTGCAAAAGTGAAATTACATTATCTTGTAAAACATGTTTTTTTAAAATAAATAAATAAGCAAAAGATGTCAATAATTAAAGTAAAATGAAAAAGGAAAAAACAGAAAAGGTTTCCCTTAGCATTAAACGTTTCTAATCAAAACTCATACATAAGATGAGTCTATGGAAATCCATTAATTTGTAATTTGACTTATTTACGCTCCAAATTATTTTTGTTGCTTTTACAAACTAATTTAAAATGAGCTGAAACGACACAATTAGATTTTGTCAGCACAACTTAATTGTTTTATGTTCAATCCACTTTAATTTATAAAATTTAATGAGCTAACTTAATACTTTCAATGTTATCCTAACACAAATTGACTGTGTGGAACCCAGCATTTTTTTACAGTGTACTGTTCTCAAGTATAATTAGCCTACTAAATTACAATTTAATCCGACTACTTCTACTTTTACTTGAGTGTAGTTCTGAGGAAAAAAACTACTTTTTAATCCTTCTGATTTTATTTTTTTACATTTATATTTTGTTATTTTATGCATATTAAATATGCTAAATTAATACTATTTCATTGCTTTGTTAATTTTTTTTATCAAATACAAATTTACAAAATTAACAGTGTTTTAATGAACATTTTAGGCTAAATTAGTTGAAAATTATGCTTAGTGTTTTAAGGAATAGTTCACCCACCCCCCCACCCCCCCAAAAAAATCCTGTTAATTACTCATCCTCATTTAGTTCGGTGCTCTCATTGATCTCCGGCTTATGGTGTGTTTTGAGGGTTTGATTTGTTTGTATTTTTCTAGACTAGGGGTGTCCAAACTTGGTCCTGGAGGGCCGGGTGTCCTGCTGAGTTTAGCTCCAACTTGTTTCAACACAACTTTTGCCATCTATGGAGGATGAGGGAGCTCTCTGATTTAATCTTAAATATCTTCATTTGTATTCTGAAGATGATCCAAAGTATCAGGGATTTGGAACAACATGTTGTCCGTTATTAACAATTAATAATTGTAACCGTTCCTATAACTAGGAGTGTATAAATAGTATTATATTGACTATGGCAATCTAATGCTTCAAAATGAAAACAAAAAAGGGACAGAATATGTCTGGGCCTGTATTTTTAAGGGCTGTTTTTTCCCCCCCACCCACTTAATTTTCCATCCATTACATTTTTTACAAACAGTTCTTATCATTGTTAGAAGTTCCTTTATCTTTAAAACATTTTTTATTGTATTTTTTTTAGAAGTAAATCAAAGTTTAATGTTGCCTAATATCTCTTTTTAATAATTTGTGAAATTCACTGACCATTTTTAAGTAAAAATAGCTTTCCACACTTTTTCCCAGCATCACAGCATCAGAGGTGCCCCGGTGTGTAGCCGTTTATGATGGATGTTGGTTACACCTTGAAATCCATAAACTTGCGCTCAATACTTCAGTGCGTTTCACAAGCCGATGTGTGGACTCACTGTTGAAGTTTCTCCCATGAGCACTCAGACGCTGACAGCTCCGTGTGAAGAAACGGCCCACGCAGCTGTGTGTTTGTGCGACATAAACATTCATATGGAGTAATTATAGAAAGGAACGAGTTTCAGATCAAACTTTACAGTCACAGGGCTCACAAATACAGGCTATTACAGGACTCGAGCCGCTGAAATATTTGTCTGTAAGCTGTCAACTGTGCTGTGCTTCATGTGGCGAAGGTGTAAAAATGTAAATAAACCGCACTGCACAGTATTTATTTTCAGATGCAGCTCTGCTTGTTAGTTAAACGGGACCTAAGAAGTAATGTTTTAGTACAGGGGTCCCCAAACTTTTTTTTAAAAGGGGCACATAATTTTTTCTTTCTTTAATGGGGGCCGGTTCACTTTACAGTATAAAAGAAAATGACATGGTCTGGAGTGACTACTAATATTATTATGATTTTAACTGTATGTATTATACCTTCTACTGAAGTCCAATGGTTAAGCCGGGGCAGAGTTTTGAGGCATTTTTACGAGCTGCTACCCGAAATCAACGCCTTTCTTCTGACAAAGGGCAAAACTGTCCCAGAACTGATCGACGCATTATGGAAATGGGACCTCGCATTCAGTAAGACGTCTTTTTTATCGGGACACACCTCCTCCGCAACAGCATTTATACATTTTCTGACGAACTCACCATCACTGAACGGCCTATCGCTGGTTGCAATAAGTTTAGCTACCTGAAAGCTACCTGGACGGCTGACTGATACAACTGGGTTTGGCGCATAAATATACTCTGCTGAGCTGATAGTACACTTTTTATCTTCAACACTTTGCTCTCATTTGGCCTTGCAAGCTTGCATACTTCTCTCTGTGGCGGGTTTCATAGTGTCGGCGCAGACTGTATTCTTTGAACACAGACACAGTTTCTTGACAGATGAGACAAACAGCCACTTCTTTGCACTGAACAAAAAATAATCACTTGTCCACTTTTGAATAAATACCCTACATTCTGAATCAACCTTTCTCTTTCCCAACCATTTGGCCATTTTGTCGTCGCTTTGAGTTTTTTAGCTGGCTCACGCATCACCTGATCGATCTCAACAAAACATTGTGGAATGTACCATTCTATTGGTAGGTGAATTTATTAAATAATTAGGCTATGTTAATAACTAAGGGATTGATTTTAGTTTGAAAGCCAATCTTTTTTATCAAATACAAACATAATACAAGTAAAACATAAATCTAAGTAAAATTTTCAAAATATGTCTCTGGCATTATTCAAGGGCCGGACCAAATGTGGGGGCGGGCCGCATTCGGCCCGCGGGCCGTAGTTTGAGGACCCCTGTTTTAGTAAGTAAACATGACAGATTAGCTAATGCGTTAGTTTTTGTATTCATATATGGCAGAAAGCTTTTGAAATGCATGAGAATGCAATTGTAGAGTACTCCCTTTTTAATTCTGAGTACAACAGAACTCATAAAAAAGACTAAATATTGTGCAAGATCCATTTCATGGTGCATAAAAATAGATGGTCAAGTGAATTCAGAATTAACATGCTGACCAAAAACGGACTTCGGTATATTCATCAAATGAATGGAAGCACCAGTCTTTGTGTAAGATTAAAAAAACAAAAACGCAATAAAAATAAAGCTACAAGTAACTCTTTTTAAAATAATAAATAACAATGCTATTATGGAGAGAAACTGTCCCATCCAGGGGCCTCGTTTATAAAATGCTGCACATAAAGCGTTCCTGATATGTTCTAAGTTCTTTTTGCAAAAATGTGTAAGTGCGATTCATGCAGTTTAGACTGCAGGATTTTCAAAGCAGCCGCATCACAGATGTTTTCACACTGCATGACTATCTGGGGTATGGATTAGTGACGGAGGGTTTCACACTGCGTGATTTTACAATAGGGAGAATCTCTGACAATTAATGGTGGAAAGAGTACTGAAAAATCATACTTATGTAAAAGTACCATTACTTGCTTAAAAATGTAGTGCAAGTAGTGAGTAGTAAGTATTACGCTATAAAAAGCTGTTCCATTTACATGCAATTTATGAATGCGTGTAAACGTAACATTCTGTAGTGCATCTAGTTATTGCCCATTCCGTTAATATAAGGTTAGATTTAGGTCGTGATGTCAGTTGACCAAAATTCAATCGAAGGACAACCTTATTTTGATCACCAATAACAATGTCAAATGACATTGATATGTGGTTGATTTTAGGTTGTGTTGGAAATCCAACATCGAGTCAACATCTTAAATCATGTTGACGTCAAATACTGACATTTATTCATCAGGTATGGCAACCAAAATCCAACGTCTGATAGACGTCATAGCGTTAACGTCCACACAACATCAAGCTGTATCATTAGACGTTTATGGTTGGTTTTAGGTTGGACATTGACGTCAAACTGATTTTCATTTTCAAACAAAATTCTACATTCTCACGACGTTGGGGTACAGCGTCAATCTGATGTCATGTTGACATCTTATGCCTGCTGGGTGTTTAAGGCCATTTCGGTCATCATACAGTAAACGTCCATCATCTTCTAATCAGTGACGTGCATCTAAACAGTCTCTGGGTCAATGCGTGTAAAGATTTTGAACATCTTCTTGGACACTTTTAATGCTTCCAAACAGTGTCCTTCAATTATAAATCACCATGTCTTGAGGTAGTTCAATATGATGTGATTTACCTTCTATGTGCGATTTGATTGGACGGAAATCACGGGACTGATTTTTCTAATCCCATAGACAAGAAAATAAAATAGTGACTACAGGTTGAAGGAAAGTAGTGGAGTAAAAGTACCGATGCTGCACTAAACATGTACTCAATGGAAAGTAAAAGCACACATTCACATCCGATCTGAGTGTACATGCACACTTTATAAATGAGGCCCCATGTCTTTACCCAGCTACAATTTTTTTACTATAATGATTAATATTTTCGATCTGTTGCGATTGAATTTCACAGGAAATAGCATATGTATGTACCAGTCACTTCACATAATACCCATAGATTTTAGTAGCAGTCGTGTGAAACTGAGAGCCTTATACTGTAGCTTGAAATGCTCACTGAGATTTTAGGGAAACGTTGGGTCGATTAGTTGCACCTCATCCAGCGGACGCGTTTACTGAGCGGATATCCAGAATCAACAGTGAACTGCTCACTGACGCGCCAGTACTTGTCACCTTTGAAGAAATACATTTTCCCATTTGTCCATGCGAACGCTGCGTCGGGATATGACGGGATGCCAGTAAACAGACGTGAAATGGGCTTGGGGTAAATGCTGAGGTCATTGTAAACCATTTCGTCCCACTGCCAATAGCCTGAGCCCTGAAAAACATCGATTTAAAGAGGTCATGAGCTGGAAAATAGAAGAAAGTCCCATTAAAAAATGAACTATAAAAGCTTTTTGTCTTTTGTTCTACTACAAACATCTAAAGCTGATGATTTAAAGTCTTTACATTTTAAAATGACA
>CAIGQQ010029614.1:1365171-1388284 GCA_903798035.1 Danio albolineatus
TGTTTTTGTAGTGTGACTGTAGACCAAATGAAGCAGAAGTATCTGTTTTTACAACACATGCAACCGCCATACTTTATTTAGATTACTCGATTCATGTTGCATATGACATTTTTGCTGTTATTACAGTACAATAAGGCCCTCTTGATAATAGGCCTGTTTAATTCTCTTCATCAGGAGACTGTACAGGTGATGCATGATGGCTGTTTCACACCACGCGTCCCAGCAGAAGTGGACGGCTCTCCGCAGTGGATCTCCGGTTCAGAAAGCTCCACAGTATCGAAGGCACCGAGCTGATTCCAGAAGCAAAACCACTGCCCTCGTTTTCTTCTCTCAGTGGATGGTACTCTTTAAACCGCCTGAAGATAAACGTCAAAGGTAATTGTTTGCAATTTAGAGCATTATATATTTGAAATTATGCAGCACAAAAATGATCCTTCAGTGTTCGTTGACGTCACTGAACAGTCATTCATTATTTAATATCTCTGCAAAAAATGCCTTTCTTACTTACTTTTTGTCTTGTTTTTAGTCCAAATATCTAAACAGTCTTACACCAAGAAGCATTTTTAGACAAATAAAACGCTGTCTTGTTTTCAGAAATATACGGAAGTCCTAGGAGGCCATGCATTCAAATATTTTTTCTCTCTTGTTATGTCGTGATCACAACTTATCTCGTGATCTCGACATAAGAACTCGTTTTCTCGTGATCATGACTTCATTTTCTCATGATCTCGATATAACTAAAAGTTCTGTTTATTCTGACTTCCGTAAGCAAACGCCTACGAAACATCATGGACAAACGCATCCGCTTTTATTTTGACAAGGGACTGAGTCAAACTGATATAGTTCTATGCCTTTAAGTGATTGACAATTTCTATATCAGTGTCCGACACTTGAGAAGGAGGCTTTCGGCTCTCCGCCTTTATCGTCAGTTTCATTGCCAGTCAGCTTGAAGGACCGGGACGACTGCACGGTTATAGAAAGCTGCCGTTTAATTGGTTTGCGGCTGACCAGACAAATGGTAAGAGATGTGCAGTTAAGTCTGAGAATGAGCAGAACTTTTTGTTATGTTGTGATCACGACATAACAAGAGAGACAAAATATTTTAATGCATGACCTCTTAGGGCAGGGGTGCCCAATCCTGTTCCTGGAGATCTACCTTCCTGCAAATTTGAGCTCCAACCCTGATCAAGCACAACAAAACCAACTAAAAGAATCTGAAGCAGCACTTGGTAATTAAAGACTGCTGTGTTTGATCAAGGTTGCAGCTGAACTCTGTAGGAAGGTAGATCTCCAGGAACAGGATTGGGCACCCCTGTCTTAGGGCTTCTGTAGAAATATGTCAAAAATAATATATATTTGTTCCTTGAAACAAGCAAAATAATCTGTTGCCATGATGAAAAACAGGTCTGTTTTGCGTGTTTTAAAGAAAAATGCACTGTATTTCGGCTTATTATTTCTCAAAACAAGACATTTTTTTACATGCTTCTTGATTTAGGAATTTAGATATTTGGCCTAGAACCCAATCTAAGAACAGCATTTTTTTTGCATAACAAAACTGATGCATTTAATTTTCAATGCTACAGAGAAAAATGTTGTCATATTTCACTTCAATTTTTGTTTAAATGTTTACATTGCAACTATTAAGCAAAGCCAAATTAGTTCAAGACAAATTTGGGAAAAAGTAATACTCAGAACCACGTGTGGATTCTGAAAAATTGAGCCTCACTTTTCTAAATCCATAACTTTTATTCATCTTCACAACACTATCATTTCTTTCAGATGCAAAAATGCTGTCTGAAATTCTCAGCTTCCTGTGATTATTAAGATTTTGCTATTTTTCCACAATAATAGAAACACTACAGATGTTTGATGTGCAAGTAAAAACCTCATTGGTTCTCACTAGGGCCAGACGGAATCTGCGCGCGCAGATTTTTAGCCCATTATTGATTTTGTTTATTTACTTGAGTAAATGTGTGTAAATGTATATTTATTCAGGTTTCAAATTAATTTCAGTAATAATATTGACTAATATGAAAATATTCATGTGATTTATTTACAATATAGTTTGTAAAGTACTACTTTCAGTGTTTTAGTAGGTATTTTATATGAGAGGTTTGCGTTGTTTACCAACTAAAGTAGATCTAATTAGATTTGCATTGTAAACATTAAATAATAGTTAAAAAGGTATTACTTTTATTTCATATATAAAGTTTTTAGTTATGATACTCCTAAAATCATTCCGCATGAATCTGCAGATTTTTAACAAAATACTCCACAGAAATAGCAAAATGTCCGCAGATTTCGTCTGGCCCTCGTTCGCACACATCAAGCAAGCATGCCTGAGCGTCTGTTACTAAATTTGAAACATTGCTCTTGTCTACTATATATATATATATATATATATATATATATATATAAACAATGCTCCTGTCCACTAAAAATATATATAAACATTGGACGAGAGCAATGTTTCAAATTTGGTCACAGACGCTCAGGCATGCTTGCTTGATGTGTGTATATGTGAGCCTAAATTGAATTCGCTCATCACATTAAGTGATTTTGAGATAACATCATTTGTGTTCAAAAGAAGAGTTCATATTTTCTAGGTCTGGATGAAGTAAGAGTGACTAAGGGGCTGATCACACCACACATGCTTTTTTTTTCCTGTACTGAGAACGCGATAGGCAACCACTGAATTGTGCGCGAGTGCTGCTGTTGCCTTTGTTATAAATGTAATGAGCAATTCCAGTGTTTTAAACCGTAACGTTTGCAGTAAAAACTCAGAACATAAATTCACATAGAAAGCATATGGTAACATCATATTGAAACTGTTTATATTTTCCAAAGCTACTTACCACAGAGTTAAGGGACCAGAAAAATATCAATCTATAAACATGTTTCGTACTTTAAATAAGGAAATTAAGCATGCGTTATGGATGTGACAATAAAAGTGTGTGAGTTTACAGTCTACAACAGGGATCACCAAACTTGTTCCTGGAGGGCCGGTGTCCTGCAGATTTTAGCTCCAACCCTAATCAAACACACCTTAACAAGCTAATCAAGCTCTCACTAGGTATACTTGAAACATCCAGGCAGGTGTTTTGAGACAAGTTGGAGCTAAACCCTGCAGGACACCGGACCTCCAGGACCGAGGTTGGTGATCCCTGGCCTACAACATACTTTGTAGAAAGTCAGCTCACTATTGAACAAACATCATTGATTTTGTTTTATTTGACATTTTTTGCATCTACCAGGGAAAAGCTTTGTTATGGATGTGAAATTGCCATTTGTGTGACTTTGTCAGTGTTTTCAAATTATTATATTTGATTTACCAGAGACGTTTCTGAGCATTTTTAAAGCACTGTAAAATACTTGCTTACACAAAAAAAATATATATAAAAATGGTTTCTCTATTTTGATAAATTATTTTTTTTTCTTTGCAAGGAAGTGCTCAATATTAGCAGAAAAAACAAACCAATAAATCAAAAGTAAGATGTGGAACGTCTCCGTAGTCATAACTAGGACCAGACGGAATCTGCAGAATAATTTTGTGAGTATCATAACTAAAACCTTAATATATATTTAAAAAAACTTTTAAAAATGTATTTAATGTTTACAATGCGAATTAGATCCACTTAATTGGTAAACAAAGCAAGTCTGTTGTATAAAATATCTACTAAAAGACAGAAAATATTACTTTGCAAACTGTTTTGTAAATAAATGAATATTTTCATATTAGTCAATATTATTACTGAAATTAATTTAAAAACTAAATAAATATACACCAGTAAATAAACAATCAATGATGGGCAAAAAATCTGCATGCGCAGAGTGCGTGTGGGCCTAGTCATAACACTGCTGTCACCTAAACGGAAACCCTGTCTCTGCTTTCATTTGATCGGACAATGAAAAAAAAGATGAGACTTAGCGTGCTTTTTCTGCTTAGAATTAACCTTTTGTTTTCAACTGAAGGCGCACAGCATGTAACGGCGACAACACGAGGCACGCAGGGTACATAAGCAGAAGGTAAAACACTTGTGGCCAAAGTCGCACCTCATCGCAAAAGGATGTTTAGTGCTATCAGCTCCTAAGAAGCTGTGTTTCCATCCAAAGATGCAAATTTGACTTCTGCGCTAAACTGGGATATCATATAAAAAAATTGCAAATAAAGCACTGTTTTCCTCCTATGAGTCAAACAGAACAAAATTGTCACTTCCTGATAACCTGACAACAAAAAGAAAAAAGCGTTTCTGCAGCAGAAGCCACTTTTAAATATATATTTTTTAATTATACAAGAAAAATGGGACTTTTTCTTCTATAATAAATGACTAGTGCCTCAAAAGACAACGTAATGAACACGCAGTGGTTTGTCCATTAATTCTGTCCCATTATGTCTTATTTTTATCACATGATCTTTTAAAACAATGTCACACGACTTTCAGTGCACATGCTGGAATGTTTACGCTGTAAATGTTTTTATGCAAAATATTTCAGTTCAGATGCGCTCAGTTGTGTGCATCTTGGCGCTTCTATTAAGCATTTATTCATGCAACAATTCCAAAATGTGCATAAAATAAGTGGATGGAACCACAGCTATTGATTTTGGGGATAAACCAACCCTTTAATATGTATGCTGGTGTCTTACCTGTATGTAAAAGCAACGGCAGCCAAAGCACAAACGAAAAACAGAACTCCGAGTGTCGCTCCAGCTGTGTTCCTCGATGAGTTTGAGTCTAGAGAGTTAAAGAGAGATCACAATTCAAAAGCAGGTTATGGTAAATGTTTATTATGTTTTAGACACTTACCTATAGCCACATTGAGCCGTGCGCTGGTCACCGCCAAGCTGACGTCGTTGGTCAGAGACACGTTGATGCAGAAGATGCCGGAGTCGTTGAAAAACTGTCTGAGCACAATCTGACACTCGGGGGCCGGAGTCACGTCACTACACTGGGTCTGAACGGGGCTGATGCAGTCTGCGTCTGACACCACGGTGCACACTTGATTTGGTAGACTGCAGAGCAAACGAAGAACAGAAATAACATCGCAGTTGTTTAATCGTTTACAGAGATGTGATTCTTTTAAATGATGAACATATAGTGTTCAGATGCAAAAGTGCCATCTGAAATTCTCAACCTCATGTTTATTATTGGTTATTTCACTTTAAAGGCAATGAGAAGAATCCATTAGTTGCCATAAAAGTGAAAGGAGTGATCCTACACACAGGAGAGGAGGAGAAAAATATTCTTTACTTGGAGGCCTTTGCATCTGATCTGTTCATATACAGTGCTCAGCATACTGTACACGAGTACACTCCTCACAAAATCTCTCAATTATTATTAATATTTACATAGGAATTATGATGAAATTATTTACATAATTTATATAGGAAGCTTTACAATATTATATTTGTGCATGTACATTAGATTAGTCAGTACCGAAGCCAAATCTGGAGCTAATCTAAGAAAATAACATGATAACGGTCCAAAATTATTACACCAAAAATTATTTGTTAGGGGTTTGTTAAATAAAAAGATTAAAAATTAAGAGCAAAATTCAAAAGAAACAAAAATGTATAAAATTTGGTTGAAATTGTGTAGTTTGTCATTTTTTCCCACATTTAGCATGAATTTATATGCATTATCTTTTTATTTGTAAAGCTGTTTGGTGACTAAAATATTATTTTATCTCTTTAATAAATCTGTTTTGTTCAAATGCACCAAAATACATGACATATATTCACTGAAATAATCATTGGATAGAAATATTCGCTTTCAAAATGGGGTGTACTCATTTATGCTGAGCACTGTATAATTTTGCCATGTCTTCACAGTAAATGTAAACACAAACTCAACAATACATGCTTGATGTGTTTCCTCATTGGTTCTTGAGGAAATGCAAATATGCTACTGTGATGCAAGAAATCAACCTCATTGGCTGTCACACATCAAGCATATTTTACTACACTGCAAAAAAATGATTCTTACATTAAGATCGTCGTCTCATTTCTAGTCCACATATCTCAAAATTAAAATCAAGAAGCATTTTCTAGACAAGTAAAAAAATAGTCTCGTTATCAGAAATGACAAGATAATACTTTTTACTTGTCTAGAAAATGCTTCTTGATATAAGTTTTTCCTTATAATCTGATAGCACAAATATTTTACTTATCCCAACGGCAGATTATGTGCATGAGGAAGTGTATAATCAATTTACCATATTCAAATTAGCAATTTAATTATTCTTACTTTATAATACTACTTTATTATTTTAGTGAAAATTTCTTTTTCTAGTTATTCGTAACAAAGTGGACACTTTTTTTATGCTTTTCATGCATATTAAATCACTTGTACAAACATAATTTGATGTGGACAAGGAATATATATTTCCTGTCACAATATATAAAACTAATTGAAAAAATGTTGTGTGGCAACATACATCATAAAAACAGTCTGCAGAAACACTTTGACATTCTCCCTTTGTATGCGTCATCAGAGGGGGAAAACCCTGCAAATTAGTGACCATCTCTCCCTCATTAGCATAAACAGCCCTGAGTCAGAAGCAGCCATCTGCCATTAGGAGTTTTAAATCTGCCACTATGCTGACACATACGCATTTGTAGCTCCGCCCTTTTTTGAAAAGATCGCAATCTCATTTGAATTTAAAGCGACAGTCGCCAAAACGCCACAATTAGGATCAAAGCCACAAGAGTTACAAAGCATTATTTGTGTGGTATTTTGAGCTGAAACACACTATAGGGGCATCAGAGACTTATTTTGCATATTGTAAAAAGGGACATAATAGGTCTTCTTTAACATCTTGCAACTCTGATCTGTGTAAAAGTCAAAACTGTGAAATGTAATCGTTAATAATTGTCCGAAGTGTGAAAAATAAATTCATATTTCCAAAGTATGTGCAGTCTGTAAAATAAACGATGAATGAGTATTTACCTTCCCTGACATGTGACAGTGAGATCCACAGCGTTCTGCTCCAGCTCTGTGGCCAGCATCACCACATTATTCACCTCCACAATCTCAACACTCTCTATTCCCTCTGAAAACACACAAAAAGACTGCATTAAAACAGCGTATATAGTATGAACATCTTACGATCAATATACTATTTAGTAATTTTTATTTTACCCAAGTCTTTATTAAACTCATTGCGTCATTTATTTATTGGTATAATTCATATTTATGAAATAATACATGTGGAAGCCTGTTAGTGCAGTGGTTCTGAGTTACAGCTATAGTGCTTAACATTTTGTGCTTATTTGCATACTTCTTTTAGGCCACACCTACATAAATAAAATTTGAAAACTCTTAATACATTAGTTTAATTAACAATTCACAATATTAACGGCTTGTTACCTGGCTATTATTAAGATATTAACTGTTTATTAGTTCTTAATCCTACCCAATCCTAGGGGGTACAATCGAACTTGGTTCGGACCAGGCAATTAAACCAAGTGTGAAAGCACTCAGTGTTATTGCCTAATATTCAAATTTTGTTATGTTGGCATTACAGGGATTGCATTGGTAGGATGTGAATGTTTATTTAACTGCAATCAATTTCTAGAAGTAAATAAAGAGTTACGATATTAATCACAAATTCTAGTAGAGGTGTAAACCTACACTGGTCTCACGGTTCGGTTACGATTATCATGCCATTGATTTGGTTTAATTCGATATCTCGGTGCACTGACGATGCTTTACATGCACAGTTTTACATTTTCTTCACGTCACAATAATTCTTGTATTAAAATGTATAAATATATTTATATACTATTTGTAACACAGTTTTGTCCTTTAATACAAACAGTCAGATATATAAACTGAATCTTTAAAAACTCAAGAACATGCACAGAACAACATGACAGCATTTATAGCAGATAAACAAATGTAAATATCCCGCTAGCTCTCTGAGCCTTGTCTAGTGAGTTCGTTCTTACACCCCTATGATTGGTCACGCACTCAACAGGAAGAGCTGCGATTGGCTCTAACGCCCTGGCGCTGTTCACCGCTGATAAACGGCAGCGGCGATCACAGCTGATCAATGATAGACACGGAGGAGAAAACTCTGCAGACATGCACTCGCTTGCCATAGTAAGCTACGGAGACATATCGCAAATGAGATAAATGACGTCAGTACATAATAACCGATCTATTAAATGATCTATTACTGAACCCATACCAAATTGTCCGCGTCTGCATCACGGTGCACCGAAGAAACAATTAATTTTGACACCCCTAAATTCTAGTGTGGAGTACCGCAAGGGCCAGTCCTAGGACCACTGATATTTCTGCTATACAGATGCTAGAACTGAAACATGGAGGCAGTTTTCACTGTTAAGCTGGTGATACCCAGTACTAGATTTTGTTTTATGTAAAATACAAGAATAGCACTAGAAACTTCTTACTAATAAATTCTGAGTTAATTATTTAACCAAAAAAATACTCATGTAAACCTTGAATGTGAGAAAATCTGGATGTTCTGTTAGGTCATTATCGTCAGATAAAAACTTTTTAAATGTTATTCGAAAGTAATCGGTCATTTAATTTTACAAAACATGCTCTCATGGTCAAATTCTGAAGAGTTTATGCTTTAAAGAGTGGATTGTTATAATGCATTAGTAAGTGGTTTGTCCTGTAGCAAACCGAAAAGAAAAGTGGGCTAATAATCTTAGTCTTAATATATGTATGATGCTTTTATTTGGGCCAAAAATAAAAGACTTTTCTCGCCGTTAAACAGCCATTAGGAAATATTTTTTAAAAAGAATTACAATTTCACAGGGGGGCTAATAATTTTGCCTTCAATAATACGTATGCTAGTGTAATATTATTGTTTACACATGTACAAAAAGTACTCACGGACAACTGTGAGAGTTGTAGAGAAAGATCCGTAACGATAAACCATACAGCTGGTTTCTGCTGGCATTTCAGGTGCTTGCCGCTTCGCTATGATTAGCGCGGCCTGTGTTGCTTCAGTTTCTGCCACCAATTCGGCTTCCAACTCCGTCACTGCTGCCACTGGGATGCTGGTTACACCTGCAAATAAAGCACCAATGACAACAGATTAAATATATCATGAAAATATGATTTATGAAAGCTATGGCCATCTATATATGGTGTTTTACCAGTGATTGCTTCGTTGGCTTCAGCAGCGGCTTCAATATCGTTGTCTTCTGCAACATTAGCAACCGCTGCTTCTCCAGTCGGAGCCACTGGTTCGAGAGCTGTCTGGACTGAGGCGGTGATGACCACAGCAGCAGGGGCTTCAGGGAGAACTGTGGCCGCCAGATCGATCTCAGCTACTGGAGCTTCGGCTGCAGCTTCAGCTTCAACAACTGCAGGTGTAGCTAATGCATCTGTAGCAGTGTTTTCGGCTGCCGCTTCAGCAACTGCAGGTGTAGCTAATGCATCTGTAGCAATGTTTTCAGCTTCGGCTTCAACAACTGCAGGTGTAGCTAATGCATCTGTAGCAATGTTTTCAGCTTCGGCTGCAGCTTCAGCAACTGCAGGTGTAGCTAATGCATCTGTAGCAGTGTTTTCAGCTTCGGCTTCAACAACTGCAGGTGTAGCTAATGCATCTGTTGCAATGTTTTCAGCTTCGGCTTCAACAGCTGCAGGTGTAGCTAATGCATTCGCAGCCTCAGCCGCAGGTTCTTCAGCTGCAAGTTCTGCCTCAGTAGCAGCAGTTCCTTCAGCCACAGCGGTGTTGTCGGCATCAGCCACAGCATCAGTTGTGTCAACAGTGTCTGCTGGGTCAACTGGATTCGTTTCTGCCACTGCTAAGTCGTTAGCAACAACAGTGGTGTCGGCTGCAACTCCCTCCTCTGCATTGGGAATGACATCAGCAGGTTGAGGAGAAACTGTGACCACAATGGTATCCAGTGCTGTACCTTCATCTGATAAAAGGAGAAGGCACCAATTAATGAATATTTTGGACACAAATGGAAATTAATTCTAAAATCTTATCAGAACTCAAAATTAAAGGCGCAGTATGTCATTTTCTTTTCATTTTTGCATATTCACAACAATTAAAGACGATTTTATGATGCCATGAACAGGTGTGGAATCGTGGGAGTTGTAGTCTTCATTACATCCTAAGGGACTCCTGCAGAAATATTTTTGATGGATGATCTAAAGTATTCAACACTTATTATCATGGTAGTATGAAGCAGAGTAAGACTGAAAGAATCGAAACGAGAGAAACGCTGAAGCAATTTCTAATGAGAAATGAGCGCGATGAAGCAGCAGAGCTTTTATTATGCCACAGTCCACCATTTCCAGTTCTTCAGCTTGTGATCATGTGGAGAAAAAGCAGTGCTGTTTTATCAAACTAAATACATTTTAGGCTTCTGTAGTAATCCTGCTCTGTTCAGTTGAATAAAACACACAACATGTTAAAGCCTCGCTGCCGTTTCACTGTTTTCTATTAAAAACAAATCGGAAAAAGTGTGTGATGTCATGAACATAAACACACAGCACACACTTCATCTTAAAATTGCTAATTTCATGCTCCATCATGCTAACATCAAAACTCATGAGACAAATTTTCACCTCGACGAGACAATTTAACGATGTGTAACACGAGATCTCGTCACACCCCTAGTCAGCAATAAATATTTATATTTTAATAATAATATATCACTGCTTGTGTGGGTTTTGGATATTCTCATGTAAAGATACATATTGCGATGTGAACAATGATTATGAAATTGTACCTGTGACTGGTTAAAATTGCTAATTTCTCAGGATTTTACTATTCTTCAAAGGTCAGCCTGGGTTGCCAGGTTTATCGTGTGTTCAATCCAATTGATGTCCAGCTTTAATCCTGATTTTACCCTCATGCTAACATCAAAACTCATGAGACTGTTCACCTCGACGAAAAATCTTGTTGCGATTTAACAAAGTGTAACACGAGATCTCGTCACAGCCCTAGTCAGCAATATATATATAACACTGCACTAGTGGGATTTGGATATTGCCATTAAAAAATCCAACATTGTGCTGTGAATGTTGACTATAAAATTGTACCTGTGACTGGAGCAGGAGGATCAACAGTGACTGCTGGAGTTGGATTGGCCGGGCAACCAGTTGAGATGGCGGCCATCAAAATCACCTGCGGCCTAAAGGAGCCGGGTGTGAGGTATGTGTGGGTTACGGTAGCTTCCCGAGAGATCAGAGTGCCACTGTTGTCACCGAAATCCCAGTTGAAGGTGATGTCCGAGCTGCTGAGATAACTGCTGGGGTCGTGCAGATTAATGCTGAAGGCCACGGCTCGGTTCTGGATAAAGTTTTGGTCTCCCTGGTTGATGTCTCCAACTTGGGACAAAGTCACTGCAAAGGGAATTTGGTCTAGAGAGGAAAAGCACAAGAGCTATTTCAGTGTTATGGATGTGCTATTTGCGGTAAAAACCTCAAACATACTGTAAATTCACAGTGAATCCATATGTTAACAGTATACTGAAGCATCTATTTATATTTCCCAAAACAACTATAACCAGAGAGTTACGTGATAAAATCTCTCAATGTGGTTTATATTTCAAAGAGGACCTACTATACCCTTCTTTACAAGATAAGTCTATGATGTCCCTAGAGTGTGTATGTGAAGGTTCTGCTCAAAATAACCCCCATATAATGCGTCATAACTCTTTGAAACCGACCCTTTTAGGCTTTGATCCTAATTGTGACACTTTGGTGACTGTCGCTTTAAATTCAAATGAGTTTGTGCTCTTTTCATAAGAGGGCGGAGCTACAAATGCCTGTGTGTCAGCATAGTGGCAGATTTCAAAACAAGACAAACATCTTATTCAAATGAGGGTGAGATCGCCACTAGTGGGCGGGGCTTTCCCCCTCTGATGACACGTACAAAGGGAGAATGTCAATCAAAGTGTTTCTGCAGGCTGTTTTTATCAAATGTGATTATAAAAAACTAAATTAATAAATGTTTACTATTAGAAGCTTGTTAAATTCACAGACTGTTGCCATATTGATGTGTTTAAACCCCTTATAAAAGTGTTTTTGCATGATAGGTCTCCTTTAAATGGGTTTTAAAATATCAAGGTTTGAAACCAAACGTGGGCGAGTAAATGTTGAGTTAGTTTTGATTTTTGGGTGAACTATCCCTTTAAAGTTGTTCTAAAGGACGCGTATAAATCCATAAACGGCATACCAGTGATGGAGAACTGAGTGGATGCATAACCAAGGGGAATGAACTTGTCTTTGCCGCGGCAGTGGTAAATAACCACCTCCATGCTGTAAGAACCAAGAGGCACGCTGTTTGTTTCAATGCTCAGCAGAGAAGAAGGACCATCAGCCACCTGCCAGTACTTTCCTGAAACACAAGAAGGGTAAATTTACTTTTCAGATATGTCCCGAGTGTTCAACAGAGCAAGGATGTTTTTCATAGTATTTCCTAATATATTTTTCTTTTAGTTTGCTTCAATATTATTAGTCCCCTTAATTTTTTTTTATTTTATTGATTGGCTACTGAACAAACCCCTGTTGTCCAACTTTTCTAGCTAACCTAGTACACATGAAAACTAACCATATTGATTTTGTTAGCTCACATTGCTAGTTTTGTAGTGAACAATTCATCTGTGCATGTTGCCCTTGTGATCTTTAATTGAAATTTGAAAATGCATTTCCTGTTTGTTTGCGGTTCAATTCTCAGATTAGGTCTGTCTGAGTTATTGGGCGGGGCTAACATATTTAACCACACCCCTCCATCTGTCAGTTTTGACAACAAACAGAAATGGTGCAGAGGTGTCTGTTAGGTTATAATAACTTCTAAAACCCTTTTCTCAATCTTTCGGAATGAAACGCCTACTTTACTACATCCAATCAGCTCGCAGTAGAAAAACAAGCCAAGCCCGCTGTTTTCTCATTATTATTCTGTTTCTCTAGGAACGGTCGGAGCTTCGATTCATGCAGACTTTAAAGTTGCAGTATGTAAGATTGACACCCAGTGGTTGAACTAGGTATTGCAGTTCAAATTCAAAACACGTTTTCCCCTCGACCGATGACTCCACACAAACGAAGATAGCCAGATTGACGACACCAACAGGAACGAACATGCCTCAGCCCAACTATTGAGCCTACACTATAACTACACACAACAGAATTAATCTTTTAATTAATATTGGGCGTGGCTAACATACTTAACCACGCCCCTCTAGCTGTCAGTTTTGACAACAAACAGAAATGGTGAACTGGAGGAGTCTGTTACGGTTGTAATAACTTTACCCAAACCCTTTTCACGATCTTTCTGAATGAAACGCCTACTTTACTACATCCAATCAGCTCGCAGTAGAATAAACAAGCCACGCCCACTGTTTTCTCATTAATATTCCGTTTCTCTAGGAACTGTCACAATACGAAAAAAAAAAGAAACGGTCGCAGCTTCGATTCATGTGGACTTTAAAGTTGCAGAATGTAAGTTTGACACCCAGTGGTTGACCTAGGTATTGCACTTCAAATTCAAAACATGTTTTCCCTTCCCCCGATGACTCCACACAAACGAAGGTAGCCAGATTGACGACACAAACAGGAGCGAATATGCCTCAGCCCAACTATTGAGCCTACACTATACCCACAACAAAATTAATCATTCCCACGTTAAGGGAATTTTTGTCCAAACCATCACTTGAAGTTTCTATTTTCAAAATGGTTTCTAGTTCTCACATAAACTACTCAGACACCGATCACCTCAGGTACTGATTATGTGCTTGTTTTGGTTAGGACATGGTGTATAAGTTTCGGTTCGTAATATTTATATTATTTGCTAAGTAAAACCACCTCGTGAATTTTTATAACTCTGAACCTGTGTCTTATTTCGGAGGATACTGCTGTCCTGCATATGTGGGGGTTTCAGATGTATACATCGAGTCAGCCTTCATGACTGAAATGAAATACAGTGCATTTTCCACCAAAGCAACCCAGGGTGTTGTAATATAATTGTGTAAACTGGCAAAGGAGCTGGTTTCTAGAGACCAATAGACTTTCAATTACAGTGTGGTCATGTCATTGGCCCATGAACATTTCCTGCTTGTTGTCAAACTATTTCATAACTATAACAAAATGCAATTCATTCAGAACATAACTTTAAAACAGCTGTCATAACATTTATCAACATGCAGACCTTTTTGGATTCTCAGGATCTACGGAAATTAAAAATGTAAAACAGGAAATACGTCAGGACGTTTGTTATTGTTAACATCCCTCAAAATGGTCAATACAAAGACAGACGTTCTGACAGGGAACGCACATTTTCAAAGGAGAATCACTGACTTCAGCGTAAACAAATATGTTCACTTAATATGTTTCTTAAAATTTGCAAACATATTATGGTATTTGTATGCTTCTGAAAAGTCAAAAACATACATGAATACTAGCACCTTACAAAATAATTAGTAAAATATTATTTACTGTCATCATGGCAAAGACAAAATAATTAGCAATTAGAAATGAGTTATTAAAACTATGACGTTTCTAATATATACATTTACAAATGTATGAAAAAGAATTAAAACTGTGATAATTTTGTCTTCAGCTCTAACTGAGACTAGAGCAGGATTTATTTTCCTTACCCCATGTCTTCCACACATAGATGAAGCGGGGCTTTTTGTTGGAGGTCCTATTGAAGGGTGTCCTGTCAGGAAAAACACCGCTCCAGTCCTGAGGGATGCTGGATTCAGGGTACACAGACTGGCCCATAGTATAGGATGTTCCTGAACACAAAATTAATTGTTAAAATTTCATTTTAAATGTGGATCTTTTTATAAAAACAAGAATCACATGCAAGCTCTTATTTGCACATATATATATATATATATATTATATTATATTATATTACAATATATTATATTATATATTAAAATGCAAACAGTTTCTAAACAATGACACCATATTTCATACATATCACAAATTGGCATACATTCCTTTGTTTCTGAAGCATGTGTATTTATAAATTCAACCTTTAGTGGAAAAATAGGCAATGTATGTGAATAAAAAAACTATACTTTCTCTAAATCGATATCATATATTTTCATTAAATAATTTATCAGTTTATTTTTCTTAATCATATTCAATTGTCTTAATAAATTATAAATGTTCTTTAGATAAAAACTAGATTTGTTGGGCAAAATATATATTACTCTATACAACACTGTGGGTTGATTTATACAGAACATGGATTTATGTACAGTATGTTTAAGTAAATACGTGAAAATTAAAAGTAATTTACTTTTTCTGCAGTAATTTAAGTACTGTAACTAATGTAATTGATGTGGACAACTGTGACACATATAAAGGGTTTACATAAAGATCTAAATCATGTAAAATATTTGTAACATTGCATCTATTTTCTTGAATATATTACACACTGAGGAAGGCATTGTGCCGAAACGTTTGTGTCATAGTCACCCAGAGAATGTAAAAATAAAAACAACAAGAAAGCAATTATCTGATGAGTGCGAATCATTACCTCTTTTCTTGAATATATTACAGAAATCAATGTTGGTGGAGGGAAAAAAATGAAGTCAAATATTAGACTAACCATTAACAGTGCAGTTTCTGGCCCACACCACCTGTCCATCAGGAAGAACCGTCTGGTTCTGTGGGAAACGTACATCGATGTTGAAAGAAGCCTTTGCTCCAGTCAGTGTTGGAGAATCACTTCTGACCTCAAACGTCACCTCGCCACCTGAGGAGGAAAGGTTTTAAAGACCGCTTCAAAAAGGTAACACTTTACACTTTGCAATTACGATAGCAAAAAAAACACGAGAAAAAGTGTGCTTTCAGTTCATTTGGTCTGGACCAAGTGCAACAAATGATACACTGTAGCATTTTTCTGCCATTTTGGGTCATTTTCACACCACACTGATTGCTTTGAACCGAACCAGTTGAAAAGAACCAAAATGCAGTCATGTATATATAGATTGTTTACATCTTTTTAGACAAACAATACATTTCGAGAATGATGCGCAGCTGCGGCTGGGAAAGAAAGCTTTAATGCATTGGAATCAGCAAAGGCGTTAGGAGGAGGCGTGAATTAATTTAGCTAAACTACGACATGGTCATCTTCCGGAAACATTACCAACGATCCATCAGGTAATGTTTCTCCCTCTCTCTCTCTGTGTAAAACTGTTGGTAAAGTGCTGTCAACAAATATTTTTCCTCTAAACCCCCAGCGCGCATCGGACTACAGCAGCTGGATTAGTCCAAAAAGGCGCAGTACCTTTTATGGTTGGGTCTGTTTTAGTTCGGAGCACCTCTTCATCACATCTCGGTACAATCACGTCTCGGTACGCTTTTTTTGGTCCACTTTTGGTGCACACTGGAGTGCGATTGCTACATTCACACTAGCCCAAACGAACCGCACCAAGAAGGAAAACGAACTCTAGTGCGATTCAAACTAACTAAATACACAACAGGAGCTAGATGATTTAAAGCTTTATAGGTAAGAAGCAATATTTTATAATCAATACAGAACTATTTATAAAGAACGATAAATTTGGGGTGATATGGTGATATTTACTAGACCTGCAGCTGCATTTTTCACTAAATAAAGTTTATTAATAGAGGAGGTTGGGCAACAAAGGAGACAGAGTGATGAAGCCAATTATGAAATGGGGATGGTTAGGAGGCAATGTTGCACAGAGGCCAGCGGGCAGATCTGGCCAGGATGCCAGGGTTAAACCCTACTCTTTTTCAAAGAACATCCTGGGATGTTTAACAACCCCAGAGAGTCAGGAGCTCGATTTATCGTCTCATCCGAAAGACGGCGCTCACTGAGCAGTATAGAGTCCCATTCACTATACTGGGGCGTTAGGACCCACACAGACCGCAGGTTACACTTTGTGCCATATTTTTCAAATATGCATATTATGTACATTATTAACACTCATGAATTACACTACCTTTCCAGCAGTCTCTGTATCGGGGGTCTTCGTCCCTCCAGACCGGATACATCTGTGAATTCCATGAACGATAACGTGCAAATCGAGTTCTGGATTCTGAAAAGAGGAAGAAAAATAGTGAAGGTGGTCTCATTTCCATGGTTATGGTATGGCAAGTTATGGTAATTAGGCAACAGCGGTTTGTTCTGTAGACAACCAAACAAATATTGCTTAAGGGGCTAATAATTTTCACCTTAAAATGTTTTAAAAAAAATTAAAAACTGCTTTTATTCTCGCAGAAATAAACCAAATAAGACTTTCTCCAGAAGAAAAAACATAATAGGAAATACTGTGAAAATTCCTGAATCTGTTCAACATCATTTGGGAAATACTTGAGGAAGAAAACTAAATTCACAGGAGGGGGAATAACTTTGACTTCATCTATAATAATTCTTAAATGTACTGTTCTGCACTCCTCTAGATGTTATGGAATGATAAATATTTGAGACGCATGAATTGCTAAAGGTTGCCGTCATAAAAGTTCACGAAGGTCTAGGATGAAAAAGCATGTGAATGTGAGGGAATCGATCACACGACCTCCACAATCCCACTCAATCCCTTTCATGTGACTCTCAGCTGAGCGTCTGACTATAATCCGCACTGCTGGAATGAGCTCAGATCCCACACAGACGCTCAACCTTCCCTTTACTCTTATAACATAATTCTATTTTAAATGATTTGGGCAGATGTTTCAGCCAAATCAGTACTTAAAACAACAACAACAACCTGCTGCTAGAGCCATGCGTTACCATTGTAATCATTTCAAAGAATTCAGTTCATTTTAAACGCTTTACAACAGGCTAAAGTCTAGAAGGGATACAGCTGTGGACACACATTATTATAGCATCATTTTTGGGACACAAAATATATATTATATATAAAATATTTAAAAATATATAATTTATATTTTATTTTATTTATAAAATTTATTAAAAAATAAAATATATATATATATTTTTACATTACTGTGAGTGTTTTGGTAGGTGTAGATGGTAATAAAATGCTAATTTAATGTTTAACTTAATAAATAATGTGAATATTAATACTTTGTTTAATTACTGTGATGGTTGGGTAGACGTTAATAAAATTCAATAGGTAATTTAATAAATAATATGAATAATTCTTATCAACTTCTGGCTGCAGCTGTATCCCTTCAAACCATATCCAAATCTGACCCAACATTGTTTTAAGACAACCCAGCATCTTTCAAAGTGTACAAGTACTGTTTCTAGAGCAATGCATCCTTTTTTCCAGTTTAGAAGCAAACTTTTAGGGTTGGGTTAGACATTAATAAAATACAGTTAATGGGTAATTTAAAAAACAATATGAACTAGTCTGCAGCTGTATCTCTTCTAGCAAACCTCTTCGACCCTTTGTAGTGCATTGAAATGCTCATTGAAAAAGACCCTGGAGTGCTGCTGGGGGTTATTATAGGACCTCTAAACTTTTATGGCTTGAAATGAAATACATTGTGATCAGTGTCAGTAAAGTTGTCATATATGATTCTTCGTCCAATTAAAGGTTAAACCATTAAACACAACAATGATACGGTTTTCAGTTGTGGATATTAGTTGTGTCAAAGTTTGCACTTATAGGTAAAGCTAACACAACAAGGCTGCAGTTTAAACTCTATTTAGATTTAATGCAATTTTACTGGATGTCCACATCCATCTTTTAATGATGGAAATACATTACGGTAATTGGTTTAAATAAAAATAATAACATGACACTCTAAAAATGCATTTTTTTTACCCTTTTTCAACTAAATATAAATTACACTTCTTAAATCAATATTTGGGTTGGTTTGATCCAACATTCTGTATCCAGCATTTTGTAAAGTGTACAAGTACAGTTTCTAAAGCAATGCAACCATTTTCCAGTTTAGAAACAAACTTTAGGGTTTTGGGTAAAGGTAGATGTTAATAATACAATTAATGGCTAATTTAATAAATAATATAAATAACTCTTATTAACTTCATGTCGCAGCTGTATCTTCTAACAGCAACCCTCTTCGACCCTTTATAAGGCACTCATTGAAATACTTATAGGAAAAACTCATTGAAAGAACCCTGTGAGTGCTGATTGTAATCACAAAATACCCTGTAATCAATGTCAATGAAGTTACCATTCATGATTCTTCGCCTAATTAAAGGTTAAACTATTAAACACAACAATAATACAGTTTTCAGTTGTGGTTATTAGTCAAGTCAAAGTTTGCAGTTATTGGTGAAGCTAACACAACATGGCTGCAGATTAAACTCCATTTAGAGTTAATGCAATTTAATTGGATGTTCAATCTTTTAATATTTAAAATGCATTATGGCGATTAGTTTAAATAAAAATCATAATCAAACAAAAAAATATAAATAAAGATATAATAAACAAACAAACAAAAAAAAAACAGCATTTTTAAAAGTGTACAAGTACAGTTTCTAAAGCAATCACTTTCCAGTTTAGAAACAAACATTTAGGGTGGGGTCGACATCAATAAAATACAAGTAATAGGTTATTAATAAATAATACAAATAATTCTTTAGGCCGCAGCTGTATCCCTTCTAGCAACCCTCTTCAACCCTTTAAAATGCATTGAAATACTCACTGAATAAAAACTGGAGTGCTGCTGGGGGTTGTTACAGGACCTCTGAACTTTTATGACTTAAAATTAAATATACTGTACTCGATGTCAATGAAGTTACTATTCATGATTCTTCACCCAATTAAAGGTTAAACTGTTAAACACAACAATGATACGGTTTTCAGTTGTGGTTATTAGATAAGTCAAAGTTTGCACTTATTGGTGAAGCTAACACAACATGGCTGCAGATTAAACTCAGTGTAGAACGTCTACAGCCATCTTTTACTTTTGAAAACGCATTATGGCGATTGATTTAAATAAAATTTGTAATAAAACAAACCATTTCTCCATTTTAAAAATGCTGTTGTTTTAACCCAATGTTGGGTCAAATACAGACAAAGCCAATGTTGGGCTAATTTTTTTCAACTAAATATAAATTACACTTCTTAGCCCAACATTTGGGTTGGTTTGTCTATATTATACCCAACAATGGATTACAAGAACTTGGCATTTTTTAAAGTGTACAAGTACAGTTTCTAAAGCAATCACTTTCCAGTTTAGAAGCAAACGTTTAGGGTTGGGGAAGACATGAATAAAATACAAGTAATGGGTTATTTAATAAATAATACAAATAATTCTTCAGGCCGCAGCCGTATCCCTTCTAGCATGTTGGGTCAAATGCAGAAAAAGCCGATGTTGGATTAATTTTTTTTATTAAATATAAATTAAACTTCTTAGCCCAACATTTGGGTTGGCTTGTCCATATTTGACCCAACATTGGGTTACAACAACCAAGCATTATTTTTAGAGTTCTAAAACAATGCAGCCATTCTCCAGTTTCGAAACAAATCCTAACATTCTGAAAAAAGGAAGATTTTTTTACTTCATCGCTTCAGAAGCAGCTTTCATTTAACTTCCCGTACATTTGTCAAAACAATTTCCATCAACTTTTGTTTTTGTTAATTAAGAAAAGGAATACTCACGTGAGAGAGCTCCCGATGCGAGGCTGAGAAACAGGAAGATGAGAGATGTCCACATGATGACCGCGTGCACTGATGACCACACCAGCACTGATGCTGAGATCTACTCCAGAGACCCCTGAGATCCCGCACGGTCTTCAATATCAGCCCCCCACAGTGGATGACATCATCAGAGGCTCCGCCCATAGCCTGAGGTGTTCCCACAGATGACTGTGGTTTAGGAATGCTTTACACTTCTAAATAATGCTGGGACACATTTCAACCCAAATTGGACTATTCCCAACCCAAAAATTGTTTTGAAATTGGTCTTATCCAACCCAACAGTTGGTTTTGTTCATGTTTTACCCAAAATTGGGTTGAAATAACCAAGCAATTGAGAGGGATGTTTTCCATGCAACATCTCGCTAATTATAATGTTTCTAAATGCTAACTCTAATGTTAATAATTATATATTTTTACACCAAAAAAAATAAAAAATTGTCATAAACAGTTTTGGGTAAAGTAACTTTAAAAAGTAACACATTACAATCTTAAAGTCTGAATGAAATGAAAGTTGAAGTCCTTGTGAAATAAAAATTTATTTTAATTTTAGTTGTTAGTACCAAATTGATTACTAGTGTTAATCTAAACAGTGACAAATTTTACATCTAGAAAAAAATGAACACCCAAAGTTTGCAGTTTGTCGTTTCCACCTAAATGGATCAACGATTTCTTTTTATTTATTTTTTTTACATCAACTCATACCTCAGTTTCTCATCAAATCTTCCGACCAATCAGATGCTCTCTATTATCTAACAGGCCCCGCCCCCTTCTCATTTGCTTTTATTTGATGCACTTTGTTTGATGAATCCTATTGGTTTTTTTTAAAGGGGGAGGAGCTACTCTATGTCCCGCCATTTTTATGTTTCGGTTGAAATTACATCAGACATTTAACGTCGAACTAAAATTCACAGTTCAAAGCACTTCATGGGACTTTTACGATTGTACTTTTTCCTAAATCAAGACATCCATCCATTTGAAAGTCATAAAATAAAATAATAATAAAAAAGTAAGGTGGTGCATGATTTCATCCTTTGGAACGAACACAGATAACCACATCCTAAAAGACTGATATCCCCGCTCGAAATCTTTAGAAATGGCTTCATATCCTTTCTCCAGACTGTTAGATCTCTATTTTCTTCTCATTTGGTTTTGAATTTCTTAGTCCCATGATGTCTAGCTTTTGAGGATCTTGTGGTCTACTTCACGTTGTCCGGCAGGTACCATTCAAGGGATTTCTTGATTACGAACAGGTGTGGCAGTTGGAGAAAGTACCAAACTACTGAAATATATTTAATACTTTATATTAAAGGCTTTGTTGGCGATGGTAGCTTAAAGACGCTTCTCATATGGAGAATGAAGTCGAATGCATTGCTCAGGTGTGAGTTTCTAACAGACTTCAACAGAGTGTCAAAATCTTGATGGTTCTGCAGGTCTCGTCTATCAAATCTGAGCTGTAATTTGTAGTCTCGATTGGGTTCGGGTCAGGCAATTGGCTGGGCCATTCCACAGCTTGAGTTTCTTTCTCTGAAAGCATCTGAGAGTTTCCTCGGCTGTGTTTTAGATCATTGTCTAGCTGAAAATGTCTACCCTGGGTTCATCTTCATCCTCCTGATATTCATTTACACTGAGGAAGGGCAGAGGGTTGCTGAAGAACTACTGAGAGATTTAAGTTGCTGTCTGGACTTTTCATGTCTTTCTACATCTCCCTTTCTTCATGCGTTCAATACTTTTTCCCTGCGTCATTTCATTTTATTATGCATAACTTAAATAATTTAGTTTTCTTTGTATATATGGATTTCTTAGGTTGTCAACATCCAGAGAAAAATCCATGACACCTTTAGAAATATGTTACGAGACAAATAGTGACATGTTCAATACTTATTTCCCCCACTGTACACACCCAAGGCTACATATAGCTCAATTTCACTTCGATTCTCTTTTCCACCCCTTACTTTTCCACCGTAACTGAACGAGAACACTGTCAGAATGACGGATCTGCAAACGTTCGTGAGCCCCGTCCTCTGCGCTTCTTCATCTTGTGATCGTATATGGATTCTGCACAGAATAAGAGTCCATTCATTGATGAGGGAGATGCTCATGTCTGGGAGTCATGTTTGTTGGCTGCTATCTGTTAATATGACCCAGAGCTGCAGAGATGGAGAGTCACAAGATGAAGACGACGCACGGAGCGCTCAATGATGCTCTTTCATCACTGTTCTCCTTCACCTTCATTTCGTACTCTTCTTCATTCTTAGCATTCTCCAACTGGTATTTGTGGTACGGTCAGTGGCGTCTTTTCCAAAAAAACCTCTGCACTTTATTCAAAGTTTTGGTGAACAGTTACTGTGAGGGACACCGCTCGAGACCACTTTAAATAAAGTTATTTGGGCTTACATTTTATAAACTGTAAAAAGCTATTGTGCCACTGGCCCAGTGGTTAGCACTTTCGCCTCACAGTAAGGAGGTCACTGGTTCGAGTCCTCCTGGGTCAGTTGGCATTTCTGTGTGGAGTTTGCATGTTCTCCCCATGTTGGCGTGGGTTTCCACCGGGTGCTC
>CAIGQQ010029614.1:1406513-1424146 GCA_903798035.1 Danio albolineatus
CTTGATGAAATCTAAGAAGTTGAACTCCGTCTCAGACACCGCAACAGACTCCAGCTCTTCCTCCTCCACCAGCTCATCTCCATCCTCTTCCTCCACAGCAGAATCTAAAGGAACAGTTCCTACAAAACACAAAGACAAGTGGACTTTCACTCCGCAAACTGCTTCAGTATTGGCTATAAAACGGCAGAGTAGTCATTAAATCATGTAGCACAATAGCAAAATATCATAAAAAACCTGTACTATTTCTTATATTATTGATCTGAGAGAATAATAAAAAAAAGCACAAATTCATGTATGGAATACTACTGTATGACAATATGGTGTGGTATTGTGATATTACTAGGCAGCTTAGTGAAAAGTATCTGCTTGAGAAGTTCTAGTTCCTCTTCAGGTTCCACCTCAACAGATCCAAACGTGTCTCCTTCAGGCCACACCGCCCTGAATCAACAAGAGAGAGAGAGATGAAACACAACTGCAATATTTATTAGGTAAAAAAAACAAATTGTGTTCTACCAGCGGCACATTTTTGGCGCTTGTGGTACAGACCAGTGGTTCCCAATGTTTTTTTGCCTCAGACCTCCTTCTCCCCCCGGAAAATATTGTAAGACCCCCTCTACATTTAATGATATTATCGCTCATTCAAGTTTGCAGTAGGTATAACAAAAACAAACTGTATGTTTAATACTATATCTAGATGTTTATGCACAATAATAGCCTAATGTAAAATGTAAAAGAAAAACATCAGTGGGCCACTTGTATTGGGTAAACGTTCCGGTATTGGGAATGAGTCGTCTGCAAATGTCTTATTAATTTGGACGGCCTTGTGCATTCATTAGCAAGAACTTTGGTGCAGATAATGCACTGTGGTTGGGTCAGGGACTCTTTGCTCCGAGAAAATGGAATAAAACCAAAGTCCATAATCTTGGTATTTCCTGCATTTTGTGTTTTCAGTATTACTAGCACTGTAACCCAAAATGTTTGGAGCTTCCTCACCTGGGTCCAGTATGCTTGGGTCATTACTATTAGCTGCTGAAGGCGAATCAGTGAGTCTTTTTTGTGGTAGACGAATAACAAATTTGTCCATTTTTTGGACAGCTGGGGGTTAAAATGAACTAAGGCAACATGATTGTTCCCCTAACTGTCCACTGCAAAAAGTTTTCAATATGACGCAACCCCCCACAAAGCTTTCTGGGGCCCCCTTGTGGGCAGGACACCCTTGTTGGGAACCGCTGGTATATAGAATATTTTACTAGGTATTGTATCGAATTGTAACAACATATTTTTTTTCTTTTTTTTCCCCTTTTTTTAAATATTTCCCAAATTATGTTTAACAGAGCAAGGAAATGTTCCCAGTATGTCTGATAATATTTTTTCTTCTGGAGAAAGTCTTATTTGTTTTATTTCGGCTTGAATGAAAGCAGTTTCTAATTTTTTAAAGAACATTTTAAGTGCAAAATTATTAGCCCATTTAAGCTATATTTCTTTTTCAATAGTCTACAGAACAAACCATATTCATACAATAACTTGCCTTATTACCCTGACCTGCCTAATTAACCTAGTTAAGCCTTTAAATGTCCCTTTAAGCTGTATAGAAGTGTCCTAAAAATTATCTAGTAAAATATTATTTACTGTCACCATGGCAAATATAAAAATATCAGTAATTAGAAATGAGTTATTAAAGCTATTATGTTTAGAAATGCATCTTCTCTCCAAAAAATTGGGAAAATAAAATGAATCCGGGGGCTGATAATTCTGACTTCAACTGTATGTATGTATGTATATATATATATATATATATATATACAGGCTGTGAGGCGAACGCACTAACCACTAGGCCACCGTGGTGCCCAGCCAATATAATGTCAAATATAATGCAGGAGGGAATCTGATAATAACAAATGTCTGATTTTACCAGTAGAAAAACATGGTCTAGTAATGTTGTCAATTACAGATTGCAAGCACACGTCTCAAACATAATAATTCAACATCAGAATTATGAATAGTTGTATTCTGAAATAGCAATAATAATAGGCTACTCAAATGAACCTTTATTTTACATCTACAGAATCGTGAGAAAATCACGATCTGAATTTTAAGAAAAAAAAAAAAAAAAAAAAGTGCGATTCTCATTTTAGCCAGAATCGTGCAGCTCTAATATATGCATGTAAATATATATATTTTGGGTGACAATCTGATGACAATTACATGCGGTGTAACTCAACAGTGACAAAGGGCAACATTGAAAAACAAGATGCACATATTTCAATCTTAAGTGGAAAAATGGTGAACGTGAAATGTGAAAACACACTTCATGGGTGCTTTAGTGGGTCAGTTCCTTACCGTGCGGCACGCAGTAAACTCAGAGCTTCAGGTCCTGCCCGAGACATCAGACTGTCCTGGATCCTGACAAGAGCTTCAGTCCTCTGCTCATTCACTGGAGTGTCCGACGCGGCATCAAAGGGCACAGCGCCCTCTGTCAGACTCTCTGCTAACTGCAAGACACACAAAATAGCGGCGATTACACCCTAGTAGTCACATGCATGCGCTTAAGCAGATGTTCAAAACACCTCATTATCTTTTAGGTATTTCAAAGTGGTTTGATACTTGTCCAATCCATTTGATAGGAAAAGGAACGACTAAAAAATGAATTCTGTAACTCACCTGAAAGCCTGACGCTCTGAGCTCTTCAGACACGATCTGCCATGTCTGCTCCAGGTCTTCAGCGGTGGCTTCCATCTCAGGTTTCTTCTGGCTGCGCTTCCTTCGCTTTACTCTCTTCTTCTACAAGTCCAAAAAATAAATGTACATGTACTTAATTCTTGCAATTCAAATCCCACCAAAGTAACAAAGTATTAAAGAGCCCCTATTATAGGTTTTTGAAAATGCGCTTGCATGCAGTGTATAACACAGCTCTAAGTGAAGTGAAATATCTAGCTGAGGCTTAAATCTGAAAGTGCACAATGTTTAAAACTATTGATTCATCCATAAAAGAGTCGACTCATAGGTCCTCAAACGAATCGCCGTGCTTACGAGTCTTTAGCCGTTTCGGCATGACGTGAACTCAAAACATAAGCCCCGCCCATTTGTGCACACGCAGCCCCAGGAGATTCGAAACCCCCAACCCCGCCCACAAACAACAGCGGTGAGCAAAAGGTTTGAATGTGATTGTGCAGGTAAAAACCTTTTGGAGAGGGTTTGGACTGGTTTGGCTACATCTAGCAACACAGAGCAGAGCACTGTGCTCGGCTGGATATTATTGGAAGTGTGCAGATGAACCAGAGATGAGACTGTGAGGCAGTGGTTGAGGTTTATTTCTGCAGAAATACCTTAGCATTATAGCTTAGCCTTGTGCTGTGTTCCCTCTGAGGAGTACTTCTGAAATCTACACGCTTACAATGGAGGATTCGTCGGTGGCCTTCCCGGTGGCCTGACGGTGAATCTGGCCTGCTATCCAACAAGTGAGTGTGTCACTTAAAACGGTTGCCTCATTGTTTTCTCTAGCTTGTAAATGTATTTAATTGTGTTTTGTAACTTTAAACTGCTTGTAGTGTATCTGTAACTTGTATTCTCATATCGCATCTAAAAGCACGTTGTAAAAGCAACGCGTGCCGTTTTGTTTACGGATTAAAATGCGTTTGTGAGCTTCACTGCTGTTTGTCGTTGCTATGGCTACATCAGCTCTCCTACACACATGCGGCGGTCCTGTTTCATAATGGTTTCACTTTTTCCGCTGTGTGCATTAATACTGAATGTGTGTCGCTGCTTTTACTTATGGTTAAGAAAAGAGTGATATGCTGGGAAACTGGGGGGTTAGTTTCAGGGGTAAGGTGTCTGAAATACGGGCGACTCCCGGGAAAAACGAGTGTTGGCAGATATGCTCCCGCACACACTGACTACTTCAATATTGATAAGCCGTGGTGGGCATTCTCTCACGCTGAATGATGTCGACCAATCGCAACAGACTGGATAATGAGGTAAAAATAAATGCATATTCAAAGACAATGAAAGTGTTTTTTGACCATGCATGCATATTAGCCTGCTGTTGGAGACCCCCAAAACCAAAATATGAGCCTTTTTAATGTATAATAGGGGCTCTTTAAAGTCCGCATGAACCAGGAGCTGCGACTGTTTTTTTCGTATTGTGCCACAATTCCTAGAGAAACGGAATATTAAATGATAAAACAGTGGGCGTGGCTTGTTATTATAATTTTTTTAACTGTGAGCAGATTGGATGCAGTAAAGTTGGGGTTTCACTCAGAAAGATGAGGAAAACGGTTTGGGGAGAGTTATAATAACCTGACAGACTCCTCCTCCTCACCATTTCTGTTTGTTATCAAAACTGACAGCTGGAGGGGCGTGGTTAAGTATGTTAGCAACGCCCAAAACCTCAGACCGACCTAATCTGAGAATTTAACTCAAACAAACAGGAAGTGCATTTTCAGATTTTAATTAAAGATTAGAAGGACAAACTATTGTTTTTTTTCCTCAATAACATGCACAGATGAATTAATCCTCACTGAACTAGCAATGTGAGGTAACAAAATCAATATGGTTAGTTTTGATTTCATGTGTAGTTTAAGAAAACTTGAACACTTTCGTCTCTCACCTGCACCACCAGGTTGTTTCGGCCCTTGCAGAATCTCTCCAGCATCCTGAGGAACAGATGAGTCGACTCCACCAGATCCCGGAGAAACGAGTGAGGCTGCATTCGCTCGTCGTACTTGCGCAGGAGAGTCAAAAAGATTTCCCTGAACTCCATCAGATAAAATATATTACCTGCACACACCAGAGGAAACAAAGTGAGGGATAATCAATAAATTGCCAAGCATTAAAAAAATTTAAATGCATGATTTTAAGATAAAGAAATTACACAATTTAATGCAAAAATCATAATATAAACAAAAAATAAAGAAATAAAATAACGCCAAATTTAGAGAAGCTTGCAATATATATTTTTCTTTAATTGCTGCAGATTTTGCCCAGCACAGACACTGTTTAAATTCCTGTCGTGGCTGCTGTATTGTTTTATATTAAATATTAAAAGAATATTAAAAATATAAAGAACATAAAGAGAAAACTACAGTACTATTATACATTATACAAGTGAAAACACAAACTCATACAGTCTAGTACATACTAGGGCTGTGCAATATGGACAAAATAATCACATTGGGATTTTTTTTTATGAATATTGCGATTGCAATTTTATTTGCAATTTTGGCAACTGTTTTTGCTTTTTCAAAAGCGCTACACACACACACACACACACACACACACACACACACACACACATTCTAAATGTATTCAGGGCACAAGAAGTGCATAACAAAACATTTCACAATGAAATAACATAGTATTAAGTTTAATAAATAAAACTGTAGTAAATTTGTCTTTAAAACAGACAACATAAAAATAAATTATTCACTAACCTCAGCTCTAGTTAAACACATACTGTACACAGTAGCACTCACTGCTAGATAAACAAAACTGTAATAATTTGTCTTAAAAACAGACAACATGAAGAAATAAAGATGAACTAACCTCAATTCCAGTCAGAACAATAAATAAAAACTAACGTAAATCAAAACCACCTATTCGGTTCTCCTGCTCAACTTCATCATGCGCTGAGTGAGCTCTGATTGGTTAACATTTTTCTCCCGCTCAGCTTAGCTGTAATTGCGTCAGCTCTGATTGGTTAACATATTAAAATCATGCGCACAAGAACGTAAAAAAAAATCTAAATAAACTGATAGATAAAATTGCAGCCTAATGCAATTTAGAAATTGCATGTGCGTAAATCACGATTTTTTTGCGATTGTGATTAATTGCACAGCCCTAGTACATGCTTGCTAAATAAATACTAAAACAAAATCAAGCCTTCTTAAAACAGCACAAAATGGCCTCTTTAAAATACCGTTTCAGAAGAAGAGGAAAGAAAAACGTACTCTTGATGACACTGGAACTGTGGCGGATGTTCTCATCCCTTGAACGATCCATTTCATTTACTGTCAGCAGCAGCTCCTGATAGGCCTTCAGAGCCAAATGCATCCTGGGGAGAAAGATGATTGAATCATATTACATAACATGTACACTCATTCATTCATTTTCCTTCGGCTTAGTTCCTTTATTCATCAGGGGAATGAACCACCAACTTATCCAGCATGTTTTACACAGCGGATGCCCTTCCAGCAGCAACACAGTACTGAGAAACACCCATACACACTCATACACAACAGCCAATTTAGTTTATTTAATTCACCTGTAGCACATGTGTTTGGACTGTGGGTGAAACCGGAGCTCCCGGAGGAAACCCACACCAACACATGCAAACTCCACACAGAAATGCCAACTGACCCAGGCGGGACTTGAACCAGCAACCTTCTTGTTATGAGGCGACAGTGCTAACCACTGAGCCACTGTGTCACCCTAAAATTTACATAATGTGAAATATTTATAATTCCAGAAATTTAATTTTGCATAATATTGGCATCAAATTCAAAACTTATACTCAGAAGATGTGTGGCTTTTGACCCATTACTTTTCTATTGCTTCAGGACTAATTTCATATATTTGTTTATGAAATGTTAAATGTTTAGTGCAGTGCATTTTTTTGTACATTACTTAAGCATCGATTCACTTTTTTTCATTTTATAAACTCTAGATTATGGATAATAAAGCCCAGAGTTTCTTCTTTACAAAGATACATGAACTGTGAATGTAGACCAAATTATTCAGCATCCATTAATGTTTTAATTTGGGATGGTCAGTTTTCAGAAAATGCCTCCGACGGTGAGGGAAAGGAGGACACCGATATAGTCTCGGAAAACATTTTACAGAAATCTCATTTTGCATGCTATTGTAATCAAATTTGAATTATAAACTCATGAAACACTAGGCTTTCATGTCATATTTTTTCTAGGACATTACATTAATGTTTTCCTGTGTTTGTATATGGAAAAACAAATATTGAACACAATACAATTTTTTTCCTCATGATTTCATAATGTATAACTTTTTTAATTTTTGAGCATGACATTTCCCCTTTTAGCACAGTAAAGCCCAAAGTGTCTTCTTTCCAATGATACCTAGTTTGTGTTTGTAGCTTACTGGAGACAGGAACTGTTACTATTTAAAGTTAGGTAGGTGTAAATCCCCAAAAGTGAGCGCTGGCTGACAGATTAAACTGAATACTAGTATCTTGAAGAATATCTAGTCTAATATTATTTACTGTCATCATGGCAAAGATAAAATAAATCAGTTATTAGAAATGAGAAATTAAAATATTATGTTTGGAAATGTGTTGAATAAAAATCCATCCAACAAAAATTGAGGAAAAAAAATATTCAGCAGGGCCAATAATTCAGGAGGGCTAATGATTCTGACTTTAAATGTGTGTAATCTCTGTGTATACATGATAAATAATAAGAAAAAAATTATTACAGCATATTGTGTTGATCTGCAAACACGGGAAACACACACTAAAAAACCACAACAAAAAAAGCAATAAAAAAACGATGCTTGATAGATGGCAAGTAACTTTTAAATGACAAACAAAAATCCCTGATATTCCATCACTTGTACAACAAAAATATTAAATTTACTGACTTTTGACCTGTGGAACCCTGAGCGCTATAAACACCATGTATAAACCAACAACATGTTCATGTACAAGAAAAAGTTCAACAGACAGACCTGCGAGACCAGGATGTGGCGTCACTCTTGTCAGTGAGCATCATCTCGTAGTAGTTGGTGATGTTCTTCTCGATGAAGTGAAAGGTGCGGATGGAAATGGTCTCGGACACCACATCCGGTTTGAAGTTCTGCAGACGGTTGAAGGCCATGAAGAAGGTTAAAGCCCACATATAGTAGGTCTCATCATGCTGCTGGGCCCGTTCACGGATCAACCCCTCCTGGTGTGCAAACAAATAACGAACAAATAGCAGAGTCATATCATATATTTTAATTTAAAAGGGACCTACTACTCAAAAATCACTTTTATAAGAGGTTTAAGCACATTTGTGTGAATATAGTCAGCCTCTAATGGTGAAAATTGATTTGTTATAATCACACTTGATAAAAACAGTCTGAAGAAACCCTTTGATTGACATTCTCCCTTTGTACGTGTCATCAGAAGGGGGAAAGCCCCGCCCACTAGTGACGATCTCTCTCTCATTAGCATAGGATGTTAGTCTTGTTTTTGAATCTGCCACTATGCTGACAAACAGGCATCTGTAGCTCCGCCCTCTTTTGAAAAGACCACAATCTCATTTGAATTTAAAGCGACAGTCACCAAAACGGCACAATTAACATTAAAGCCTAAAATGGTCAGTTTCAGAGAGTTATAAAACATTTGTGTGGTATTTTGAGCTGAAACTTCATAAACTTCACAACACACAGATATCAGAGACTTATTTTATATATTGTATAAAAAATTTAAAAAAAGGCAAAATAGGTCCCCTTTAAATGTCATGATAGCAACGAAGGCTATTTTTATGGCACTTTATTAGAAATAAATATAACAAATTAACACCGTGGACGGGATTTTTTCACACAAAAGAGACTGTTGGCTTTCACTGATGTAGATGTTGTCTGTCTTACCTTAACCAGGTACATAAGACGATTATAGCAGTTCTCCAGAAAGTCGTTGCAGAATTCCCGCAGGAACAGGCGTACGTTTAGCGCAGATCGTCGATGGCTGTCTGAGTCTTTAGCCATCTGTTTGCGTTTGGGTACACGTCTCACAGGCTTTCCCAAGTCATGAGAATAACTCTTGAACTTGGGATATAAGACAAAAACAAACACGTTAATAACACAAAGGTATTTATAAAAGTATTAAAAAGACTGGACAAATTGGCAACAATAAAGATATTTTGGTGAATTGTTAGAATGGTTAACGCTTATAGTAAATTATTAGTATTATGGTTAGGTTTCTGCCGGTATTTAATTTTCTTGTTGCGATTAATTGCTGAAGCCTTTATCACGACATTAACAGGATATTGAACTAACCTGCAAAAAAGACTACTTTAAAAATAACTAAAACACTACTTAAGAGTGTTGCTTTATTCTACATCCATGTTCAGAGAAAAAATACATGGTTTTAATTAACTAAATTAAATAGCAAAAGGATGATAAACTACAACAGGTAACACTTTACAATAAGGTGCCATTAGTAAACATTAGTTAATGCATTAAAATCACATAACAGTTCAATTATTCAAATTTAAAAAATTTTTAAAGACTATTAAAAATAAATTACACTTACCTATATAGTAATAAAATGTTATATTTAATTAAAAACAATTACATTTTATTGGTCATTAACTTTTTATTAAAATTATGATTTTTAAAAGTGTTATTAAACTATAAAAAATGAACATTAAAATCAACAGTTAAAAATATTATTACAATTTATTTGTAGAATTAAAAAAAGGAAATTACACTTACCAATAGTATAATTATATGTTAACAATAATTAAAAACACAGCCAAGTGGTCATTAAGCATATTTATTAAAACGATTACATTTTTTAAATGCATTATTAAACATCAGCTAAGAAATGAACATTAAAATCAACCAGTTAAAAATTACTATTAAAATTATTTTAAAAATACAAAGAAATGATTACACTTACCCATATTATAATTATGTTAAAGTTCATTGAAAACACAACTGAATTTATTGGTCATCAACTTTATTTAATGAAATGATTACCATGTTTTTAATGCATTATTAAACATTAACATCAAAATCAACAGTTAAAAATTATTAAAATTACTTAACAAAAATAATACAAAAAATAACTCAAAATCAATTGTTACAATTATTCATTCATTCATTTTCTTTTCGGCTTAGTCCCTTTATTAATCCGGGGTCGCCACAGCGGAATGAACCGCCAACTTATCCGGCATTTGTTTTACGCAGCGGATGCCCTTCCAGCCACAACCCATCTCTGGGAAAATTGTTACAATTACCCATATTATAATTATATGTTAAAGTTAATTTAAAAAACACAACCAAAATGTACTGCTCATTAACTATATTTAATAAAATTAAGATTTTTTAAATGCGCTAATAAACGTTAACTGAGAAATTAGCATTACAATCCACAGTTTAAAATGATTAAACTATATTTAATAAATTTGTAATGCATTATTAAACAGTTACAAAATATCACACAGCACGCAACAGCAAAAACGTGAGGCGTGCAGGGTGCAAAAGTAGCGCACAAAACACTCACGGCTGTTAGTAAACCATTCAAAGGATGTGCCTCTCAACGCATAAAGCGTGTTCGCTGTGATCGGCCCCTTATGCAGCCAAACTTTAAAAATATATAAAATAATGTTTTTTAATTGTTTAACTGATACCATTAATTGGTTACAAACGCACCCTTCCGGTTAACGGTTAATCGGTTATGTTATGTTGAGCATTTTTGTTTTATTGTAGTGAATTATTCGAATTTAAAAGCACTATTTTTCATGAGAATAAATGTTATAATGCAAGCAATTCCTGTGAACTTTCAGCATCATTACTGTCACTATATATATATTTATTTATTTTTATTTATTTATTTATTTTTCAATTGTTTTCACTAGATTTTTAATCAAATAAATGCTGCTTCGACAAGAACAAGTTGCTTCTTTCCATAACACTTACATTGTGAAGTCCTTGGTGGTAAACCACATCATTCTCGCCGATGGACTTCAGCCCTTCAATGACGTATGAGCCACGGAAACGAGAGTGTCTTTAGCAATAGGAGAAGAGAAGAAATGGTTGTTAGATGTACTTCCTAGCCCTATGTAAGAAGATATAACCTGCTGATGTGCACAGACTCGCATTTCCAAAACTGACCATTTGTATTAAGGAAGTCTTGTGTAATTTGGGTCACACGTAATCAGATCTCCTCCATAGATAGCGTACTGAAATTAGTGTACGGCTTATAACATAACTAGTTGTAATATTTAAATATTTGATTGGGAAAAATGGCTAAACTGGCAAAATCAGCAAAATGTATTCAAGTATTTTCGTTAATGCTGTATTTTCAGCTGAAGTCATAATTCTCCTGTCAATTTTGTTTTCTTTATCCAATATTTCCCAAATGACACACAAAGCCTACTTTAATGCACAGTAAGCAGATCTAATTTATAATTACTCTGTTCAAACTATTTAGAATGTTTAATATGGCTGATAAATAATAATAATAAACATTCATAATAATAAGAATTAATCTGCTTTGTTTTTGAACTGTGCAGTGCTGTCGCTGCTTAATTAGGCCTACTATGCTACTTTACTTCAATACCGGTTATTATAGTGCTACTTGGAGAGACAATTTTCTTCTGAGGTGGTACTTGGTGAAAAAAGTTTGAGGACCACTGCTCTACAAAACAAACCATCGTTATACAATGCGATCTTGCCTAATTACCCTAACTTGCCTAATTAACCTAGTTAAGCCTTTAAATGTCACTTAAAGCTTGTTACATATGTTTTGTGATAGTTTTCTGTTTCACCCTCTCTCTCTCCTCATTTCTGTTGTGCACTCTGTCCCTGTCCTAAATATCTGACCATTGGAGACGAAAACTGTCACTCATCATTGCGACACCACTCGGCGCACCAATCAGGAGCTGGTCCGCAGCACTTAAAAGACGCTCACTGATCGAGAGGAGCACCTGACTGAACACCAAACCTAAAATATATCTAATATGATGACACCGTCTCACCTGGTTCCTCTCATTAGCGTGCGGCTGCGCTTTTCCGCGGTCTCTTTCTGTCTCAGTAACTCCAGCTCCTGCATGTCTTTCTGTTTCTCCTGGGCTGAACGCATCTGTCCGGCACTCACCAAAAGCTCAGCGGTCTGCAACAGTCATGCCAAAACAACACAGATGAGATATTCACCACAAAACTAACAATGTGAGCTAACAAAGTCAAAATGGTTAGTTCGGATTTCATTTGTACTTTAAATGTAGGATTTTCAAATTAAGATTTTTTTTCATTCTGTTTTTGACACAAGCACAGTACAATGGTTGAAATAGCAAAGAAATTTCATTTGAAAAAAGTCATTCAAGCACTTTTAAGGGCCTGTGTATGTTTTTAAGTACTTTCCATGCCTTAAATTAATATGTCTGAAATTTAAGTACTTTTGAAAAAGCGTGGGAACTAGGGGTGTCAAAATTAATTGTTTCTTCGGTGCACCGCTATGCAGATGCAGACAATTCATCATAAGTTCAGAAATTGATCATAACCGGTTATTATATACTGACGTCATTTACCTCATTTGCGCTATGTCGGTGTAGAATACTATGGCGAGGGAGGTGAGCAAGAGTAATTAAAACATAGAAAGTAAACCATCTCTCTCTCTGTCACTGTGGCCCTTTGACCTGCTGGCGTGACGCTTCCTCTCCTCTCGGCTTGTCTTAGATACTTCTCGATCCAGACACGAGCGTGTCTGCACAGCGAGTTTTCTCCACAGTGTCTATCATTGATCAGCTGATAGCCTCCGTTCATTAGAGTCACTCATCGGTGAACAGCACCAGCGCGTTCAAGCCAAACACAGCCCTTCCTGTTGAGCGCATGACCAATCATAGGCATTTACCAACTCGATCCATTACTCCAAGCAGGATAATATGTACATTTGTTTATTTGCTATAATCTGTGCATGTGCTTAAATTTGTTTGATGAAGAGTGTTTTCTTTGAGCAGGTAAAATTAAAGGTACTGTTCATATATCTGACTTCTTGTATTAAAGGACAAAATTGTATTACAAACACATATTAAATTTATTTAAAAATTCTACATTTCAATACAAGAATTCTTGTGCTGTGAAGTAAAATATAACAGCGTATATGGAAAGCATTGTAAATGCACCGTGATGCACCGAGATATCGAATTGAAACGAATTGATGGCATGATAATCGTAACCGAACTGAACTGTGAGACCAGTTTAGGTTCACACCTCTAGTGAATCAAAGATCTGTTTGCAAAATAAAGCCCCTTATGTGAACAGCTCATCATCACCTGATCTCTAAACATGAGGGAGATGATTTCCAAGATGTGGAAACTCCACTGCTGTTCGCTCTGAGCACACGCCAGGAACTTCAGCAGATCATCCAGTCCACTAATGTGTACCGCCCACAGCAGCTTATCATGAACACTGGCATCATCGTCCACATTCTGCACAAAAAAATTTGATGATATTTATTGCAACATTGTTAATACACATTCAATACATCATTTTTAAACATAACAGCTTCTTAAAGAGGACCTATCATGCCCCTTTTTAAAAGATTTAAAATAAGTCTCTGATGTCCCTAGAGTGTGTGGAGTGAAGTTTCAGCTCAAAATACCACACAAATAATGTTTTATAACTCTTTGAACGTGTCAATTGTAGGCTTTGATCCAAATTGTACCGTTTTGGTGACTCTCGCTTTAAATTTAAATGAGACATCTCTTTTCAAAAAAAGGCGGAGCTACAAATGTGTGTCAGCATAGTGGCAGATTCAAAACAAAACTAATGTTATCTCTGTAAAAACTCTAATGGCGGACGGCTTGCTTCTCACTCAGGGCTACAACAGTCATATGCTAATGAGGGATGAGATCGTCCCTAATAGGCGAGGCTTTCCCCCACATACAAAGGGAGAATGTCAATCAAAGTGTTTCTGCAGACTGTTTTTAATCAAGTGTCATTATAAAAATTTGAATTAATTAATTTTTACCATTAGAGGCTGGCTATATTCACACACTGCTTCCACACAACTCCTTATAAACCTGATTTTTGCACAACAGGTCCCTTTAAAGTGAAAATCAATTTCTAAAATAGTGTAAACTTGACTGACTGCTTCACTTCCACTTTAAATCTGACAACTCCCTAGGATTTGAAACACCTTTAAGTTGTTTACGAGTTTAGGAAGTCAATGAATATTAAGGATATGTGGCATAACAATACAGCACACTTCTGTGAGCTTGTTTAAATCGACAAACTCTCACCTTTTCCTCATAAGGGTCTGCGGGAACGTGCAACACATTTCTGACCAGCAGCAAAATTCTCTCAATCAGTAAATTATCTTCTTCATCTCTTTGCTCCCAGTCCTCGAGAAAAAGACAACAAGACAAATTTAGGAAGACAATTTCCAAACAAATCACGCGCCTTCTCACATTTAAACAGATCCTCACCAGTTGCAGAAGGTTGTAGAGTGTTTCGCTGAGCACAGTAAAGACCTTCTCGTCCGCAAATGCCTATGTGAACACAACAAAAATGTTAGCGTGTTGTCGAATTCAATCTGAGCTAAACGCATGGATCTGGATTGGACAGACAGCCAAAAGCAATGGTGTCCATAAGGCCCAGATTTACTAGAGTAAATTCACATGAGATCAGCAGGAGAGGAAAGTTCGGTAACGCATCACTTGAAGGGGTGTTCATAAGCTTGTCATTAAACCTTTATAATCATGACATGTCGTGAATGTGAATGAGATTTTCTGCATGCTTATCATTGTCTTTAAGTGCCTCAGTTATGTAATTTTAAATGCAAAGAAGATACTAGCTGTGTTTCCATCCAAAAATGCGAACAAACTTTTTGCGCAAAACTGGATTATGGCATAAAAGATGTGCGAATAAAGCAGCGTTTCCATCCAACGGGTCAAAGCGGACAAAATCGTCACTTCCTGATTAACTGGCGCCAAATATCAACAGTAAAAACGGAATTTGCTGCAGTAGGAGAAGCTGCATGAATCTTTTCTTCATTTAATAAATAACTTGCACCTTAGAAGGCAATCCTGACACGCAGTGAACGCGCAGTGGAGTTTGAAGGACGCGGAGCAGACGCTCTTGATCCTGGAGGTCATTAATCGAATAAAAAGTTTATCCTTCTCAGTTATGCGCATTTTCAACATTTATGCGCATCATGGCGTTTCCATCAAACGTTTTTTTTAATGCGCATATCCAAAATACGATTAAAAATAGGTGGATGGAAACGTAGCTATTGTTTGTGATGACAAATTGACATAAACAAATACATCATAACCTATTTTTGTCATGACGACATACCTTGTCATAAATCTGTAATAAACATGACTGTCATGAAGCCACGAAAAAATGTGAATTCTACCTCCTTATAGGCCTGAAGGTATGACGTCACTTGTAGGAAGTGATGTCGGAAGGCCGGGTCATCTGGAATTTTCCCAAAGCAGAGCAACGCTGGCTGGGTCAGGTTCACCATAAGCCTGCCAATGATATAAAACCGTCATCCATCTCAACTTTCATGATTTTATGAATAATAATAATAATAATAATAATAATATTAATAAATGGATTTGGGCGTGGCTAACAGACGTAACCACGCCCATCCAGCTGTCAGTTTTGACAACAAACAGAAATGGTAAGCAGGAGGTTATAATAACTTTCCCCAAACGTAGTAACTAATAAAAAAACGAGTTCAAGCACCTGATGCAGGCATCGAAGAGCGGTTTGTCCTGCGTGTGCTGGGTTATGATGGGTAAAAGGTCATTCTGGAGGATCTGTCCAGCTCCCAGCTGCTGCCGGATGTCTCTCGCGTCATCCTCATGTCTCAGGTAACGAATCAAATCCTTCACGCTCTCTAGAAATCAGGATAACACAACTATAAGCATCATAACACATCAAGAGTTTTAAGCTTTAAAATTACTTTATATTTTGATAGCATTTTAAAATTAGAATTAAGACCAGAGAACTTAACTAGAGTTGAGGTGAGTTAATTTATTTTCTGTTGTCTGTTTTAAAGACAATTTTACAACAGTTCATTTATTAAACTTAATACTTAGTTATTTCATTGTGAAATGTTTTGTTATGCACTTCTTGTGCACTAAACACATTTAGAATGCGTGTTTGTAGCGCGTTTGAAAAAAGCAAAAACGGTTGCAAAAATTGCAATCGCAATATTCGTTCAAAAAAAAAAAACGCAACATGATTATTTTGTCCATATTGCACAGCCCTAGAATTAACTATTTTCTAATGCTTAACACATGATTCATAGTGTGTAGTTATTAAAAGTGTTACTAAAATGAGTTATTAAAACTACTATGTTTAGAAATGCATTGAAAAAAATATTTTCTTCCGTTAAACATAAATTTACAAGGGGGCTAATAATTCTGACTTCAACTGTACATAATACAATTCATCTTTCTTTAAGTCATAAACATTATCATTTCTTATAATGTCTGAATGCTTTAAATAGCTTTGAAATGCTCGCTCGGTCACATACCTTAAGATACAATTATTACAATCAAAATACACAGAGGATCACATGCACATTTCTGCAGTGAAATAGGTTTGACCTATTGGATTAAGCATTACCAAGGCAGTCCGGTTCTTTGTGGTAAACGTCTCCCTCCAGATAACCCAGCGCACTGCATGTGGCCAATAACTCACAGTTCATCATGTACAAGTCCATGCAGCACTTCTATCTGAGAGAATAACTGGGTCCCAATCTGCAAAAAAAGAAAACATTTTTAAAATTGCATATCAGAACAGAAACAGCACAGAGGAAATGATGTTTATGACAGCTGAACTGATTTTTAAATGATTTACAGACGGGCTCTTGAAACTCAGTCACTGTACTTTCAACTATTATTACATTTTGCATCAATTCAACCAGCAGATATGTTACTAAAAACTAGGCATGGGCCGGTACAGTATAAGATTCTGACGGTATGATAACCTTGGATAAAAAAAATTAATTTAAAAAAAAAAAAATCACGTTTACATGATATTGTGATCACTGCTCTAAAATATACTCTTTTTAAGTGTCTGGGTAAAAAAAAACACATTATATTTCATTTTTAAAAACATTTAAAATATTTTGTTACAGTAAACATGTCAGGCTAAATAATGAAAATGAATCATTGACTTCTGCTGTCTTCATTTGTTTCAAAAACACTGATTTTTTTTAACAATTTAAAATGGCATCTCTGCATATATATATATATTTCTTTACTGGAGATACTGTTGTCCTAAAAAAACAAACAAACAAAAAAACATTAATAAAAAAATCTTACACATACCTTAGAAACGGTATTACAGAAAATTTTGGCAGTTTTAAAACCAAACCATGGTATACCTTGAAAACGGTTATCGTCCCATGCCTACTAAAATCTGACTTTAGCCTAGAAAAACACACCAATCTGTATGCAATTTTTAGGTTGTCATGTCTTTAACTTCCTTCTATTTTGGCTCCAACTCCTAGTTGAATTTCTTTCCACTTTTTAGACAATGATGGATTACTTGATGTACTTTCGGTGTATACTTTCTACTTTTCAGTGTCCTCGGTATCTCAAATTTTAGTTATAAAAATGTCTGAAATTTGGATTATTTCACACAGAGTGACACTACATTCTTAGTTATTTTTAATATTATTTATTTTGTTATGATACTTTGTCTAATCACCCCCCCCCCATACAATTCACTTAACTAGATATTTTAATTATGAATTAATTTGATTAATAAATTAATAATAAATGTGCAAATCAACTGTTTCTGATAGCATAATTGCAAGAAATTACAAACTGTATAAATCGTAATAACTATTATTAATAACAGGGTTCACACACAATTTATTACTGAAATTTAATGACCTTTCCAGGACTTAAGTACATTTTCATGACCTAATGTTT